>CM066964.1:3133869-3657990 GCA_033971965.1 Cucurbita ficifolia | reverse complement strand
ACATTAGAACATTGTCTGATATTGGTGCTTTATTTGATTCGTTTTCTTAATTTGTTTACCGTATGATTGGAAAGACGTGCTCGGATGTTCTTGGGTAAGCACGAAAGCATCCATACTTTTATTGAAGCTGCACCCTTTCTAGCTTTATCTTGGAGTGAATTACCTTCTCCATTTTGTACTTATCACAGTTGAGGTGTTTTTTGTGTTTGTAATTATCCTCTTATAGGACATTCTTTTGTAATCGATTTCATCGATTAATGAAGTGGTTTCTGTTTCCACGAAATTTAAGTTGTTTTCCTTATGATATGGTTTTGTGCATTCAGGTTGCTTGGATCCAGAGATATTTAAGGAGTTTAAACTTATCAAACGCGTGCAGCTGAGCCATAATGTGGCGAAGTTTACATTTACACTCCCAAATCCTACTTCAGTTTTGGGTCTTCCCATTGGACAACATATAAGTTGCAGGTCTATTAGTTGATCCTTATTTATTCTTCATAGGATTATTTGGATTTCTACTCGCCGTGGCTATGGATAGGTAGCTGAATGAAAAAACAAAGTTGATTTTGACATTATATGGATTTTTCTACTCTCCTGCGTTAACTCGGTAACACTTAGAGATAATCTGAAATAAGCAAGTTTCCTTTAAAGATACCTGTTAAACTGTAACGACCCTAGCCCACCGCTAGCAAATATTGTCCTCTTTGGGCTTTCCCTTTCAGGCTTTCCCTCAAAGTTTTTAAAACGCGTCTGTTAGGGAGAGGTTTCCACACCCTTATAAAGGGTATTTCGTTCTCCTCCCCAACCGATGTGGGATCTCGCAATCCATCCCCCTTCAGGGCCCAGCGCCCTCGCTAGCACTTGTTCCCTTCTCTAATCGATGTGGGACCCCCCAATCCACCCCCCTTTGAAGCCCAGCGTCCTTGCTGGCACACCGCCTTGTGTCCACCCCTCTTCGGAGTTCAGCCTCCTCGCTGGCACATCACCCGGTGTCTGGCTCTGATACCAACTGTAACGGCCGAAGTCCACCGCTAGCAAATATTGTCCTCTTTGGGCTTTCCCTTTCGGGCTTTCCCTCAAGGTTTTTAAAATGCGTCTGCGAGGGAGAGGTTTCCACACCCTTATATAGAATGCTTCGTTCTCCTCTCCAACCGATGTGAGATCTCACATAAATTGTCAATCCTGCCTCTGCCTCATTATAGATCTTCTGATTCAGCTCGTTGCCGGTCACAACTTTTGTTGGATAAGGTCACTTGACATTATATTATTTAGGCTACGACTGGTCTTTTCGCCTCGGAGAAATTGTAGGACTTTAAAGAAAACTTCTAGAACTTTGTTGAGGTGGAGTATCTTGCGTTTCTCTTAGCTGCTTGATTGTGTTCATCGTTGAGAAACTTTTCTAATCTTTAAATAAGCTAACTAGAAATGATTTCCGGACTCTCCCTTCGGTTTGAGTGGGGATGCATGCCTTATTGCCCTCTTCACCTGGTGTTGTTTTTGAAGATGACTGTTCCATATTAGATGATTTACTGTCCCTGAGAAATTATAATTCATTCATCTTACAGGGGCAAAGATGGCCAGGGTGAAGAGGTCATCAAACCGTACACACCGATTACTTTGGATTCTGATGTTGGATATTTTGAACTCGTCATAAAGGTTTGTGTTTTCTGGTTCTCAGTTGATGAGCAGTATTTTAATGGTATGCATACATGTTAATCTGAACTCTGTAATGTGTTTAATCAGATGTATCCCCAAGGAAGGATGTCGCATCATTTCCGACAGATGCGTGTTGGCAATTTTCTTGCTGTAAAGGGGCCCAAGGTATGGTCAATCAATAATTCCGACAGCTATTTAAGTCATGTTTTTTAAGCTTTTAAGTATTGATGTTTTTTGGGATTCTAGCATTCAGCTTCCTTCAGGTTCGGCTGCAGACTTCTCATCCCGCGCATTTTGTTTGAATTATTTAATGAAACATTTTGTTTGAATTATTTAATGAAACATTTTGTTTGAAGAATTTAATGAAAATTTTGTTTGTCACAGACACAAAGATCCCTCTTATTCTTTCTCTAGTGAGAGAGAAAGAAAGAACTTTATGGTACCTTTGAAAACACTGAGAATATTCAAAATTCACAACGAACATATTTCTACAGGGGCGTTTCAGGTATCAACCTGGCCAGGTCAGAGCATTTGGGATGCTCGCTGGAGGCTCGGGCATTACTCCTATGTATCAAGTACGGATTTCCTTTTCTTTTGGCTTGATCATTTTAGTTCCTCGACTTACCATCATTTGGACGACTTGATTGTTGTTATCGATACTTCGCTTTCTTTCTGCTCCTTAGGTTGCTCGAGCAATATTAGAAAATCCAAATGACGAGACAAAGGTTCATCTCATTTATGCCAATGTCACCCATGAGGACATTCTTTTAAAGGTAACGTTGTCATCTTTCTTCAATAAACTTACCCTCGTCCTCGTATTGACCATAAATTTGGATACCAGTTGATCCTCTCATTTCGAAACATGTTGATGGTTAGTTTCTCTCTTAATGGAGAGAGATAAACCAGGCTAACTGGTGTGACCGATGCTCGAGTGGTATCGTAATCAATCTACTCCTTTCTCAGTGCTGTGAATTTCAACTGCCGAGTCATTTGATGAAAATATTTTTGGTACTTTCATGTTTGAACTCCTTAGCTGAACATGTGTATTGAGGTCGTTTATCAACTTAAGTATAGTTTAATTAGTCAAGGCATATATCCTCGATCTTAAAATCAGGGTTTGCCATTTTTATAAAGATAAAAAAATCATGTAATTTGTGCGATTTTGGGTATTAAATGGTGAAGGATCTTAATATTTTTGTAGCCTCTTCTTGGGCTTCCACTTTTGCTTTCATAATAATAATTCAATTTCTATGATTTATATATCTCTCTATAATTTCATCACTTTTCCTTACCAAAAGAAACTTGTGTGGTTGTAGGAGGAGTTGGATCTTCTTGCCAAAAGGTACCCAGATAGGTTCAAGCTCTATTATGTCTTAAACCAGGTCAGTCTTCTCCTTCACTCACAGCCCCAAATTTATCCTTTTCTCTGTGATTAAACTTTTTACCATTACAAGATCTCGATGTCAAATGACGGGAAATCGTATTATGCTTGTTTTGTTTTCTAGACCGATATTAAGTGATTGATATGAACTTCGACGAATCTAGTGAATTAAACTGATTGGTATTACAATGTGATTCGATCTCTTTCTTCACATCTGGGTTTCTTTTTATGACCGTTCTTAAAAGTTATCATAGCTCGATCTTGTTCTATTGGCTTGAAGTCCATTTTTTGTAGCTAGGGTCGAAGATTGTTCGTAAAAGTTAAAACATAAATGAAATTACTTTTAGTTGACCATTCTCGGAAAGTTATTTTGTTCTTGTGAGTGATTTATCTCTCTAGAGCCCCCCGAGCACGATTCTTAAAAGTATCTTTAAAAATCGTTATGCAAAACGAGCTAATGAACACTTGCGGATTCGTAAACTTGTGCATTGTGGATGGAATTGGGTTCTCTAAGGCCATGATGGATCTCCTTGGGAGCTTCATTTATGTTTGCTTGATTATGTACTTTGTTTAATGGTTTGCAATGTCATATCTTTTAATCAACCATTCATATATCAATTGCTTACTCAGCCTCCTGAAGAATGGGATGGTGGCGTCGGATTCGTATCGAAGGAGATGATTCAAACCCACTGCCCTGCTCCTGCTTCTGATATTCAGGTATATTCGATTACAACTGTGGTTTCAAATAATACGAATGCTTTGGATCTGTTTTCGAAACCATGTTTGAACGATTCGAAGTCTTTTCTCTTGTTTTCTTGTAATTTATTCCTACGAACGACCTGTTTCCAAAAGCGAATGAAGATGTTCTTTCATGTGTACGATAAGTTGGATCGGATTAGGACGATATTTGGTTGAAGTTTTAAATTAATAGGTTTAAAAATTAAGTTTATAAACACTACTTCCACCACTGGATCATTCGCTCGTTGATGTTTTATTCACAAAACAACAAAATTTTAAGTGTTACCCTGTTTTGTAAGCAGGTTTTAAGATGTGGGCCACCACCAATGAACAAGGCCATGACTGCTCATCTTGAAGCTCTTGGATATGCACCTGAGATGCTGTTCACGTTCTGAGCCTTCCTCAACCTCCTCGCTAGAGCTAAGCATCATTTATTTTTCTTCCCCTTCTAAATTTTGAACAATTTAGAACTAAAGATTTGTTATGTACTGAGAGGATGTTGCCTTAGCTCTTTTCACTTTGCAATGTTGTTGAACTTTGATGCCATCAATAACTTCAACTGTTAGAGGTAGTGAGAGTCTAGACTAGTTTTCATTGACATTGTTTGATCAAGTAACAATTCTAGAATGGTTTTTTTTTAAGTGTGTTTTAGATTAGCTTTTTAAGTGCTTAAAAACGCTTTCCTTTGCATCTAAAAGCAAAAGCCCAGGTCCACCGGTAGCAGAGATTGTCTGCTTTGGTCCATTACATACCGTAAGCTTCACGGTTTTTAACATGCGTCTATTAAGGAGAGATTTCCACACCCTTATAAGGAATGATTCGTTTCCCTCTCCAATCGATGCGAGATCTTATATTCCTCCCCCTTCGGTGCCCAGCATTCTCGTTATCATACCATTTAGTGTCTAGCTCTGATACCATTTGTAATAGTCCAAGTCCACCGCTAGCAGATATTGTCTACTTTGGCCTGTTACGTATCGTCGTCAACCTCACAATATTTAAAACGCGTCTACTAGGGAGAGGTTTTCATACCTTTATAAGAAATGTTTCGTTCCCCTCTTCCATACCTTTATAAAAAATGTTTCATTCTCCTCTCTAACTGGTGTATGCACTTTTTAAGCACCTAGAAAGTCGATATAAACACGCGCATAATCGAGTAGAAATTGTGCAACTTGAGATATTCTTTTTTTAAAAAAATGATTTGATTGTCATATCAACATGACAATTAAGTTTTGTTTTAACTAGTTCAGTTTTATCGATAGCTTATGAGTTTATTACGAGTGTTTGGGCTAGTTTATATATACAATTCCGTCAAATAACTACAATATGTATCCATCAAATAATATTTAGTACGGTAAAAAACACTATATATTCCTTAAGTTCGGGAGATGTATCAATTTACACCCTTCAAAATCGTTGTAGCGTGTATACGACTTCTTAATTATGTGACTTCGATAGGTAATTTGAATTTTTGAACTAAACATCATTCGACTCAATTTGATGCATTCAAGTCGAATTGATATTGATCGAGTGATATTGTTAATATTTTAATTAAGATAACGAGAACCATTAACTTGTGTTCATATTTTTAGTATATAGAAACAATAAATATCAAATTGGTTGAATATGTTGAGATATTTTGTACGCATGTCATAATCATAGCATGAAATCGCTAATTGGATTGACAAATCACTAAGACGATAAAATAAATTAGTTTAAATTATTGAAAATGTAACGACCTTAACATTCTTACCTAGATCAGAGATGTCACTACATGTATGCCTTTAATAACATATGCGAAGAATTAAATAAAACATTTCAAACGAAGTCATTAACTTATATATTTAATATAACATATGCGAAGAATTAAATAAAACATTTCAAACTTATATATTTAATTTAAAACAAGAAATGAAAATAACAACGTTGTTGCAAACAAATCCTTAACATAATTTTTGGTTCGAAATGACAAGTCACTTGTGAAACTACTCATTGGAAACAATGTATACTAATATCCTATCCTAACTTCCATGACCATTCCAACATTCACCGTCATCTATACATGGACGCTTTACCTTTATCTGAAAATGAGGATAGCACATGGCTTGAATATTTTAAGAAATAGTCTGTAAATAACCTACTAGGTCAAGTAATGCAAACTGTTAGGTTATGGAGCCGAATGCTTATTTATAGCTGAGTCAATGGTTATATCTGGTAAAGCTATATATAGTAAGCTAAACCATATATATATCCCTCTAGCAGAGTTTTGAAAATGTATATTCTCTGTATTCTCTCCTACTGTACATATATGAAGTCATCAATATAAATCCTTTAGCCAGAGTTCTCCTTGCATTTTCTCTATCCTGTTCTTTGTGTTCATCTAGATCGAGTGTGTGTGTTGTTGTGCGATCCTAACAACTGGTATCAGAGCTAGGCGAAATTCACCACGATCTGTGATGATGGAAAGTTCAAAGATTGGAATTGAGAAGTTCGATGGATCCGATTTCGGTTTCTGGAAGATGCAGATTGAAGATTATCTGTACCAGAAAGATCTTCACGAACCCCTGTTGGGAGTGAAGCCGGATACCATGACCACGGAGCAATGGAAGCTCAAGGATCGACAAGCCTTAGGGCTGATCCTGTTGATGCTATCCAGAAACGTGGTGTTCAACATTATCAAGGAGAAGACAACGTCAGAAAGGCGTTGTCGAATATGTACGAAAAACCGTCGGCTATGAACAAGGTGTATTTGATGCGGAGATTGTTCAATCTAGAGATGTCTGAAGGTGGATATGTTGCTGGTCATATAAATGAATTCAATATGATCGTAAGTCAACTGAGTTCGGTAGAAATTAATTTCAAGGATGAAATTAAAGCGTTGAATTTGATGTCATCTTTATCCGAGTCGTGGGATACTGTTGTTGCCGCAATCAGCAGTTCCCGAGGATCTGATAAACTGAAGTTTGATGAAATTCGAGATGTAGTTCTCAGCAAAAGTATTCGCAAACGAGAAACTGGAAATTCATCTGGTAGTGCTCTCAATGTTAAGAAGTAAACCGAAAGGTCCAAACAAAGGGCGATCAAAATCAAGGAACCGAGGAAAATCTCCAAACAAACCAAATGTAAAGTGTTGGAGTTGTGGAGTAAAAGGTCACTTTCGGACAGATTGTACATGACCAAAGAGGAAGCAGAATCACAAATCTAGAGATGATGATGATTCTATAAATTCAGCAGAAGACATTGGGGATGCTCTAATCCTCAGCGTGGACAGTTCGATTGAATCATGGATTTTGGATTCAGGTGCATCTTTTCATTCGTCCCCAAATAAAGAGTTGTTCCAGAATTTCAAGTCTGGAAATTTCGAGAAGGTGTATCTTGCCGACAACAAAGATTTAGAGATTAAAGGAAAAGGAGATGTTTGCATAAAAACTTCGGCAGGAAACCAGTGGACATTAAAGGATGTCAGATATATTCCTAGTCTCAAGAAAAACCTGATCTCTATTGGTCAGTTGGACAGCACAGGTTATGCAACAGAGTTAGGGAAGAGTTCGTGGAAGATTATGAAGAGTGCTACGGTGGTAGCACGTGACACAAAATCTGGAACCTTATACACCACTGCAGGGTGTATGAACATAGTTGTTGTTGCTAAGAGTGCTTCAAATTTAAGTCTATGGCACAATAGACTTGGACATATGAGCGTGAAAGGAATGAAGATGTTGGCTGCGAAAGGAGTTTTAGAAGGTCTGAAATCTGTTGATGTGAGTCCTTGTGAGAACTGCGTTATGAGCAAGCAGAAACGAGTTAGCTTCACAAGGACTGCCAGAGAATTGAAGAAAGTGCGGTTGGAAATGGAACCAGATGTGGAGCAAGGTTCGAAGACAACGAAGCAAGTGGGAGTTGAGCTTGAGTTGTAGGAAAACTCACCTAGTGATGTTGTAGCAGATACTCATGAAACTCCTGAGACTATTGCTGAGGAACCAGAGGTGGAGCAAGGTTCCAAGACCACGGAGCAAGTTGGAGTTGAGCTTGAGTTGTAGGAAAACTCACCTAGTGAGTTGTAGCAGATACTCATGAAACTCCTGAGACTATTGCTGAGGAACCAGAGGTGGAGCAAGGTTCCAAGACCACGAAGCAAGTGGGAGTTGAGCTTGAATTGCAGGGAAACTCACCTAGTGATGTTGTAGATGATACTCATGAAACTCCTGAGACTACTGCTGAGGAACCAGATGTGGAGCAAGGTTCCAAGACAACGAAACAAGTTGGAGTTGAGGTTGAGTTGCGGAAAAAATCACCTAGTGATGTTGTAGCAGATACTCAAGAAACTCCTGTGACTGTTGGAGAGGAACCAACAGTGGAGCAAGTGACTCCTGAACTGGTGTTGAGAAGATCATCCAGTACTATTAGAGTACCAGATATGTATGTACCTTCATTACACTATTTGTTGCTGATGAAAGGGAACCACAACCCTTTGATGAAGCCCTACAGTTGGAAGATACAACCAAGTGGGAGCAAGCCATGGATGATGGGACGTCTAGGCTTCAAAAATGCGTTGTACTGAGGCTGAGTATGTGGCAATAGCTGAAGCTGGAAAGAAGACGATATGGATGACTGACTATCTGGAAGAATTGGGCAAGAAGCAGCACGGAAAGATTCTTTATAGAGATAGTCAGAGTGCCATACAGTTGGTGAGGAATCCGGTCTATCATTTGAAGACAAAACACGAAAGACGATACCATTTCACTTGCAGGTTAGTGGAAGATGGTGATGTGTTTTGAGAAGATAGAGGGTGCAAGAATCCAACAAACATATTGACAAAATGTGTTGATGTTGGAATATTGAAGTTGTGCAAAGCCTCAATTGGTATAGTGCAGTGAAGATGTTCATGACTGTTTGAGAATGAAATTCTTAGCTGACTGGATCAGTCTCCAAGTGGGAGAATTATTAGGTTATGGAGCCTGATGCTTATTTATAGTTGAGTCAACGGTTATACATAGTAAAGCTATATTTGGTAAATGACATATAGAGTAAATTGTCATAAATAGTAAATACCTAATAAAAAGTTATATCTGGTAAAGCTATATATATATGGTAAATAGTTATTTATAGTAGATGGTTATATTTGGTAAAGCTATATATAGTAAGCTAAACCATATATATATCCCCTCTAGCAGAGTCTTGAAAAGGTACTGTATTCTCTCTTATTGTACATATCTGAAGTCATCAATATAAATTTTTTAGCGAGAGTTCTCCTTGCATTTTCTCTATCATGTTCTTTGTGTTCATCTAGATCGAGTGTGTGCGTTGTTGTGCGATCCTAACACAAACACACACGTACATGATGAGACCTACCTTTTAAAACAACATAGCATAGCCTTGAGCTCTTTCCAGTCCGGGTAGGGTTGGATGTGTGGTACTTCCCCACACATGGACACACGGACCCACTAGGTGGGCTCGTATACGTACCCCTTGGGCCTGGCTTCATCAGGCTAAACGCGTTGACGTGTGTAGGAAAGTGCTACACATCTAATTTGTCTAGACTAGAGTTCACCTCTATAATGGTTTTAAATGATAGGTCCCTAATCATATTTGCATATGTCATTTCCGACCCTAATAGTGGGTCACTTATTGAATATTTCTTAAAATACTCAAGTCATGTGCTATTTCTATATTTTAGGTAAAGGCAAGACACACTTGTACGACGGACGACGACATCGCAATTGAAAACCATGACACATGCATAAAGTGGTCGCATTTAATTTCATAAACTTTAAGTTAGTATAGGGCATTTCTGTTTTATTTTTTCCTTAGGGTTTATTTTAATTTTTCCGTTATTTCATTTTAAAATCTTTTTCTTAACATGTAAGTTCGTGACATTGTTTTATAAAGATGTTTTAATTTCGTAAACTTTAGGTTAGTATAATGCTACTTTAGTAAATAAAAACTATATATGCATTGACGATTACTTGTTCGTTGCAAAATTACATGCGTTGGCATTTGGGCTGACATTTCCTTTATCTAGAAGTTCACCGTATTCTTACCTCCCGACATATGAACATTTTTATTGGCATAATTTCCTTCCTACCAAAAAAATCGCCACGTCGGGAGAAACTTCTTCGACATATTGTAAAAGTCTTGTAGTGCTTATTGATCTTCTTGATTTGACTTCTCGATAAATTGATCTTCTTGAATTTCTAAATTTCGATCGAATGCTCTAAGATAAAGAGTAATTTCTCTATTTATAAAGTTTTGATGGATCCTATTTGAGCTCGAGCTTAGTTGATTTTAACCCCAACTTTTAGATTTGGGTTTAGCTCAACCTTTTTTTGTAGACATAAATTATTTAAGTGTAGCTCGGTCTCTTTTTAGTGAGCTTGAGCTAAATTAAGTTTTGGGCTCAAACAAACATAATTTGATTGGACTGGGGTGTACATGGGTTGGGTTCGAGAATTGTTTGGACCAATTTGAAATTTCAGTTCGGTTGAGTTGGTGATAATATAATTCACAATCTAACCTAATCTTTGATTGTCGGGTTGAGTTGGGTTATCAGAGTTATTTAATTTTTTAATTATTTAAAAAAATCATATTTATGCACCGCACATATCACATTAACAACTAAAATCTCATAAAATTTAAAATATCAAACATTTTCAAGTTAGGTGCTGACTAAAAAAATATAAGAGAATAAAATAATTATATAAAATAAAATTAAAAAAAAACCCTAGTATTCATATTTTAATTATATAAAAATAAAGTAAAAAAGGAGAACCTAACTCGTTCGTCATTCTTTTCTCCACCGATTTTCTCTCTTCTGATTTCTCCGTTTCCCTCCGGCAGCCGCTCTGATTTCTTTCGTCTCTATCCATTTCTGTCTTTGCAGCACCCTCGCGCCGTCATCGCAGCTCCTCCATCTCTCTGGTGATCGCCGTTGAGGTCTGCTCGGATCGAATGCTTTTTCTTATTCAATCAACTTCAAAATAGGGTAAATTTGGAATTAGGTCAATTTTCAATTGAATTAACTACAACAATATTTCAAATCATACTGGATTTCGAATTCTTTTCTTTGTTATGCTGCAATGTTTTTCGTTTACTTCTCCTGTGGTGATGTCCGTTCCCTTCCACTGTTTTCTATTTTGCCTCATCCGAACCGCTTTGTTTTTGTTCTGTTTATTTTTTTCTGATTTTACCTTTCTGCTTGTTTGTTTCATGACACTTGACCAATTAAATTTAGACCTTAAGTATTAGTTTGGTGGCTACTGACTGTTGAGGCTTGAACTTGCGACATTTCCCAGGTCAATTGAACTAACCCCTAAAATTATTCATGTTTGGGACTATTTAATGTTGACAAATCATTATTTCTGTGCTTTTGCGACTGTGTGTTTGTGTTTCTATTATTTGCAATGAGAATCCAATGCTTTGTTATGAAAACTGCAAACTAGATTGTCTTGTTTATTTATGCTTTCGGGTTTTCAAATAAAATTAATTTATTCATTTGACACTAATTTTATATAGTTTTTTCATAATATTTTAGTTGTTAATATATGAATTTGAAATGAACTTTTAGGTTCCATTTTGCTTACACAGAAACTTGAGTGTAAATAATGTGTTCAGTCATGTTTCAAAAAAATAAGAACTTTGGTTCTGCATAAATAAGACATTATATTGTGGTGAATGATCTCTTGTAGCTCCATAAGGAATCAAGGCTCTGTTATAGTTTTTGAGAGTATATGTTGATCTTTCTATTGTTCAATATATATAAATTTTCTTGGATGCTCTAAATTGTCATAAGTTCGAGTGTTGAATCTGTACCTGTGCAAGAAAAAAAAAAAAGTAGTTTTTTTACTTGTCCTTCGTCTGTTTGTGATTATGACTTTTTTTTTGGGGGAAACATGATGTGATAGTATGTGTGTACCACGTCTTTGTGTTGTTAAATTTTAATATGATTTTGCTTTTCTATCTGATCCTCGTGTTGCTGAAAATGGATGATCAATGTTTCTACTAAATGTCAGACGTGAACAACTCATGTTAATAGTTTTTGCTTTTATGCTAGGTAATTTTTTCCCCATTACCAGGTTGATTGGTGCAATGGGAAAGAAGAAATCAGAAGAAGGTGGTGGAAACGCCAAAGTCAAGCCTGGTAAAGATGTTTCCGGGAAGAGAGAGAAGCTTTCAGTGTCAGAAATGCTTGCCAGTATGGATCAGAAATCTGATAAACCGAGAAAGGGATCTTCATCTTTGAGTGGTGGTGCTAAACCTCAAGCAAAAGCTCCAAAAAAAGTTTCATCATACACTGATGGCATTGATCTCCCTCCCTCAGATGATGAGGAAGAAGAAATTGTGTCTGACGAGGAGCAGCAGAGTACCAGTTCCCAGAAACGGCTACCCTGGCAGGACAGGGCTGAGACGAAGCCTCTGGAGGTGGCTGTAAGTGACAAAGAGTTGAAAAAACGAGAGAGGAAAGATATGTTTGCTGCCCATGCTGTAGAACAGGCCAGACAAGAAGCTCTAAAAGATGACCATGATGCTTTCACTGTTGTAATTGGTAGCCGAGCTTCGGTTCTTGATGGTAATGATGAAGCTGATGCAAATGTCAAAGACATTACAATTGATAATTTCTCTGTTTCAGCTAGAGGGAAAGAACTTTTAAAAAATGCATCAGTGAAGATATCTCATGGGAAGAGGTATGGTTTAGTTGGGCCTAATGGTATGGGAAAGTCTACATTATTAAAGCTCCTTGCTTGGAGGAAGATACCTGTTCCTAAAAATATTGATGTTCTTTTGGTTGAACAAGAGGTGGTTGGTGATGATAGAACTGCACTTCAAGCAGTTGTTTCTGCTAATGAGGAGCTGGTCAAGCTTCGGCAAGAAGTTGCTGATTTGCAGAATTCTGATGCTGGTCAAGAGGAAAATGATGATGAGGATGATGCAGGAGAGAGGCTTGCTGAGTTATATGAAAAGCTGCAACTCTTGGGATCAGATGCAGCTGAGGCTCAAGCTTCCAAGATTCTTGCTGGACTGGGTTTTACCAAGGATATGCAAGCACGGCCTACCCGTTCATTTAGTGGTGGATGGAGAATGAGAATTTCATTGGCTCGGGCTCTTTTTGTTCAGCCAACACTTCTATTACTAGATGAACCCACAAATCATCTAGACCTTAGAGCTGTTCTCTGGTTGGAGGAGTACCTCTGTCGGTGGAAGAAAACTCTTGTTGTTGTGTCGCATGATCGAGATTTCCTCAACAGTGTTTGCAATGAAATTATTCATCTTCATGACCTTAAGCTTCATTTCTATCGTGGGAATTTTGATGGTTTTGAAAGTGGATATGAGCAGCGTCGGAAAGAAATGAACAAGAAGTTTGAGATATATGATAAACAGGTGAAAGCAGCTAAGAGGTCTGGAAGCAGAGCTCAACAAGAGAAGGTGAAAGACCGAGCAAAGTTTGCTGCTGCTAAGGAAGCCTCAAAGAACAAGTCCAAGGGAAAGGTTAATGAGGATGATCCCCTGCCAGAGGCCCCCAGAAAGTGGAGAGATTACAGTGTAGAATTCCACTTCCCTGAACCCACCGAGCTCACCCCACCATTATTACAGTTGATTGAAGTAAGCTTTAGCTATCCAAATAGGGAAGACTTTAGGCTTTCTAACGTTGATGTGGGTATTGATATGGGAACGCGGGTTGCTATCGTTGGGCCCAATGGAGCGGGGAAATCTACTCTTCTTAACCTGCTGGCAGGTGATTTGGTACCGACAGAAGGTGAAGTTCGGAGGAGTCAGAAGTTGAGGATTGGGAGGTATTCACAGCATTTTGTAGACCTTCTGACAATGGAGGAAACACCAGTTCAATACCTTCTTCGTCTTCATCCTGATCAAGAGGGTCTAAGTAAGCAGGAGGCTGTTCGTGCCAAGTTGGGGAAGTTTGGACTCCCTAGCCACAATCACCTCACGCCAATTGCTAAATTATCTGGGGGCCAGAAGGCCAGGGTTGTTTTTACCTCAATTTCCATGTCCAAGCCACACATATTACTGCTTGATGAACCGACGAACCACTTGGACATGCAGAGTATTGATGCACTTGCAGATGCCTTGGATGAGTTTACTGGTGGAGTTGTTCTGGTTAGTCATGATTCCCGGCTCATATCACGTGTCTGCGAGGATGAAGAAAAAAGTGAAATTTGGGTTGTTGAAAATGGCACCGTGGAGTTTTTCCCCGGAACGTTCGATGAATACAAGGAAGAATTGCAAAAGGAGATTAAAGCTGAGGTTGATGATTAGATCAGTGATCATGAGAAATGTGTTGGATTTTCTAGTAGCACGTCCTACTTTATCTCTTTTGGTTTCTGAGGTTTATTTTGCATTTCAAGTATTCAGATCGACGTGTTCTAATTCTGTAATTCTTCGTACGTTAATTACTTATAATTCGGGTATGTACAATTAGTGAGAAAATTGTCATGAGTTTTGCTTGAGTTACTGTACTATATTCTATGAAAAACTTCACAGTATTCAAAATATTTGCTCCTTGTTTACTGTCTCTAGTGGTGCTCGCAGATTATATTTCTGGACTCCCGAAACTGCACGAAGTTCAGTTATTTGATATTGAATATATTCTGTGTTGTCTGACTAATAATTACCATAAAGCTTTATTTGGCTTTTGAACAAGCAGGCTGCTTGGAATATGGTGTGAACAATTAACCCAAGTCAACTATCCAATTCACTGTTAGCGGAAGAAGGCTGGATCAGGAGAAGAAAGACCTACCTCCTGAAGACCCGGGTCAGTAGTTTATACTCTCAGACTTGCAATTCTTTTTGGTTTGGGAAAGGAAAGTTTTCCGTTGGATTAGTATTACGGTATATTGGATTTGCTTAAACAAATAGAGCATGTCTTTTAATGCAATCAGTATCCTGACGGATTGGGCATTAATGATTTCTTGGAAAGCCATTAGCCATGAGCATTATTATAAATTAGAAGTTTTGGGTCCAATCTTTTTCTTAATACCCTGTAGTTATAAAGGTTAGTATACTTTCGTTACCATAGTGAAATAAGTATAGAAATGTTGACTCTTAAATTTGTGGAACTGTCAATTAAGTATTGATATCAATGAATATTTCATAAAATGAAACCCATGTAAATCACAAGAACTCTAAAAATCGTTGAGATTCTATCTGAACTTGAGGAAACACTTTGCATGATGAATAGAATGGGTTTGGGGCCTAGGAAAGAATTATGCGATCTCACATAGAGGGAAACGAAACATTCATTTATAAGAGTGTGGAAACCTCTCTCTAGCATATGCATTTTAAAAACCTTGAGGGGAAGCCCGAAAGTGAAAGCCCAAAGAGGACAATATTTGTTAGCGGTGGGCTTGGGCCGTTACAAATGGTATTAGAGCCAGACATCGAGCGGTGTGCTGCGAGGACGTTGGGCCTTGAAGTGGGGTGGATTGTGAGATCCTACATCGATTGAAGAGGGAAATGAGTGCTAGCAAGGACGTTGGGCCCCAAAGAAGGTGGATTGTGAGATCCCACCTCAGTTGGAGAGGGGAACGAAGCATTCTTTTTAAGGGTGTGGAACCCCCTTTCTAGCAGATGCGTTATAAAAACCTTGAGGGAACGCCTGAAACGGAAAACCCAAAGAGGACAATACCTGTCCATCGCCGTTACAGGAGGCCTTGGGTAAACCAAAAGAAATAAGGTATTATATTATATCAATAATTAAGAGATGTAACGAAGACGCAGGTGGATAAAGAACCCCTTCTGATATTGCCTTTTTTTTCCTTCCAAATGATGAAAACAAGATAAAAACATTGTCCACTTAGAATTTATGAGACAAAAGAATGATCAGAATCCATTAGTCTCATACCAACCGAGAAACCTGACCAACCCCAGGTCCCCAAAGAATCCTTTGTTTGTTAAGAAAGAAAAAGATCATTAGAGGATCCTTTTAGTCTTATATTCTGATTTGTAGTTGAGATGGGTTTCATCTATTCCCTGCACCATCTATTTATCAGAGATGATATGACACTATTCTGGAAGGTTCATTATTATTGAAATTGATATTAGATAAACAAAATCAAGATTTTATTGACTCTGATGACCTCTCAGGCCTTTGAGAAAGATGGGTTGCTTTTTTTTTCTTCTGTAATAACTGGGTCCAGGTAATTGTCCTAATTTGAAGGCTATAAATAAGGTTACTTAAATGCTGTAGACTTGCGTTTCGCAATTACCTTTCTTTTAATTGCCATTGTTACATAGATATTGACTTAGAGAGAGAGAAAGAAAGGGTTTTAAAAGCTGTTTTATGAATTGGACAGGATTCAATTGCATTCAAGGCTGTGGGATCAGCTCATCCGTGGACAATAAGTGGGTCATTTATGGAATCATGTAAGTTTTTTACCCCTTTCCCCCTTGAAATTAAATGATAATTGCTCAAGTTTTAGTAAGGGAATAATTTCTTGGAGCTCCAGTCATGTGATAAGGCTTTATTTGTCTCAACTTACGTGTTATTTGGTTCACAAATACTTCAGTCCTATATTTTGTCTTATTCTATTTTAGTATGGGCTTATAAGATAAAAATATAATATGATTTGTCTAAAGTTTAGGCATTTTAATCAAACTTTTCTTATTATAGGATCGAAATATATAGAATAAATGACAAAATCCTGAAAAAAAAAACTTAACAATGATAATAAAGAGGGAAATCAAACCAATAAAGTACCTAAATTCAATCTAGCAAAAACATTTAGATTTTTTTCTCTCTTTTTTTACTACATATAATGGATTTGCCTGGATAATCAAAAAACCTCTCAAATCCATAATCTAGCCATGAAATCAAACAATGAAACAATTATATAAACCCAATCAACACAAATAAGTACATGAAAGAGATAAGAGCTTATTAAAATGAGAACTTTTGAAGTTAAATTCGAAGGTAAAAAGATGAAATCACTCTTGGATCAGGACATAGGCAATCATAAAGCTAGGGTACAGCACGATGTTAACACACACACATGAGTCACATAGTACCAGCTCATCCTAGGTGGAAGTTAAATTAGTGTACTCTGAGAGTAGATTTTAAAATCATAGTGGCTGTGGTGGTCCTATGCAACACTATTTGTAATCAAGAAGAAGAAAGGCTGGCTGTTTAATGCTGAGTTAGTAGGATCATAGCCATTGGTGGCTTTTATTTCACTCTCATTATGCATTGCTATTTTTTGATAAGGTGGGGTTTGGAAGTAATGTGTCCAAGAACTGATGTGATGGGTCTCTCTCTCTCTCTCTAACCATGAGGGAGAGGGAGTTGTATTGCATATCATATAACTAGAAAAGAACTCTGCCATGACAGAGGACAAAGTTTCTTTAGTCTTTACAGAAAGGGTGTATGTCTAGTTTTTTCTGTTAATGAAATGGTCAGATGAAATTGTGCGCCATAATGGTGTGTACTCGGAGGATCTGCACTAGAACCAGCAATTAGATCATATTCAAACTTTCCAATCCCTTGCTAGAATTTAGATCTTCACCTGGATAAAAATATTGATATCTTGATTTTATAGGTAGCTTGATAAAATATATAGATGAGATGTAGAAGTTGATGTATATTTATAACAGTAGTTTAGATTGATAAATGAGTAGTTTTTACTTTTCAAGAAATTATAAATCTTTAACATTGTTTTTCTTTTTGTTTTTAAATTTTAAGGTGGTGGGACGAGAGACCGAACTTTTAATCTCGAAGAAAGGTAATGTGTATATTATTTGGAATTCACATATTGGCATCAACGTCTAGTTTTAGATTTGCTACTACTTACATTGTATGTTTTAATGGCGTGTGGTTTCAGCGCTAGTGCTTACTGTGCCAACATGGAAATGACGTTGCAAAAAAAAGGCTGAGTTGTGTTCTTTTGCAACATGGAAATGTTATTATGCATGGGTCTCGTCAATTGAAGAGGTATGAGCGTGACTACCCAATGCACAACCTAAAATGGGCAACATCGGTGTTTGCTTGGAAGGTTTGGGTATTAATTCACATAGAAAGAACTTAATATGAGTCAACGTAGGTAGTTGAAATTAGACAAGATTATAATATGAAAATATGATAAGACCTAATGTAAATCAAATACGGTAGAGGTTCAAAAGAGTAGAATGTTGATGTATGTCACAAAGTAAACAAAAGAGTTGTGCTAATGTGAGTCGTAGGGATTTGGAATTTGAAGTGCGTAGTAAGGTGTTCCTGATGATGGATGATGGCACCTACTAAGGACATTTTGAGATTTAAATGCAAAGGAAAGTTGAGTCTATACTTCATTGGGTCTCATGAGATGCAGACGCTAATTGGATTAATAACATACTGGTTGGATGTTGTGTTTTACATACCGTTGTTGTGAGGGTACACTGCAAATTTGTCTCGTGTGGTTGATTTTGAGTCCCTACATTTAGATTATAGTTTGAATTATGAGATAAGGCCTATGCAAATTACGAAGAGGGGATGAATACGTTGAGTAGTTATGAGACCATACTCGTCAAGGTCCTTTGGTAGAATCATCAATTTGAGGGGAAAAGGGAAAATAAGGGAACTGGAGGACAATATGATAGTTAAATATCTCGAGCTCTTCTAAGAAATGTGAGAATCAAACTAAGTATTAAGTGTGGTTTGATAAACGAAACTTTTGAGGACAAAAGTTCGTGAAATTGACGTTCGACCTATAAAAGCAAAATCTTGCTTTGGCTTCACATCTCAAACAAAAAAATTGCTTTGGCTTCACATCTCAAACAAAAAAATAGTCCAATGTAGCTCAAGAAGAAAATCTCTCTAATTTTTGAACTTTAATATTTGGTGGTTTCTCTCCATTGCCTTACGTCGTCAAGCGTTTGATTTTGTGCACTGTTGTCGCAATCGCACATTGCCTTCATAGTATTGTTTGACACTCGTCTGACACTTCCTATCTACAACATTAATCGATCCATCTTTTTAGCACAATCGTGCAGTTGTTTGACTACGCTCCACACATTTGTCACATTGATTGTAGTTTTTTAATTTTGTGTAGCAACACGCCATAAGGATTGATGACCTTAGCCTTGTCATCTTAGGTTTTCGCTGTAGTGCCATCATTGTCTATCTAAGTTTACTTTAGAAGGAGTTTAGCACGACTGTGAAATTGTGAAGTTTGACCACAATGAGCACCATGACTATCAAGGTAAAATTGTACGTGATTAGTTGGGAAGTATATGCACATGGGGAGATCACAACCGATGTGTAGTTGGTTTATTTTTCAACGCACGGTCTATGTTTCAATGTGCAATTAGCGGTTCAACACACGATCTCCGCTTTATTTGCAGTTGGTTGTTCAACACACGGTCTGTGTTTGAATGTTTGATTGGTTGGCTCGGGACCATGATTTTTTCAACACATGGTCATCGATTATAAGAAATCGATCAAGAGTAAGCTAGCAAAGAGGAGATACTATGATATATTATCATTTCTAGGGATCATCGGAGGTAAGTGATATTTATGTTGTATGTCTTTTATTTTAAAATCTTATATATACATGTTTGTTCGTTGATGATTGTGCATACATGAAAATGTTATTTTAAACAATTATGGAAGTTTTTGCGTGTTTGGAATGTACGATATGGGTTGTGTGACGAGAGCTTATAACAATTACCTATTTGTATGCATGAGAATCGTATATGGACGGTGTGATGGGAGCTTATGACAATTACCCAAATGTGTGCCTTAGAATTATATATTGATTTTATTTTTATTTTTATTTACATTTGAAATATAGTTTCAACTTTTAAAATAATGGAAATATGGAACATTAAAATATATATATATTTATTTATTACATGGTTCAATTCTCCATTCCACACTTAAATTAAAAAAAAAAAAAATAACACAACTATTTTATTATATAATATTTACTTATTTTATTATATAATATTAACTTATTTTCTTAAAAGAAAATATCTACTATTAAAGAGAGGATTTTTCGAGAATATCAACAAAATATTAATAAAATTAGATATTCTATATCAAGGAAGATAGTTATTTTTTTCTTCAGAATATCGATATATCGTCAATATTGTCATGTCGTTACTAACTAATATTTCATCGATATATATATATATATATATATATATATATATATATATATATTACCGTTGATTGTTACAATACTTGCTATAGTTTATTGATGTTTTACCGATATTTATTGGCACTTTACAAATATATATTTTTGATATTTTAGTGATGCGTGTAGAGAGATCCATTAAATTCGTGGGATCGGAGCCGATGTAGACCCACATTCTCCGCTCCAACCGTAACCCTAACCCTGACTCCACCCCCATACATATATATTAAATATTGAAGACGGTACTACACAACTTGATTTCTATAAATTATGTTCAACATTTTCGAATCCTCATTACTAATGGAATCGAAATAATCTCTGGATTGATCAGAATATCCTTTCAATTGGCTAGAATCCGTTACTTGAACGAAACTAGATCTTGTGGAATCATATTGAATATTTGACAAAACATTCCGTACCTTGCTAAAAAACCGATCCTTATCTAACCAAATCCAATTCTCTCTCGATATGTTCCTCAAAAAATCCGATTCGTGCGGATTCTTATCCCAACTAAAGAAGAGATCTTGGCGGAATTGCCACATATGAAATTGAGCACAATTTTGCAAAGAAATAGCCCACTTCTTTCTCTTTTTATTTTTATTATGAAGTATGTGTTGATTTATTAGGATCTCTTCCCAGTTTCAATAGAATTCATATTAGAAAATAAAAATTATTCAATAAAGAAATCTTTGAAATAAATATTTAAAAAATCGAAAACATAGAAAAAATTGAAATTTCCCACGAAGAATCCCAATTCGATCTCCACATAAAATAAATTGAAATTTTTGTGAGAATAAATAATGAAACTGGAGGGAGAGACAGAGATGAGAAAGACTTTCCCGTCTCCACCTCGTCCCATGAATATCTATAAATATGTGTTATTTTAGATTTTTTTTTGTCTCGAGGATGAACGTGCACATTTTTGTTATGTACGATCAAATTTTGTATAAATTTGAAGTATTGATATCAACATGGACGTAATACTTCGAGCCATATATTAGAAATAGAGAAAATAGAATTATAAAATGCAATAAATAAGGTAATAAATATTAATTTTGGAAGGAGAAAAAAATGTAGTTTGATTTCCAACTTTCATCACAAAATTTGAATCTCAAAGTCCCCATTTTTTTCTTCCTTCATTTTTAAGTTTTCATTTAATGATGAAATCAATAATTGCTTCCTTTTAATAGTAACTTTATTATTTCTCATTACTTTTAAATTATGGAAGTTCCTTATTAAATAATTAAATGAAAATATGGCTTTGCTTTATTTTTTATATTTTTTAACCATAATTAAATAATCAATTTTAGGAGCGAGAAAAACAAAATCCCCACACCGATGGTATTCTTTTAGTGTATTTTTGTATGTTGCCCGTTTTGGCCCATTACATATCCCTTTTAGTCTCAGATTTTCACACACTTATAAAAAATGGTCCGTCCCCTCTCCAAGCGAAGGGGGATCTCTTAGTTTTTATAGATGACATATTTAAAGCATTATAACCTTTTATACCGCAAACTTGACCATACTTTTATGGGATGATTTCGATAAGGAGATTTGAATCGTCGGATTAAACTCGTCATTGGAGGATAATGGAAGATGGGATTTGTGAGGATTTAGAGACCGAAAGGTGAGGTTGGATCACAAGTTTGTTTGGTTTTTTCTCATACATTTTTCCTTTTTCCCCTCTTTTTTTTGCTTCCATGATTTTCGTGACAACCTTTTTCTTTTTCTTTTATACAATCAAAAATAATAATAATAATAAACTCTTATTCTAGACAGAGAAATAAGAGGTGTCCAATGCATGTTATTGTAATAAATACAATTTAATGTTTTATTTTTTTCATCATCCAATTTTAAAATTTTATTTGTAACGTTTTTTTTTTAATTTTAGAAAAATGTTTAATAAGTTTTGGTAAGACATGGAGTAAAAGAGAAGCGCATGAATGAACGAAGACCACATTGAAAGCGATCTTGAAGATATGATGACTAAAAATATTTAAAAGAATTGAAAGTTAATATTTATATCAACAAAGTGCACCTTCTTTTGTTTGTGATTCAGCCATAGAAATTTCATGACTTAAAGTAATTTTATGTTGGGTGACTTCTTGTAAATTTTCGTAAGATGTGAGTGAGGATAAAACATGACTCGTGTTGGTCGGTGGGGATAGTTTTCATTCTTAAAAAAAAAAAAAGAGTAGGCAACGTTGTTATCATGTCACAGGGGAATGCCATATTCGGATTCCGAATTTTGATCTGAATCTTGGATATGAGTCGTTCATAATAAACTTTCAACTTTTTGTCTGATCGATTCTTGAATTTTAAATTATACGTGATTTGATAATGAATCTGTTTTTTAATTTAGGATTGTTTTCTCTCAATTTTCTTTGTTAAATAAAGACGTGAAATTCAAAAACGAAAAATTAAAATAATCCTACAAAAAAAAATGTAAACGCCATATTAAGGAGATTAAAAAGAAACAAACATTAATTAAAAAAATATAAAACTAACCTCAAATTTGGTTGAAATTTATTAAAAATAATTTCTTATAATATAAATTGAAAAAATAAACAAAAAACCAATGAACAAAATAATTAACCAAGTAGGCCCTAAGGTTGTTGGTATTCAAGAGAGTGATTTCATTTCAAGCCACGTGTCCTATGGAGATTTGATTTAGAATACACTGATTTATTTTTTTTATTTATTTATTATAATTCCTATTATATCTAATATAATCATAAATACATTATTTTCTTAAATTGAAAGGCCAATAAATTATTCTTCTTTGATTAAAAAAATTTTAACTTAATTGTAATGCAAATCATTTTCTTTGGCCATTTTGTATAATTAATTAGGGGAAATATTCATTTTAATTTAAAAATTGACTTTTTATTTTTACTCTTTCAATTTACTATTTAATTTAACTCATAAATTTAGGTTTGTGTAAATAAAAGTTTTAAAGTCAAAATTTTTAGTAAATAAATTGATTAAACTTTGTTTTGGGCCAAAAATTGTACTAATTGATTAATGTAAGTAAAAAAATGAAATTAAACCCTATTTTAAACTCGTGAAATCTAGCGAAAATAAGTCCGATTTTTGACCGAACGAACTCAATTCAACGGTAATTGACATGTTGTACTAAAAAAACTCGGGCTTTCAAATTCTTATAATCCCAATTGTTGTACTAAAAAAATTCGATTTCTAGGTCAAAATGACGATATTACTCAGTTTTGCTTACCGAACGTGAATTCAGGTCAAATCGTTACTTAGGAAAAACGAAACCCATGATTAAGAAATTGCGAGAAAGTAAGTATAAACATGACCGAGCGTTCATGAAAGTAATTAGTATTACAATTACAAAGGTCGAGAATTCATTGAACACTAAGAAAAACAAGTTGTTAGAACATTGGTGACAATGGCATCATCTCCTCTACTTGAACAGAAGTGTCATCAAGTAGCCATTTCTCAAGAAATGACAATGGAGGATTATTGTTGTTGTTATTATTATTATTCTCACAAGAAGCCCCCAAGTTATTGTATTTGCTGTTGTTCAAGTTCTCGGGCGATACCATCGACTCGATCTCCTTCATGGATGCTACCCCGTTCCCGTCTTGCTCCCTTTTCACCTCTCGGCATTGGTTAGAAACCATGGAATCTCCACGATGACTTTGTTTCTCATCAAAATGAAATGAATTCTCGTTGTCGTTGTCGTTGTCGTTAGTCTTTGGAGACGATCTCATCCATCCTTCAAGTAGGCGTGAGATGTTCTCGGCACTTGAGTAATAAGTTGAGGACGAGGACGACGGCGAAGCGGCGGAGGATCGATTCGGGTAGAAACAAGAGGAGGAGGAATCAAAATCCAAAGTCCTCGTGGAAGAATCATTGAAGAAACCCTTTGAGAAAAACTCCGAGGTTGTTGAGTGATCTAAAGCAGATTTGAGTTTCTTCTTCAAGTGAGTGTTCCAATAGTTTTTGATATCATTATCCGTCCTTTGCGGAAGATAAGAAGCTATTGCAGCCCATCTACAAATTCAAGATCGAATTTATCGTAACGATCCGCCGCTCGAATCTCGAAAGAATTGAACTTTGTTTAAGAAACAAGAGAATTACTTGTTACCCAATAAAGCTTGCAAATGGATGATCATTCCTTCCTCGTGGGGCGTGAAGTTGCCTCTCTTGATTCCGGGCCTCAGGTAATTGGTCCATCGTAGCCTGCAACTCTTGCTACATCTCAAGAGACCTGTCGTATATGAATAAAAACATTAAATTTATCGTAACTCATTCGATCTTTCGACCTGTTGTATATGAATAAAAAGATTAAATTTATCGTAACCCATTCGATCTCGAAGAGAAAGAGCACCCGAGAAATCCAACCCGGATCGTAAAAAAGGGAAAGGAGAGAGAAAGAAGAGAGAGATACCAGTGTTGGTGGGAACAGATCTCCAGTTACCAGGGCCATGTTGTTGAATGTAAGAGACAAGAAGGATGTCTTCTTCAGGAGTCCAAGGACCCTTCTTGATGCCCACTTTCTCACAGCATGGAGGCCTTCCCATGCTCTCACTCTGCCTCTCTCTCTCTCTCTCTCTCTCTGCCTCTCTCTCCGCCTGTCTCTCCGCCTCTCTCTCCCACTCTCTCCCAACTCAAATGGAGGCTCAAGAACTCATATATTATTTTGTTATATAGAGAGAGATTTTTGTGTTTCTGTCTCTCTCTCCAAACAGTGTGTTGTCAGCATGTGATTGCTTAAATACACACCACTCTTAACTCACCTCCCCAACCCATTTATTTTTTTTTTTCCTTTGGCATTTATTTTGTTCATAGTTTTCGTCGTCTTTAAAAGAATTTTGTGTTTCAACTTCTAAAATGTCAAACCATTCTTTTAATTTATACTAATTTTAAAGAGTTTTTAGAATTCATTTTATTAATTATGATTTTAGTATGAATTATTTATGAATTTTGGCATCGATTTAATTGATATTATCGACCGAGTTGAACTTAGTTTAGTTTTGTCTTGAAATGTTTTAGTTTCATCCCTATGATTTAAACGAATTTGATGTATTTTTATTATTGTAATGAATAAATGAAACTTTTTTTTTCTTTTTTACAAATGGGAGAAAATGGGTAGTTTTTATTTTAAAATTTTTATTTTATTTTGTAGATTTTAAAATTTACAAAAATTTAAGATTAATTAATTAAAGTTCGGTAGCAAAAATGTGTTCCTCGTCATTAAGGAAGCTTACAATTTATGCCTTTGGGTTACTCTGCGTCCAGACCCGTTGAGAGATCCCGGAGTTAGTTAGCAGCTTTGAAAGACTGAAGCAAGACAAGAATATGTTTGCTTGCGGTAATTGTGACCTCTCGGGAGAATCGATGACTTTATCAAAGATGCACTTGCTAGTACTAGTACATCTGAGAATTCTTAATTGGCTAGTTGTAAATAGACCCAGACGATGGAACAAAGGATTATCCCGGACTTATCTAAGAATTCTTAATTGGCTAGTTGTAAATAGACCCAGATGGAACAAAGGATTATCCCAGACTTATCTGAGAATTCTTAATTGGCTAGTTGTAAATAGACCCAGACGATGGAACAAAGGATTATCCCAGACTTACACCGAGGTATTGATGGTGATTCTCAAATATCGCAGAACATAATACTTTTTGCTTTTATCTCGGTCTATGATTAGTTCTTATGAATTCGTTTCATAATCATTTTATTTTTAGTTTTTAGTTTTGGACACTTTTTTTTTATATAATTGAATGTGGCACATGTCATTTTATTTTATCAATTATTTTCCTGTTTTTGTGATTTAATTAATAGGAAATACATATTCTAATAATTTTTTTAATTCATTAAAAAAAAAACAAAGAAATATTAACAAAAAGTCAGGAAGCAAAAAGGTGAAATGGCTGAGGCTTTCTTCTTCTGTGGTTCTGATTCTCTGCCTAAAAAGATGGAAACAAAAAAGGGAAGAGGACCTTTGAACTTCAATCCTTTCTCTCTCTTCCTTCAATTATCTCTCTTTCTTAAGACCTCATGTATTTAATAGCCTTACTCACATATCAATCTCGCAAAATGAGATTCAGACTCTTCGAAAATGGAATCATAACTGGTGTAAACAACAGAGATCAACGAAGAAAATCGCTACGTAACTCAACTAGTTAAGACATATATCATCGATCAAAAGGTTGAGATTCACTACAGAAGCTTGAACTTCAACATAACTTAACTAGTTAAGACATATATCATCGATCAAGAGGTCAGAGATTTGAATCTTCTATTCCATACATTGAACCTGAAACAAAATATTCCCGATAATGATATAAACTTAATGAAACTCTGCCTACTTATTTCTAAAATTGCCCATTTGACTAAAATGTATGACTCAATCTTATTATTACTCTGCACCCTACTGCAGAACACCTGATAGTTACACTCATCTCAGCTACTCAAGTTAATGCATAACCAGTCTTTAGTAGTTCCAAACCAAACCACGGTCTATGAGTCGCGGGCTCGTTCTTCAACTGGCAATGCTATCTCTGGTAGTTACGAGCTCCGTAACTGTTTAACCTGGCTCTGAGAAAAGATTTGACAATCAAGCATGTTTTATCATATCAGTACATATCAGTACGATTTCGCACTTGGATTTTAAGCAAACAGGCAACATATACGTTACATATGGAGACTTAGCTAATAAGGAAACGGTACCAATATAGGCCAGAACGGAGAATAGATTATCGAAGTAGGGTATGTGAAAGTTGAGGTATAAATAAAACTGAGTCATGAAGGCTGAGTTGCAAATGAGAAATTTCTACTAGAAATTAAAAATGACCACAAGAGAACAAACCAGTTAATGTGACAACAGTTAGATTAAACGAAAAGAGTTAAGGCACAATTTTCACGGTGAACTCTACAAAAGTAAGCTAATTTTGTCTTCAAATTTATTTCTGGAAACAAAAAACAGAGTATATGTAACAGCCCAAGTCCACCGCTAGCAGATATTGTCCTCTTTGGGCTTTCCTTCAAGATTTTTAAAACGGGTCTGCTAGGGAGAGGTTTCCACACCCTTATAAAGAATGCTTCGTTCTCCTCCCCAGATGAGTACCGATTCCGCTGCACAACTCTGAAAGACGTGTTTTAAGAACTTTGAGAGGAAGTCTGAAAGGAAAATCCCAAAGAGGACAATATTTACTAGAGAGGGCTTCGTTCTCCTCCCCAGATGAGTACCGATTCCGCTGCACAACTCTGAAAGACGTGTTTTAAGAACTTTGAGAGGAAGTCTGAAAGGAAAATCCCAAAGAGGACAATATTTACTAGAGAGGGCTTGAACTGTTACAGTATGTACATGTCTACGTCTTAACCGATCATGTATATAAAATATAGAACAAGCAACAATCCAACATAATCACAAATCAATCACAAGAGAAAAGCCTCCCCCCACCTCTATATATATGTTACTTATGGAGGTCAAAGTTCAAACAAATCATCAAGTTCCAGACATCGGATAATTCACCAACGAATAACGAGCATCGTTGCATGGTCACAATGGGAAACTTTCATTATATGAATTACGAAGCATCCTAACAAGTTTGTCAAGTAAAACTGGGAGAGATTCTAACACAACTGAGAAAAACAGTGACGATGGTTGACGAAGAAAATTGCTAATAGAGAACAGTGCACACATTAGAATTCATGAACAAAAAGGGGACAAGCAGTTAGATTTCTTGGTAACAAAACCATCATGGAGATGACAAAAAAATTTAAACCCGCAATCAGAAAATTTGAAATATAAGCAACAAGCAAGGATCTTACATTTATTACATCCTGTGGTCTCCTCTTGATGCCAGGTTCATTACTACTGCTATCTACAAATCTATGATAATACTTTAGAGGGTGGTACTTCAATGAAGCTAACTCTTCTTTAGCTACGTCGAGTCTCCGTTTTTCAGCTTTCTGTTGCAAGCAGTGTTACAAATTAAAATTGCAGTTGTTATCAAATGGAAAAATAACGTTTCAACATCTAAAACTTACAAGTGCTTTCCTAGAAATGGAAATTTGTAGCTCACAAAGCTTGAGCTCCATATCGAGAGTCTGCAAGCGAGAATCAACAGACACGCTGCATTGTTCGACAATTTGCCTTTGCCTTGCCCTAATGACCTCTGGCTGCCAGACTCTCAAAGCTACTGATGCTTCCCTGAGACTACCAAACACAATTATCATATCTAAAATTTTTGAATTCAAACCAAACTTGACATTTTACTCACTGCCCAGAATAATACTCAACAATTCCAATCAACGATTTTACTAATTGCAATCAAATATGTTGCACAAGAACACAAGTTGCATTAATTGCTGAACACTACCTGACCGTGCGTAAATTAGACAATTCCGTCAAGGTCCTTGTCAATTTCTTGGTCTCCTCCATCAACCCTTCCTCTAATTCTTCAAGCCTTCTAAAATGCCCCTTTATTTGGTTATTCTTTCTAAACACTGCTCTCCTATGCTTCTCTGCCATCTTATACCTCTCTCTCTCCAACCTGACCAGAACAATAACCAAAAAAAAAAAAAAAAAAAAAAAAAAAAAATCATCGTCCAGAAGCGGAAAGGAATACGAACATACAAATTCGTCCGATCGTAATCAGATTAACCAAACGCCATTACACGAGACAAAAAAGAAAAAATCAGAGATATCGTGCAGTTCATAAATTGTTCCCTGTACCTGAGTTTGTAAAGGAACTTTGAAGAGGCGTCGGAGGATGAAAAAGAAGATGATGAAGGGAAATCGGAGGAGAGAAGGTGAGACCATAGACATTCGTCGTCGGAGAGGCGGCGAAGTCGACGAGAAGAGATGGAGATGCAACAGAGATCTCTGTAAGTGAAATCACAGCTCTTTACACCAATTTCCAGAATTTGGCTCCATAGCTCGTCTGGCAATTCTGACATTTTCGGATTTGCGAAGATGGAAATGAACGATCGTACAAAGCCCTAAAATCTAATCCCTTTTTATTTTATTGCTTAAATTAAATTAAATAAATTCAAATTCTCATTCCTCATATTTATTATTTAAAAATAGTTAATAACTTAAAAAAAGCTTAATTTATTTAAGTATTTATATTTACTGAGATGAAATATATGAGTAGATAAACCATATTTAAAAATAAATAAATAAATAAAAATCGAATCGTCCTTAATTTCAATATGATGTTAAATGATTATCTTTCATGTTAAAAAAAATATTTTTGTACGAGATATTATCGAACCTTCGTATATTAATTATGTTATAAAGTTATGTAATTAATTATTTAATTTTTTATAATAATTTTGATTTTTTCGAAGTTGATATTATTAAAATATGAAAAATTCAAGGTTATTAAAATAATTTTGAACCGTATAGGTGGACAAACAAGAAAATATAGCATAATAATAGGGTTAGGTGTCGTGGTAACACTATTGATATGTTCCCTTCCATAATATTGAACCGTACGATTTGAGTTGGGATATAAATTTATTTGGGTCATTTAAATAAATGAAAAGTTTATGAAATGGATCTAATTTATTATTAATTTTTAAAAAACATATTTATTATTTTTAGTTGAGAGATAATTTTTTCAAAATATATATTCAAGTTGGTAAATCTTAATTAAATATTTAAAAATAAAAAATAGATGTTTTATCGATTAACATTTTACTTTTATTTTAAATTTTTTTGAATAAACAACCTGAACCAACTCAACTAATGATTGGGTTGGGTTGGGTTAGGTTGAGTTAGGTTGGGTTCATTATTTTATAAGAATTGTTTGGGCTAAAAGAAATTACAACCTGTTACATGCTAAAGCTCACAAAAATTAGACCTTGACAAACTAAAATTCAAAGGCTAAATTGTTATTTTATGAATATTTAGAGATCGATAGTGTCTTTTAACCTAAAAAAAAGTGTGATCGAACATTGAAGGAGGACAAATGAAAAGAAGGAAGAGAGAAATGGTAGGAAGAATGTAATGTGAGCTCGCCTGTTTATACATTAAATTTTAGATGTCACCACGTTGATATTTACCCCCATCATACGTAAAAAGTTCAATAGAAACTTATATCCTATAACCACGGCGACATAAACAGTAATACAAAGCCCCTATTAAATCAAACAAAACATATTAAGTAATACTGCATAAACTAAATAAGAGATCTTGTTCATGAATTTTGATGGCCATTCATAAGAAAAGTTCATATTATAAATTCTCAACTTTAAATTTTGATTCCTTATTGAGATGCCTTCTAGACAAATGTTAGCTGTTAATCAGAAAAGAATAGGGTAACATGGGCCTATAAAAGCAATCTGATATGTTATGTTGCTTCTAAATGTCGGTTTGTTGCATGCCACTTAAAGAGAAAGACCTAAGTGGTAGTGTTGGGAACAGCCTTGGAGGCTACCCACCACTCGCAGGTGGATCTATAACTCCAAGTGGTAAACTATTGGGATGGAAAATATAATTTTAACCCAAAACTAATCAACTTTTGGTATTCACACCTCACTTTACTCCAATAATTTGTGCCTAAAACATGGTGAGATACCACATCGTTTGGAGAGGAGAATGAAGCATTCCTTACAAGGATGTGGAAACTTAGAGTGACCTAAAATATTATGAGATTCCACGTCGATTGGAGAGGAGAACAAAACATTCCTTATAAGGATGTGGAAACTTAGAGTGGCCTAAAAGATTGTGAGATACCACATCGGTTGGGGAGGAGAACGAAACATTCCTTATAAGGGTGTGAAAACCACTTAGCAGACGTGTTTTTAAAAAAAATCTTGAGAGAAAGCTCAAAAAGAAAAGCCCAAATAAGATAATATCTACTATCGGTGGGTTATCGATGGGTTACAAGAGTTAGTAGACTCTGTTTACAAAATGGCAGCTAAGTTAAGTTAAGTTGAGATGAGAAGAAGAAAAGAAACAAACCTAAGGCAGAGAATTTGTGAAAAGTAGGAGATTCCTGCAGTAATAAGCAACTACCCAAATGAGATTATCCACTTTCCGCCAGCTGTAACATTTATTTATAAATTTACACATATACCAACAGTTTTAGGAGAAAACTTGCGAGATCCCGAATTGGTTGGAGAGGGGAACAGAGCATTCTTTACAAGAGTGTGAAAACCTCTTCCTAGCAGACGCGTGTTAAAACTTTGAGGGAAAATCTAAAGAGAACAATATCTGCTAGCGGTGGGCTTGGACTGTTATAAAACTAGTAGCAAATACCAACAATGCCTAAATAGACAAGGAATGACTGAACATAACAACGGTTATATGGCACATGTAGTTAGAAGAGGACAATATCTGCTAGCGGTGGGCTTGGACTGTTACAAAACTAGTAGCAAATACCAACAATGCCTAAACAGAAAGGGAGTGACTGAACATAACAACGGTTATAATGGCACATGTAGTTAGAAGAGGAAATATCTGCTAGGAATGGACTTGGACTATTATAAAACTAGTAGCAAATACCAACCATGCCTAAATAGACAAGGAATGACTGAACATAACAACGGTTATAATGGCACATGTAGTTCGAAGATGACAATATCCGCTAGCGGTGAGCTTGGACTATTACAAAACTAGTAGGAAATACCAACAATGCCTAAACAGACCGGGAATGACTGAACATAACAACTGTTATAATGGCACATGTAGTTAGAAGATGACAATATCTACTAGCGGTGAGCTTGGACTATTACAAAATTAGTAGCAAATACCAACAATGCCTAAACAAACAGGGAATGACTGAATATAACAATGGTTATAATGGCACATGTAGTTAGAAGATGACAATATTTGCTAGGGATGGGCTTGGACTGTTACAAAAATAGTAGCAAATACCAACAATGCCTAAATAGATAGGGAATGACTGAACATAACAACAGTTATAATGGAACATGTAGTTAGAAGAGAAGAATATCTGCTAGCGGTGGCCTTGGAGTGTTATAAAACTAGTAGCAAATACCAACCGTGCCTAAACAGACAAGGAATGACTGAACATAACAACAGTTATAATGGCACATGTAGTTAGAAGAGGACAATATCTGCTAACGGTGGCAGTGGAGTGTTACAAAACTAGTAGCAAATACCAACCGTGCCTAAACAGACAATGAATGACTGAACATAACAACGTTTATAATGACACATGTAGTTAGAAGAGGTCAATATCTGCTAGCGGTAGCATTGAAGTGTTACAAAACTAGTAGCAACTACCAACCGTGCCTAAACAGACAATGAATGACTGAACATAACAACGGTTATAATGACACATGTAGTTCGAAGAGGACAATATCTACTAGCGGAGGGCTTGGACTATTACAAAATTAGTAGCACATACCAACAACGCCTAAACACATGCCGGGAATGACTGAACATAAGAACAGTTATAAAAGAACCGTTATAATGGCACATGTAGTCAGAAGGAAACTTCTGCTTGTAAGTCAGTGCGTTTCAATAGACTTTAATGAACCGAAATGTCATTAAGACGAATGAAAGAATGTAAAAGGGTCTAAAACACTATGCAGCAAGAAAAGGGACCCAACAACCAAAAAGAACAGAAGAATCAGAAAAAGAGGCTATACCAACCTGAAAATAAGCCCGCGTTGCAAATATCTTCTTTCATCTGTACAAGAAAATATAGGAATGTCCCTAAAGGTGGAGAGAGTTTATACCATTTTGAAATAACAAGATAAGAACATCCACGCCTGCTCATATTCTATGACAAGCCATAATAAAAGAAGAAAAAAAGTTTTGTGCATAGACAACTCTCCAAGAAAACTGCAGAAAAATAAGTCATTACTATCAACAATTTTTTCCTGTTGTGTGATGCAAGGTTTCGCAGACAATGTGAAGTGATGTTGCATAGACAAATAATGCTATATTTGACACCAATTATACGATACCTTAAATCTATTGTCCTGCAAAGAAATTGATCTAGCTCCAGAAAACACGCCTATTCCGTCACTTGATGTAGACACAGCTTAAACCTACTTGAGCTTGAGAAAACGCAAGCCATACTAGGCAACAACCTAATATATAAGACAGCTCAGACAGTAACTTTCCCCCTTGAGAACAGAAAAATGACACAAAGGAGTATAACACTCTATATCAGGTCATTGACAATAATAGCTCTGCTGAAGTTGCATGTATAACGCAGGAAGAATTAACCGAATGTAACATCTTTCCACAAAAGCTACTCAACATCTCCCACGAATTCATAATTAATTTTTCTTTCAAATTCATGATCAAGGAGCTTAAAAAATCTAAATATACTCACAGAAGCTCTTTTCATGATGGAATGTGGAAAGACAGATATCCCAGGAAGATAATTTTTTCTTGTTGGGCGCTCAGCCACATAGCCATTAATACTTAAGATGCAATCCAAAGAAGGCAGCCTCAGCTAACCATTTCCCTCAGGCCTCAGCTGGTGTAAGTGTGCTGTAAAGAAGCAGAAACATAGGGACACTTGTTTATCTCATGCGAATTTGCTAGCAAATTCTGGAGCTATATTGTTGGAATAATTGAATGGCAACTCCTATTCGACAGGACACTAACGATCTTCTATAGGAGCTATTGGAGGCAGCCTTTCAAGAAGGAAAAGGAAATTCTCTGGCCCTACTCATTAGAGCCTCCCTTTGGTGTATTTGGAGATAAAGGAACAGCAGGAATGATTTTTCACCCCTTCTACAAATTATTATAGTCTAAATGAACTCTTGATGAGTTGGAGGACCTTTTTGTAACTCTCCCCTTTTGAATATTTCATCATATCAATGAAACATTTGTTTTTCATCAACAAAATAAACAAAAAATGTTAAATAAACAATAATAATAACAACAACAATAATAAATAAATAACAATATAGCTCCAAGATGGAAGCGAGTCATGTATTTTTGCTGCATAGGCATTTGAAAGAAATTTCAAAAGACTTACCCCATTATTTTCTACTCCTGAACTTTTCGTTCAGTCAAACATAAAAGTAGTATGTGAAATTTAGATTCAGCACCATCTCAATTTTGTATGAACAGACAACGAAACACAAATATACAAAGAATACAAGGAACGAAGAAAGAGTAACTGAAATCAAATTGAGAATTTGAAAAATCACTATGATGACATATAATAGTTTCTCTAAACAGTTTAGAAATGGTGACCTGTGAGCATTGCTGAGCTTAAAATCTACCATCGAAACACTTGCAGATGCACAAGGAGAAAAGGGACTCTATACGAATATATGCACTTCCACTGTCATTAAATCCAGTGCCTATTCAATCATCACATTTCTCTACAATGGGATTTGAACTCTCGAAAAAAAGGTAGAATCAGAACATCATTAAATTTGTGGCAGTCCCTACAACAAACGGCTCCATAACTAACCGAGTCAAGAAGTAAAACATGACACCCAAAGTGATGGATATGGGAAGTGCAGGCAGAGCTCGATGGCAAACGGATAACAAAATGAGAGTGCATCCAAGTCCTGAGATGATAGCAAGATAACAAGCATAGACTGTCATCAGATCATACATTGCAGCTCTACCCACGAGGACACTGTAGAACACGAAGTCCCCAAGACCAAGCCTAATACCTCTACTCATAACCTCAGTATGGGCAGCCCTTGCCATTTCTCTCTGGTTTCGCGACGGTGGCAATTCAACCAGAGGAGACAATTCCTCAGCTATAAAGATTTCAGTTTCTCTGTTGCCAAAGTGTCGACGCATTTCTGGAGTAAGAACTTCAGTTGAATAACCAGATGATCCGCTATCTGATGATTGTCTTTCTCGCAAGTAACTTACTAATGGCGACCTCTCCCCTTCATCTCCATTTCTTTCAACCTCTTCGTTCTGAAAATTCTGATAGTCTGCAGCAGGGCGATCAGAATTACGCAGGTTTTCATTCCCATTACGGTTCAAATTGTTATCAGGAACTGCCTGAAGCTCTATTGATCCAGAATCTGAGACTCCGGCAACCAACAGTCCCAATCCCCCCCGATTCTCCGAACCCCTCGAGACTGTAGGCCGAGCCTCATATACCAGAGCTGGAAGCTCTTCGTCCCTGCTCGAGGCCAACTCCACCAACAGCTTAAGAGGTCCACCAGGTGCCAAAACAGCCACCAAATCATAAAGAGCCAAGGCTACAAGCAAACTCCAAGTAGTCCACTCAGGCAGCTTCGTGAACCAAGCAGCCACAATTATACCCAAAAACACCATATATGATTGCCTCATGATGATAGGGATTCCTCCTGAGAAAACCGCCAGCACTCCCACCACCGTAAAGTTGAACAGTAAAATCAAACAAGTAATCGAATCAACCGGTATAGAATAATGTTGGATAATAGACAAGAAGATGGAGCCTCCCATGGAACCAAGCACGAAAAACGCAGAAAATCGCATGTAATTCTTCAAGAAATTGGTAAAGTTGTAGTAATAAAGAACAACGAGAAGGAAAGTAACAACAGCGATGAGAATGACGAAGACCAAAGCATTGAGAAGGGCACCTTCTAGCTTCTGAGCGGCGGAATCGGACGGGCTCTCGAGGTAGACAAGATTCGCGGCGGTGCGAATCGGAGCGGAGGCGAGAGGGTCGGCGGAAGAGAGGGAATAGACCAATAAAACGACGAGAAGCATACAGATTGAAACCGGAGACATGACACCGATGATCTCGACACCGATCGTCTCCAGTACGCTAGATTCCATGACGGTGGATTCCGGCGACGGCGAGCAGTTGGGATAAAATCAGAGATTCTGAGTTTCCAGTGCCATTTCAACGCCTTCCGAGGAGGGAGGAAGAAAGGGGAAATTTGTGTCCGTAGGGTGTAGACTTGTTGGAAAAAGAAAATTCAATTTATTTCCATTTTTTTTTAATTTTATTTCTTTTTATTTTATGGATTTGACTCACATTCTTAATCTCATCTCATAAAATCTTGATCTCATCTAATATTCGCATGAACTCTCACTATGGTAAAATGTAATGAAATAGTTTTGCAGAAGTTTAAATTTGAAATTGATGTTATGAACTTACATAGGTCGACTTGGATTTCAAAGGACAAAATCGAACTTAGGATAAATTGGTGACACTAGCTTAAACTAATCAACTAAATGACCTTACAGAGTTAGATAATTGAATGATGTATGATGGTGCATACCTCATGGTCGCTACATGCACCATATAATTTATGTTATATATATGTGTTTTATGTAATGACAGATGATGCTATAATATGTATGCAAGTAGTATCCATTACGCCATGTTGTAAATGAAATGAATTACTATGTACATCATGTTATATATTGCCATATAAAGCTATGTGATGGATCATGTGATGACTGTCATATATACATGATGCATATATGTACTATGTCATGGATGAAAGTAGAAAGAGAATGATGTTAATGTTATGCTATGAATGAAAATCATAGAGACCTCATGCATGTATGTATATCATGTGCATCGGGATACTTCTCTGATATGTTATGCTAGTACGGACGCGTACCTTCGATATATGTTCGCCATGATATCATTGGGCCTTTCCTTTTCTGCGGTGTTCGGTGATGTGTTAATGCGTTGTGTTTGACCAAGTTAGGCCTAGAGGGTAGGTATACAAGCTTGCCTGGTGGGTCCACGTGCGTGTATGTGGGTTGTGTGTGGGAAAGTACTGCATATCCAATCCTGCTCGGAACGGGAAGGAGCCTAAGGTCGTATTACAATTTTAAAGAATAGGTATCAATCATGTTATGTGTGTGATTGCATTACTAACCCCAACAATGGGGTGACTTACTAAGTATTTCTTAAAATACTCAAGCCCCATGCTACCCTTATATTGTTCAGGTAAAGGTAAAGCGCTTCTACACGGATGACGATGAATGTTGAAATGATCATGGATGTCAAGCTAAGGCAGTAGTAAGCATTGTTTTTTTTTTTTTTTTTTTTTTTAAATTTATTTATTAATCTAGTTTATAGATGGTTTTTCGTATTCAAAGACGATTATTTCTGTTTTCTTGTTTTAAATTAAATGTGTAAGTCTATGAGGTCATTTGAAAATGTTTTACTTTAGATTTCCGCATATGTTATTCAAGACATGTATATGGTGGCATCTCTAATTTAGGCAAGAAAAATAGGGGCGTTACAGATGAGATTGACTACGAGCGATATTTCAGTAGAAGGAACTTGTAATGATATAACATTATGACAAACACATTCAGATGCTTAAGTTTGTATAAGTCTGAGGGGTTGTCGAGTATTTTTTTTCTTTTCGTATTTGTGTATCAAGTAATATCTTCTATAATGGAATCACCTTGCCTTTGGCAAAAGTAATCCAAGGTTGCTTCCTTGCCTGAGAGTTCTGGCGATGTTTTTATTATTGTTATTATCATTATACTTACCTCTAAAAAGAACTTTCATCCTCGAAAGTCTCAAACTCTTGTATCAATTCGGGGTATTTTTCTCTTATTTCATCATCACGCTCCCAGTCTCAATGTGATGATTCCACCATAGTACTTTGACGAAAGCAATATCCCTATTGCGTATGGCTTTCACTTCATGAGCTAGAATTCTTATAGGCTTTTCTTCATAACTTAAGTCTTCAATAAGCTGAAAGGGCTCGCAGTTTATCAAATGAATAGGGTCCGTCATGTATTTTTTTATAGGATTCTCTCTCTCTCTTATCCCTTCTCTTTTCCTTGCAAGTGGGCTTCTAGAGTGGGGTAGGAGGTTGTTTGTGTTCGTGTTTTGCGTGCCGTGTGTCACAACCATACTATGAAGAGAGTAGGTTGTGGCCCTCACGTCATGACAAGCAAAGCGGCGTCCCTCAAGAGACGCCCATCCGGCCATAGGCGGGCCAATATAGAAGAGTGCCATGATGCGATCGAGGAGGACGATGCATCATCCAACACACCACCACGCTAAGTGGGCATTGCATTAAAAGACAAGTTGAGACATAAGCAAGACAAAGACATCAGAATAGACATGAGAGACAAAAATAGGCTTGTTGAAGGGCCGGGTAGGGCCCCGGGCCTTAACCTCGAAAGTCAGGATTCTGGAAGGAATTTGGTCATGCGGGAGTTAAGTCCATCCATATGAAATATGAATGCTCGCCAAATTTGATATCAATCGGACATCAGACGGACAATGCACGACACCGTATGACCATTCACAAAAATCATGTCTACTCTTGTTAGATTGAAAATGGCTCAGAATGTACTATAGGGGTACCATGCTGTTAGCTCTCCACCACCCCTGGGCCCTGTGGCCTAAGTGAGCTACCCTGTGGCACATACGTGTGTCACAGTGTGGGCGAGCGTGTCGAGACGAGTGTCTCGGGCGACTTCCTTTGAAATGGGTTTTTCAAGGACAGTACCGGGCAGCACGGGTGTGCCGGTATTGCGCCCCAGCCCGCGTGTCGGAGGTTGCTACATACACCCGCTATCCGGTACGGTATTCGTAAATGACTTGGCATGGGCACGTGAGGGCCTATGTCTCGATATAGACGGATGGATGGATGTTCGGGAAGTCCCGATGAGATGAAAGACATGCGGGCCCATTCTCGATGACATGACCGAGCGAGTCATGATGGCCGACAACATCCCGAGACTCGGGATGGCGTCAAGACATATGGACCCTGTCGATGGGGATCAAGATGACAAGACAAGATGCGACGTTGCATTGAGAGACCTTGGCCCGAGCAGAGGCAAGGTCGAGCCGGATGACCTGGCCTAGTGTAGAGGCAAGCCGGTTGTGTCGCAAGACGATTGAACATGCACGCGCAGGAGACGTGTGTGGTTGGACAAGCTTGGATTCCGCACAAGCGATGTCCAATGGGCGAAGACAAACCTCGCCTAAGGTCCGACGAAGCCACAAAGCCGGGGCAAAAAATATATATGGGGCTTAATTCCCCTTAAGGCTGGTCGTGGTCGTGTCAGGATCACGACGCCGCACAGTAAAAAATGTAGGACCGTGACACCGTGGAGTTGGGGGAAGGCATGGAGAATTTTTGGCACTCGCTGGAATTCTCGCAAGTCTCCGGCAACCACGCTATTTTTTTTTTTTTGCTGCCGTTACATTTATACCCCTAAAAAGAACTTTCATCCTCGAAAGTCTCAATTTTTTGCTGCCGCTCCCATGTGGCTTCCTCTGTTTGGTGGTTCCGCCAAAGTACTTTGACAAAACTGATGTTCCTATTGCGTAAAGCCTTCACTTCTCGAGCTAAGATCTGTATCGATTTTTCTTCGTAACTCAAGTCTTCTTCAATCTGAAGAGGCTTAGTCTATCACGTGCATAGGGTCCGTCATGTATTTCCTTAGCATGGATACATGGAATACATCGTGTAAACTTGAGAGGGAGGGTGGTTAGGCCAACTTATACGCTACCAGACCTATTCGCTTTAGGATTTTGAAAGGTTCGATAAAACGAGGACTTGGCTTACCCTTACGTCCAAACCTCAGAACACTCTTGATAGGAGTCACTCTCAAGAATACCATGTCCCCTACCTCAAATTCTCATTCGCCTACTTCATTCCAACACAACGGGGATCTATATCGTTTTCCATATAACGCTTCGAACGGTGTCATTCTGATAGTTTCTTGGAAGCTATTGTTGTATGAGAATTCCATCAGATGTAGCTTGGGGTCTCAACTTCTAGTGTATGAGCTTATAAACTTGACTTAATAGAATAAGTCACTAACTTATTGAGTAACTTTAGGAGAATTATTAGTAGATCTAATGGAATTGTAGACTAAGTTTTTGTGGTTGTGGACTAAGTTGTATGTTTTAATTAGGAAGATCGTTAGTAGTTTTTAGCTTGATGAGAAAGTTTAGAAAACAAATTACAAAGCTAAGTGTTCCTTTGTTCCAAAAAGCTCCCTCTCCTCAAGTTTTTCCTTTGCCTCTTCTACTTGTTTCGACATAATTCCAATCGTGGGTCAAATCCACGCAACTTATCTTCTAAACTGTTTACCGACAAAGGCGCTGGACCCTCGCAGCCCCTATGAAACATGGTTAAGCAAGACACCTCACTTCGAGTACCTAAGAGTCTTCGGTTGTACAACACATGTTAAGACGTCAAAGCCATATATCAAAAAGCTTGATGACAGAAGCCAAAAGATGGTGTATTTTAGCGTAGAGGATGGGACCAAGGCACACGCTGTATGATTCACAACATAAAAAAATTCATGTAAGTAGGGATGTCATATTCGAAGAAGAGAAGAAGTGGGATTGGCGCAGTGCTAGCGATAACAAGCAGATTGTTACAGAGTTCACCACTATGAAAGAAGAGGAAGACACAACAAATCTAGAAAGTGCCCCTACAACAACACCAACAAGTCCACACATGTCATCACCGGTGACACCGAAAGGCATGAAGAACTCTCCAGAACAAGAGAGCTCAGGCGAGAGCACAGGAAGATCCACAACAAAGGATGGACCAAAGAAGTTCTATTCTCTTGCTGAAATTTATGTGGATACACTTGAAGAAGAATTGGATCTTGATGAGTTAGTGTTGCTCGTGGCTGAGGAGCCGACAACCTATCGTGAGGCAAAAAATGAGACAATGTGGCAAGAGGCCATGCAAAAAGAGCTTGAAGCCATTGAGAAGAACAAGACATGGACATTAACTAACTTACCGTCCGGACACAAGCCCATCGGTTTGAAGTGGGTGTTTAAGTTGAAGAAGAATAGTGAAGGAAATGTCATCAAACATAAAGCAAGACTCGTGGCGAAGGGATATGTACAATGACAAGAAGTTGATTTTGAGGAGGTTTTCGCACCTGTGGCTAGGTTGGACACTGTAAGGTTGATTCTTTCTCTCACAACTCAACACGGGTGGGAGGTCCATCACTTGGACGTCAAATCAGCATTCCTAAATGGTGACCTCCAAGAAGAAGTGTATGTTGCCCAACCTGAAGGATCGTCATCAAAGCTGAAGAACACAAAGTGTACAAGTTGTCAATGGCCCTCTATGGTCTACGGCAAGCACCAAGGGCGTGGAACATACGTCTGGACAAGATCTTAAGGAGTCTAAATTTTATAAAGTGCTTGTAAGAACAAGCAGTGTATACAAGAAACAATGGAACTGAAACACTCATAGTTGGAGTGTACGTTGATGACCTGATCGTCTGGTACAAGTGTGGAAGGCGTCCAAGAGTTCAAGTAGCAAATGATGAAAGAATTTGAGATGAATGATCTCGGGTTACTCACGTACTACCTCGGTATTAAAGTGGACCAAAGGAAAGATTGCATTATACTAAAGTAATCGACCTATGCTAGGAAGTTGTTGCAGCAATTTAAGATGGCAGAGTGCAACTCGACCAAATATTCCATGGAAGCAAAGTTACAACTGAGGAAAGATGCTGAAGGAAACTTGGTGAATTCCACTGAGTATAGGCGTGTCATCGGAAGTCTAAGGTACTTGACTCATACTCGTCTGGATCTTTCATATGATGTTTGAATAATGAGTAGGTACATGGAAAAACCCACTATGACGCATCATCAAGCGGTTAAGGAAATTCTCCGCTATGTGAATGGAACCACAAGCTACGGGTTGAAGTAGCAAAGAGGGCGAGGTCCTGAAGAACTAGTCGGTTTTACCGATAGTGATTTAGCTAGAGACATTGACGATAGAAAAAGCACCGTAGGAATGACGTTTTATCTCAACGAAATTTTGATCACTTGGCAATCTCAGAAGCAGCGAACTGTGACACTATCTTCCTGTGAGGCCCAGTTCATGGCAGCAACTGCAGCGTCGTGTCAAGTATTGTGGCTGAGAAATTTGTTGAGCGAAGTGACTAGAAGTAAACTAAAGCCGGTAACTCTCTACGTCGACAACAAATCTGCAATTACACTTATGAAGAATCTAGTATTTCACGGACGCAGAAAACATATTGGCACTTGCTATCCACTTCATTTGTGAGTGTGTTGAGAAGAGATAAATTGTTGTGGAGTTCGTATGCACTTGAGAGCAATGTGCGGATATTCTAACCAAGGCCCTAGCAAGGGTTAAGTTTGCAGAGATGCGGGAATTGCTGAGAGTGAAGAATCTCGAACAAAGTCAAGTTTACGGAGGAGATTGTGAGCTTATAAACTTGATTTAGTAGAATAAGTCACTAACTTATTAAGTAACTTCAGGAGAATTATTAGTAGAGCTAGTGGAATTGTGGACCAAGTTTTTGTGGTTATGGACTAAGTTGTATGTTTTAATTAAGAAGATCTTGGTAGTTTTTAGCTTGATGAGAAAGTTCAGGAAAAAAATTAGTGCTTTCTCCACTATAAATACTTATGAGAAGTATGCTTTCTTCACAACAATACCAACCACAAAGAGAATTACAAAGCTAAGTGTTCCTTTGTTCCAAAAAGCTCTATCCCTTCAAGTTTTTCCTTTGCCTCTTCTACTTGTTTCGACATAATTTCGATCGCGGGTCAAATCCAACACAGTGAAGTCCATAACACATGTTCGTAGCATGTTTTTTAAAGTTTGATTTAACCACTCCGTTTGACAATCTGTTTGAGGGTGGAAGGCAATGATGAAGTCGAGTCGAGTACCCAATTCTTTCTGGAGTCCTCACCAAAACTTCGACGTAAAGCGGGGGCGTTGGTCCGATACTATCAACACTGAAACTCCATGCAATCTCACAATCTCTTTCACATACAGTTGAGTCCAGTTGTCTACTTTATATGTTGTCTTTCCTAGTAGGAAGTGTGTCGACTTTGTCAACCTGTCGCAATTACCCAGATTACTGTATAGCCCTTTAATGTCCTAAGTAAGCCCACTATGAATTCCATAACAATATTCTCCCACTTCCACTTCGGTATACTTAGAGGTTGCAATAATCCTCCCGTTTTCTGCCTAGGAGCTTTTACCTGTTGACATATTAGGCATTTACTCACAAATTATGCTATATCCTTTTTCATATTTCGCCACTAAAAGTGCTGTTTCTGGTCTTGGTACATCTTGGCACCGCCTGGATATATAGAGAATGGTGAGTTGTGTGCTTCCATCAATATTTCATTCCTCAATTCTCCCACAGCTGGAACACATAGCCGTCCTTAACATAGTAGTCCGTCATCTGATGACTTAGAAAAGCTGTCCACTAGTCCCGCTGTTAACTTACTCAATATCTTATTTAGGCTGGGGTCTTCTTCTTGGGAATTGATAATCCGTTGTCTAAGCGGGGGCTGCACTATGAGCCTAGCCATCTGTGCTATGACTCCCATAGTTACTACAACTATGTCTGCTCGCTCAAAATTCGCTTGTACTCATGACTATCTAGTGATGAGGGTCGGCAAGTATGCCGTTTTATGACTTAGGGCATCTCTGACCATGTTTGCCTTTCCAGGGTGGTACTGGATATCTATATCATAGTCTTTCACTAATTTCAACCACCTCCGTTGCCTCATGTTCATTTTTTTCTGGGTGAAGAATTATTTTAGACTTTTGTGGTCGGTGTAGATTTGAGTCTTTTTCCCATAAAGGCAATGTAGCCAAATTTTTAATGTGAATACCATTGCGGCCAATTCAAGGTCATGCATAGGATAGTTTTTCTCATACTCTTTCAGTTGACGTGATGCGTACGCAACAACCTTACCGTGTTGCATCAATACGCACGTAATCCCTTCTTGGATGCATGCTTTAGATTACGTATCCCTTTGAACTTTCTGGCACCGTGAGCACCAGAGTTGACACTGTAGGAAATAAATTTACTCTGATACGAATTTGTAGAAAATAAACGCCGCTCCAATACCAACTTGTAGAAAAATAGACGCTCGCTCTGAATCTAACTCGTTTAGATAACTCACACGAAAACTGTGAAGGGATGTCGAGAGGGGAGAGACAAGAAGACAAAGAATTCTCAAATGCCTTTCTCTATTACACACTGTACAAAAAATGAATTTGCTCTCTGCTGCTCTCTCTTGCTCTCTCTATTTCCTCTGCTATTACATCAATAAGTGAAACCCCTTTTATAAGTTTTCCTAAGGCCAAAATTGGCCTTAACTACCCATAATTTTCCGTTAGCTCTCCTTTCTTGAAATAATTATGACCTTTTGACTGATTTAAAAAACAAAATTAATAACTGCTTTCGGTAGTTTTTTTCTTCTCTCTCATTTAAGTTTATTTTCCAACAAAACTCCCCCATAAACTTAAATGCTCTATTCAATGATTCCACCTACGCCGTTTTCGTTTTCTCGATCTCAATCGTGGTTTCTTCAATTTTCTCTTCTTTTTCTCGAGCGGCAAAATAGGATTGTCCTTCTCTGATGAGACTTCATTTGGATCTTCTCGAGAACAGCCCATTTGAGACACCACCTCTTCATTTTTCCAGTTCTCAGCCACGCTTGACTCAGACTTCATGGCTTCGTTCAGTCTATTCAATTCCCTTCGTAAGTCTATAGCGACATTTACAGCTAGCATTCTTGTTTCCTCCAGTCTGGTTTTATCACGAGTGACTGTCTCAATCGTGTGTAGTAAATTCACTGCCTCCTGTTGGACTTGGTTCAGGTTCTCGTCGAGTGAGTCTCTCTGTTGAGTCAGCATTTCTATATCTTTCTCCTCCCTCACTAGCTCGTCCATTAGACCCTCAATCTCCATGAACAAGCCTTTCTCTTTCTCCACACCTTCTTCAACTTTCTTCGTAAGATCGGAGATTATCTTCTCATTCTTTTCCTTCTTCTGTTTTAGATAGAAGGAACTCTTACTCAACTCAACCATTTCTTTCTCTAACTTTTCAACTTTTGTTTCTAACTCTTTCTTTTCTTCTTCAATTTTCATCCTCTTTCTTCTTTCTTCCTCGAATTGCCTTTCCGGCCATTGGAGCTCTCTCTCTTCGAGCTCGGGCTCTCTGTTATTCGGTTGTTCATCTTTATTCGATTTAATCGTCTCAGCTATAAGGATTTCACCACATCCGCTGTGCATCACCTCATTTCTAACAGTATCTACCACCTCAAGACTACCGCCATCATCTTTCGCGCTGCCTTCCCCTTTTGTGTTCGACTCTTCATTTTTGGGCCATCAAGAGGATGCCTCCACTTGTTGCGTCATCCAAGGCCAGGTTGATGGTTTCTTCCACCTTTTCTTCGGCTCGACAATCTCTCGCATAATGACCCATTCTGCCACAATTGTAACATTTTTCGGCGTTACAATCATTCGCATAATGACCATATTTCTGACATTTAAAGCACTGGATGTTGGAATTGTATCCTTGACCGCGCCCTTGATTGCGTCCTCTTCCACGCCAATTTTCTTGGCTCGATTGTCTCTTCTCCTTATAATTTTCTTCATAACTGTTGCCTTGACTGTTGGCTTCTGGCAATTGGGAGAAGCGTCGACGAAAAAACAACGGCAGAAGAAAAAAAAAAAAAAAAAAAAGGAGAGAGAGATTTTGCTGAAGACTCGATACGATATTTTATTTGATTCAGTTGACGGTATTTAAATAACAAATCTATCCTAAAAATGGAAAGAAGTGGAAAGCTAATTTAAAGGCCTTCCACTGGACGTGGACTTCCCACTACTTTCATTGTGTGGGTTGAATAGAAAACACGTTACCTAAAACCTAGGAATGAATTTTTAACTTTGGGATTTACCTAACAATCTCCTCCTAAAGCCCTATGGTATATGTCTACCATATTGTTTGAACTCCGATCTTTGAGCGTAGTTCTTCAAATTTTACCCGCGCCAGGGACTTGGTGAAAATGTCTCCAAGCTGTTCCTCGGTTCGGAGGAAATCAATCTTGATGAGCCCTCGATCTGCACATTCTCGGATGTAGTGGAATCTGATTTCTATGTGCTTGCTCCGGTCGTGCAAAACTGGATTTTTTATCAGGGAGATCGTAGCTTTGTTGTCCACGTATAGCATTGGTGGATCACTTTCTCTTCCGATGAGTTCTTCCATCAGTCGCGCAAGCCAGACCCCCTGTGTTGTCGCCGTCGAAGCGGCGATGTATTCTGCTTCGCAGGAAGACAAAGCAACTACCTTTTGTTTTGTTGATTGCCAGCAGATCGCGCCGCCTGAGAGAAAGTAGATCATCCCGCTAGTGCTCTTACGATCATCAACATCACCGGCCATGTCACTATCACTGTAGCCGACCAGCTCAAGCTTCGTCTTTCCTTTCCCTGCGCTGTATCTCACACCCCAGCCTCTAGTTCCAGCCACATAGCGCAGGATGCACTTGACAGCTACAAGATGCTCCTCCCGAGGTGCTTCCATGAATCTACTCACATATCCAACTGAGTAAGCAAGGTCAGGGCGTGTATTTACCAGATAGCGCAGGCTCCCGACAATGCTGCGGTAATTGGTGGCGTCGACTGTCGTTGTAGTGCCGGCCTTCCTTAGCTGAAGCCGGGCCTCCATTGGCGTCCTTGTAGGGTTACTCTCCGCAAGCCCAGTTGTGTCCAGCACCTTTTTCGCGTACGCACTTTGGCAGATGGTGATGCCGGCAGTACTCTGTTGCACTTCGATGCCGAGGTAGTAGCTGAGTATGCCGAGATCGCTCATCTTGAAGTTCTTTGACATCTCCCTCTTGAACCTTTCGAGGACTTCCATGTCGCCTCCAGTGATTATGAGGTCGTCGACGTACACTCCCACAATCAGTCGCTGCTCACCGTGGCCGTGCGTGTACATGCCATGCTCAGAGGCACAGCGCTTGAACTTCAGTGACAGTAGGGTACTGTCGAGCTTCGCGTTCCAGGCTCGTGGTGCTTGCCGAAGCCCGTAGAGTGCCTTGTGCAGGCGCAGTACCTTACCTGGGTTGTTGTTGTCCAGGAAGCCAGGTGGTTGTCGGACGTATACGGTCTCCTTCAGCTCTCCATTAAGGAAAGCGGACTTCACGTCCCTGTGGTGGACCTCCCAAGAGCAATGTGCCGCGATTGCCAGCAAAAGGCGGACGGATTCTAACCTTGCCACTGGCGCAAACACCTCTTCGAAGTCCACTCCTTGCTTCTGGACGTAGCCCTTCGCTACCAAACGGGCCTTGTGCTTCACAACTTCTCCCTTTTCGTTGCGCTTCAGTTTGAAGACCCATTTGAGCCCTATGGCTCGGTGTCCCGGCGACATATCCTCTAGACTCCACGTTTGGTTCTCGATGATGGATGTCATCTCCTCCTGCATTGCCTTCAGCCAGCACGGGTTTCTTTCTGCTTCGGCGAAGGTGTCCGGTTCATCTGCGCTGATGGCATGTAGTTCGGCCACCTCTTGTTCAAGTTCGCGAGCCGCCAGTCCAGGTGGTTCACCTCCTCCCACTAGGTCGTCCATCCTTCGGTACCTGGCCACCAGATCATCATCGTGATCGGCATCCAGCGTCGAATCCGCAGTCCGTGGTGTTGCGAACTCCACTGGTTCAGGAGGTGCAGCTGCTGGTGGCGGGGACCGTTCTTGATGCTGGGCTCCTCCTTCTTCCGGCTCGGTGACGAGGTACTCCACCGTGAATTGATTTGGGTTGTGATCTGCTACGATCACGTCGTTCCACTGCCAGAAGGTGCTTTCGTCGAAGATGACGTCGCGAGACACGTGAGCTTGCCCCCCCGCAGGATCATAGAGTCTGTATGCCTTGCTCCTAGGTTCGTAGCCGATGGAGACGACTTTCAGCCCCCTGGGATCGAGCTTGGCGAGGTGGGGACGTGCTACCTTCATGTATGCAATACAGCCGAACACTCGGAGATGACGTACCGCTGGCTTCTTGTTGAATCAGGCCTCGTGTGGCGTCTTCCAGTCGAGACTTCGCGTTGGCGACCGATTGAGGAGATAGGCGGCCGTCATCACCGCCTCTCCCCAAAATCTCCCGGGCATCCCGGCCGTCATCAGCAATGACCTCGCTGTCCCGACGATGGTCTGATTTTGGCGCTCCACCACTCCGTTCTGTTGGGGGGAGTAGGGCGCCGTTAGTTGCCGTTGCATGCCGAGCTCATCACAGTACTTACCGAAGCTCTCTGAGGTGAATTCTCCACCTCGGTCCGTGCGTAGCACTCGCATCTTCTTCCCGCATTCGGCCTCCGCTCGTGCCTGAATGCGCTTAATCGCCTCTGCCGCCTCACTTTTTGCTTGCAGCAGGGTCAGCCACATAAAGCGGCTTTTGTCATCAACCAACAAGAGAAAAAAGGTCTTGCCGCCTGGGGTCGCGGGCTTGATGGGCCCGCAGATATCGCCGTGCACGAGCTCCAATGGTTCACCGGCGCGGTAGGATGCCTGAGACGGAAAGGGAGTGCGTCTCTGTTTGCCGATGAGGCACCCGTCGCACAGCTTGTTCACGCCTTTGATTGCCGGCAAACCGTGCACCATCTCCTCCCGGTGTAATTTTTGTAGAGCAGGAAAGTTTAAGTGCCTGTACCTTGCGTGCCACTTCCAAGATACCTCTTTGGTCTTGGCTGAGAGGCTGACGGGTTGCTCTATCTCCAACTCCAGGATATAAAGACGGTTTGTCGTGCGCCAAACTTGCGTGAGCAGTCGTCGTCGCTCATCGCAGATTTTGAGTAGCCCGCGCTCGATGGTAATAAAGCAACCGGCCTCATCGAGTTGACCTAGGCTCACAAGATTAGCCTTGAGCCTCGGGATGAAGTAGACACCGGCCAACTTGCGGTGCTCACCTCCCTTGCTGATGAATAGGATGGTGCCGCGCCCTTCGATCTCGACGACGGAGCCGTCGCCGAATTTCACCGTCCCGCGAATCCCCGAGTCGAGCTCGGAGAACGCAGATCTAGCCCCAGTCATATGGTTTGTTGCCCCTGTGTCGAGGACCCATCGTCGGTGCTCATGCTGCTCGTTCCTCTCGCCGATATGAGCGAACACTCGCTCCTCACCAGAGGAGTAGTTACACCGTCGTCGATTACCTCAACTTCGATGGATTTGGAATCGAAATTGGGGACTTTGGATAAGATCGATTCACTTACCATGAAAAGAGTGGGCTCGTCCTCTTCGGATTGAGCCACATGGGCCTTCTCGGCGTTCCCTCCTTGGTTCTGAGCTTTTGCTCCAGCAATTCTTGCTCAGGTGACCTCTCTTCCCACAGTTCGAGCACTGGAGGACCCGTCACCTCTTCCACCGTCAGGTCGTTCACGCCAAGTAATGTCCTCCATCGTGGCGTCGGCCTCTTTGTGGCAGTGATGGAGATGCCGGCACTCGGCGGCAGCGTGGAGGGGTGAGCGAGCCTGCTCGAGATGGACCCCACGATGTGTGTATTTTTGCACTTTGCATTTTCTTCTACTTGAACCTGAGACTTGTGTGTTATTAGGTCGACACTCTAACCACTTGAGCTATTCAACTTGATGTTAATAAAGTTGGCTCTTCCGGAATGATATACCAGTGATGGAATAAACCAGGCTCTGATACCACTTGTTGGCTTCTGGCAATTGGGAGAAGCGTCGACGAAAAAACAACGGCAGAAGAAAAAAAAAGGAGAGAGAGATTTTGCTGAAGACTCGATATTTTATTTGATTCAGTTGACGGTATTTAAATAACAAATCTATCCTAAAAATGGAAAGAAGTGGAAAGCTAATTTAAAGGCCTTCCACTGGACGTGGACTTCCCACTACTTTCATTGTGTGGGTTGAATAGAAAACACGTTACCTAAAACCTAGGAATGAATTTTTAACCTAGGGATTTACCTAACATTGACCACCTCGACCATTCCAACAGTTTCCACATTCTCTACCTTGAAAGTTTTGAGAGTAGAGTGCCTTTTCATCCTTTATTGATGCCTTCGTCTGAAGCGCTTGATCGAGTGGCTCCTCCTTCTTTTCTTACGTTGCTCGTGTGCCTCGAGAGAACCGACAAGTTCATCGACTGTGAACTTCATCAGGTCCTTTGACTCTTCTATGGCACATACGACATTCTCGAAGTTGTCTGTTAACGACCTTAAGATTTTTTCCACAACCCGCATCTCGAGTAACATTTTTCCGTTTTGATTTAGCTGATTCGCCACGGTCTGTACACGTGTAATGTAGTCAGATACATTTTCTGACTCCTTCATCTTCATGCTGTCCAACTCGCCACGCAGAGTCTGGAGACGCACATGCTTGACTCGGTTAGTTCCTTTGAACACCTTTTCTAGAGTGCCCCACGCTTCTTTTGAAGTAGTTGCCCTTGCAATCTTCTCAAAGTCCGACTCGTCAACAGCCCGGAACAGCATGTATAATGTTGTCTTATCCTTTGATCGTGCTTCCTTTAGCGCCTTGTTTTGTGCTGCCGTATAACCCGTGGTATCATTCGGTTCTTCGAAACCTTCTTCGACCACCTCCCATGCGTCTTGCGAACCGAGAAGAGCTTTCATTTGGATACTCCAATTCTTGTAGTTCGTCTTCGTCAATCGTGGTAGCGGCATTTGTCCCATCATGTTCGCCATTGGCTCTGATACCAATTTGTATGAAATAAATTTGCTCTGATATGCATTTGTAGAAAATAAACGCCGCTCCAATACCACCTTGTAGAAAAATAGACGCTCGCTCTGAATCTAACTCGTTTAGATAACTCACACGAAAACTGTGAAGGGGTGTCGAGAGGGGAGAGACAAGAAGACAAAGAAGTCTGAAATGCCTTTCTCTATTACACACTGTACAAAAAATGAATTTGCTCTCTACTGCTCTCTCTTGCTCTCTCTATTTCCTCTGCTATTACATCAATAAGTGAAGCCCCTTTTATAAGTTTTCCTAAAGGCCATTTGGCCTTTAACTACCCATAATTTTCTCACCCATTAGCTCTCCTTTCCTTAAATAATTATGCCCTTTTGACTAATTTAAAAAACAAAATTAATAACTGCTTTCATTAGTTTTTTTCTTCTCTCTCATTTAAGTTTATTTTCCAACAGACACTAGTCTTTTTTTTTGAAGTCTTAGAAGCTGGCGTCACATGCGTCATTCCATACAAAAGGTATGCCCATCCTCGTTAACTGTGTAAGAGGTGAGAGTATTCTAGCGAAGTCTTGTACAAACCTTAGATAGTAGCTAGCTAGCCCAAGGAAATTTCGTACCTCTATTACTGTAGTTGGGCATTCCCACTTAGTGATGACTTCTATCTTAGTGGGGTCTACTGAAATCTCATCTTTAGACACAATGTGTCCTAAGAATAAGACTTGTTGTAGCCAAAATTCACATTTGGAGAACTTGACGTACAACTTTACTCTCATGATAATTAGGATTTTTCAGAGGTGTTCCTAGTGTTCTCGATCCGTCCTCGAGTATACTAGGATGTTGTTTATGAACACGATGATAAACGTGTCTAGAAATTCCTTGAATATCTGATTCATTAACTCCATGAACACAGTTGGGGCATTGGTGAGGCCAAATGACTTCTTTACGAACTTGTAATGGCCATATCTTGTTTGGAAGGCTCTCTTTTGTACATCCCCTTCCTTGATTTAAATTTAGTGATAGCCTGATCGAAGGTCAATCTGGAAAAATATCGTTGCCTCTCAAAGCTGGTCGAATAAATCCTCGATGCGAGGGAGTGGGTATTTGTTCTTTATTGTTCTATTGTTTAACTCCCTGTTGTCAATACATAGGCGCATCGAGCCGTCTTTCTTTTTCACAAACAAAACCGCCGCACCCCAAGGGGTTGCGCTAGGTCGGATGAAACCCTTGTCTAGTAGGTATTGTAGTTGTACTTTAAGTTCCTTTAATTCTGCTGAGGCCATGCGATACGGTGCTTTAGAGATGGGTCCAGTTCCTAGTTTGAGTTCTATCCCGAAGTCTACGGTTCGGGAAGGAGGAACTTCTACTAAATCTTTTGGGACGACATCAAGAATTTGTTTACTATTGGTACCGTATCCATCGTCTTCTCTTTTCCTTTTACGTCAACTGCACAAGCTAGTATATCCCACCCTCCTTGTTGTACTAGGCGTTTAGCTTTCATCATTAACACTATCTTTGGGGTGACTCCCGTACAGGTTCCTTTAAACTTAAAGTTGGGCCTAGTTATTGGCGAAAATACCACTTCCTTCTTATGGCAATCCATATTGGCATAGTTTTCGGCTAACCAATCCATTCCTAATATGACGTTGAAGTCCATCATACGCACTACTTTCAAGTCTATGCTTATAGTTTGTCCAGCAACTATTACTTACCTTTTTTTTTTTAATCTTATTTTTAGTAACTAGATCAACCCTCACTAGGGTACTAACAGTTAACACATGCAACAAGGGTTCTACTGTGAATCTTGCTTGACTAACACAAGACATGTATATAAAGGAATGCGTCGAACCAGAATCAAATAATGTTAAGGCGTAGTGTCCTAGTATAGATAGTGTACATGTCACCATGTTGTCAGATGTTCCAGTGTCCCTACTAGTGGATGCATATGCTTTTGCCTTCGAGCGGGTCTGCACAATTCGCTCTCCACTGTCTGAACGTTTGGATGATTCGACTGGATTCTCGATACCCTTCTTGGTGCAGTATTTGGCAGTGTGACCTTCACGATCGCATCTAAAACATATCCTAGAGCCTACAATACATTTACCCTAGTGTTGTTTCCTGCATTCACGACATTAAGGTTTCTCAAGTTCTTGAACCCTCTCTTGGTCCCTGGGGTGTCTTTCTATATATCAGAACAAATGCCTATCCACATATCGAGGCCTTCGTGCTGGTGGTCGGCGGTCTGTCTCTCTTTGTTCATACTGTCGCTTTCTTCCTATAGTGACCGCTGTTCCCGATGCCTTTCCTCTTGAGACTTTTCCAGGGCTTTGGCCGTCCTCAGTGCCTCCTCATACGTCTTTGGGTCTATGGCTTTCACCATGCAACGGATCTCTGAGTCTAGACCCGTGAAGAACTTTTTGACCATCTTTTGTTTAGTATCCACTAATGACGGTTCGAACCTCTTCAGTCTCATGAATTTTCGATCATAATTGTCCATCGAGCGTCCACCCTGTGTCAGATGGGTGAATTTTTGTTGTTTCTTGAGTCGGGCCTCTTTGGGATAATACTGTTTTAAGAATGCCTCCTTAAACCGGGTGAAAGCCATGACTCCCCTTCTGGATTGAGACTATCCCTCTTGTCCATCCACCATACTTTTGCATCATTTTGCAGCATGAATGACGCATAAGACACCTTCTGATCGTCTGGACATTCCATGAACATAAATATGGTCTCCATGGATGAAATCCACATATGGGCTTCTGTTGGATCTCTCGCAGTTCCAGTGAATGGGCGCAAGTCATACCACTTGAAGTCCCTATATATTTCACTCTTTTGCTGGATTGCATGTTGTTGGCTGATAACTCTCCAAAAGTAGAGTTATATCAAGTACTTTTATAGTTAATTTTGCACTCATACTCACTATTTTCTCATTAATTGCTTCATTTATTCTAATTAGTATACATGAAATAGTCAATTGTGGTTAAATATGAAAAGAAGATCAATTTGCATAAATCGAGCTTACTTGTACACCTAATTGAGTTATTTAGTAAAATTCCAGAACATTTATGCTGAACCATGATGCTGTAGCAAATTTGGAAACAACACTGCTTGCAAGTCTGGAAATGACCCTGATGCTGAAGCAATCCGGAAAGCAAACTTTTCGGGGATGACTTGGAAATTTTAATCCACATCAGCAGTCCACGTGGATCATTGGCTACCAATTTAGAAACATCATAGGTGGACGATTTTATCCTTTCTCAGCCCTAAATGAGAAGAAACAACCATTATAAAAGGAAAAGGATACCTAAAATAGAGGAAAGCCACACTTTGGGAGAGAAATCGGATTAGACAGCAGCAGCCTCCGCTGCTGTGAACGGCTGGAAAACCAGAGAAGAAGAAGAAACTCCTAATCCAGTAGCTGTTGACAACAGAAGAAAAAGAAGACCAACAAGAATTGATTAGGGCAAAGAGGTGGACATGAGAGCTCAAGGGAGGGGAACTTCCATTGACGAACGACAACAAACCGGGATAACTCTCTATTTCCTTATTCTCTTTTCTCATTCCATCAATTTTACATGATTGAGATGCGAATTCCTCTGTTTAACTCAGTTTGTATGGAGAGCTAAACTTTATAGGGGAGGCGAGAGAGTTTTATATAGTTTAAGTATGTTGACGGTATGATTTTTAGTTTATTAAAGAGTTGTTGTTAATGATTTACATGTGTGTTTACTTAGCTACTTTACATTCATAGTTGTTCTCTTATTCGGGAGAAGAGAGGGAGCAATGAAATCCTCTTTAATACTCTAGTTCCATAGCAAGGAGACTTGAAGGATAATAGAAGGGTTAGAAATAATTCTTCTCCTAGAGCCTTGTTAATAGAAATTACAACGATTATGGAAATAATCACCATTCATGACCCTCGGAAGTGGGCTTGGGAATCTATTAAAAGGAACTAAAATCTAACACAAAACTCAACAACTTATCTATTTAATCTCTCTTATCCGAACCTTCCTCATTATAGTTGATTTACTCATCATTTTCTGTTTTTCGACAGCAGTGACACTCTGTTTTAGTTTTGTTTAAGTAGTTAAAATCACCAACACCCATTTGAATGCTACCGAAGAACTCACTTAATTTCCAGCGATAAAATTAACCAAAAAGATAGGTTCCCTATGGAATCGATAATTTACTTATTACTTGCTACTTGTGATAGTGTATACTTGCACTTATTCTTGTGAATTTTACATCATTTTATTATATACATCCACAAGCAATCATTGGCTTTCTAGCGGACCATCATAGTATGCATTATAGCCTGGAACGAATCCTACATCAGGCTTGTAGTGGATTCTATTCCAGCTGCTGGTGCTGCTGGAGGTGGTACAGCTTGGAGCTGTACAACTTGAGGCGACGCAACTGCGTCCATCCTAATGACTGAACCTTTTCGAGGTGTGCTCTCTTCACCCCACCTCTTCCTCTTCCTCTACCTCTAATAGGGGGTCGTCCCCTTCCTCGTCTTTCTCTTCTGCGTTCTCTGAACGACATGGTTTTAAAAACCAAAATAATTTTACTTATGTTTATTGTTTACTCGCATAACAATATCATATCACACAATAAGCAAATAAAATTAAATCAAGCATCATACTACAATGAATGATATAACTATCCATGCTACATAACAGTTAATACTAAGGTTTAATTACAATAAATGTCACTGAAACATTTTTTTTTCTTATCTTATGCATGACTTACTTGATAGTGACGGGACATCGACGATTGGATTATGGAACATGCCAAGTCTACATCGTAGGCTAGTCTACAAGATCTATAACTTAGAGCTCTGATACCAATTGTAACGACTCTAAATTTTAACTTAAAGTAGTTACTGTATACATATCATGGACTTTTAACGCAGAAATACTTCATTGAAAACTTTATAATAAAAATCTGATACCAATTGTAACGACTCTAAATTTCTACTTAACTTAAAGTAGTTACTGTATACATATCATGGACTTTTAATGCAGAAATACTCCATTGAAAACTTTATAATAAAAACATGAACGTGTTCTTGCATGTCTCTTCTAAGGCCTTTAATTAAAATAATAAAAATAACATAAAGTAGAAATACTCTATACTAACCTATATGGTACTAAATGAAAATGCAACTAACCTATACTAATCTATAGTCTACTAATTCGAATTGCAAAACTACGCTAAGCATGTGCCACGTTCTCTTAGGTTGCGATGCCAGTGTCAGCCGTGGGAAAACCTTACCTTTACCTAAAAAAATAAGAGTAGCACATGGCTTGAGTATTTTAAGTACTCAGTAAGCTACCCCCTATTGAGGTTTAATGCAAACACATACAAATCATGAGTGGGACCTATCATATCAGTCTATTTTCCTACGACGGCTATCCTAAGCGGCCAATTGGATGTGTACTTAATTTCTAGTCCACACGTGCGATTATGGACCCATCAGTCAGTTTGCACACCTCCTAGACCTCTTTCTGGTATCTCTCGATGCATGAACATACAATAATGCATGAAATTCCAACATTTTTTCCTTTTACATTAACATGTATTTCAACCCCACTTACGTTTTCCTTCATATCATAACTTTTTTTTACCATAGCTTTCCATGTATATATCTGGGTTGCACATTATGCCAATTTATCATTTACATGTCAATCATATCACATATCATTTATGTTGCACATATCTCATGTCATAAAATTATCATGCCTTTGAATGTATCAATTCACATCATGCACATATCATATCATATATCATAATAGTCAGATAACATAACCCGAGCATGCCTTCAAATATATCATAATAGTCACATAATATAACATGATCTTAATTACCTTAAAGAAGGTAAAATTGGTCGAAACGATAAAAAATGGGCTATTTTTCTTTACCAAACTAAGGGGCTGCGTTCTGAGCCGGGGAGCCGAGCTGAGCCGAATAGAGTCGGGTGTAAGTCGAGGGAGATTTTTGCTATAGGTGTGACACGTGACACAACCAGACGCTGATGCGTGTGTAGGTCGAGTCGGGTCAAGGTGCGAGTCGTTGCAGGTGTGCGGTTCGTGGGCCACTGTAGGTCTGGGTCGAGGCAATGGTTCTCAAGTATGGGCGTTGCAAGTTTGGGGCATACGATTGGATTTCGATTGCAGACACGGGTATTGGGGTGAGGACAATGGATTTGGACTGCAGGGGTGTTTAGGCTTGTTGCGCATGTAAACTGGGTCGAGCGCAGACGACTTTGGGTTGTGATTTTGGGTGTTGGTTTGTTTGTTGGGTACCTGATTCGAATATGACCCAAAGTCTACAGACTTGTCTTTCTTAACCGGTTCACGCTAAAAACTCTGATCGTTTTCTCTCTACAATGTAAACTGTACTCCACAGTCCGGTTCTTTTCTGTTTGTCCCCTTTCTTCAGTCCACAACATTTCATGCCTTGTAAGCACCTATAACACGTAGACGTATAAGGCTCCAAAAATCCAAAAACTAAATCTCGACGTTGTTAAAGCGTGGGAACTTACAATCTGTGTACGTGTAGTCGTCGGTGGTTCTTTTCATAGTGTGGCCTGGTCGTTTCGACGTCAAATCTCCTCGATTATCTCGCTGGAAAAATTCAGACCCTATCTCTCTTTCTCGCTCTCTCTCTCTCTCTCGTTCCTTCTCTTTTCCTTGCGGGTGGGCTTTTAGAGTGGGACAGGAGGTCGTTTATCTTTGTGTTTGGCGTGCGGGGAGTCGGGAGAAGGCATGGTCGAGGTGGGAATGAGAATTTTGGTGTCGCCAGAACTCTCGCGAGTGTTCGATGACCACACTGAATTTATTTATTTTTATTAGTATTAATTTTTTGCTGCTGTTACAGTATTAACATAACAAACATCAAACAATGCATAAAACATGATATGTACCCGGGCCATAAAGTCCGCATCTTTCATACATTATACAACTCATTCAACCAAATGAATAGTCACTTACATTGTTGGCCTAAGCTAGAGTCGTTATCATTAGTGCTAGCTCATATTTGTCCTTTGCAATCCAATTCAACTTACATGGGCATACAACATCAAGTTCAGGGATAATAAATGATTTAATTCATCTAATGGTATCAATTAAATCTACTTTTGACTAAATAGTAATTTAAGTTGATCGACCAATGTTCATACTAACCTCAACACGTCCGAAAGTGTAAAAAAAAAACCTTAGAAAGAGTAAAAATGATAGAAAGGGTCTGAACTTTTGGTATTTATTTCTCCGGCCCAAATCAAAATAATCTTAACGAAAATTAACGAAATTAGCCAACAACCAGAAATTTAGAAATCTGGCTTACAAGAACAATCCCTCTTTTACTGATTGGATCTATGTAATATTGCATCCCGATCTCGTCTTCTCCTTTATAACAAATTTGAACAGCATCGTCTTGTATTTTTAAAGTGTTTTATATTTAATTGTGGTGTTTGTCATTCTTTATTTTAATTTGAAGTTTATCGAATTGTCATCTTTTATTTTTATTTGACTAACTTTCTTCTTCATCTTTTTATTCATGTTCAAGATTTGAAGTCTCGAAAATCATGTCCGACATTACCCCAACATTTCAAGCTACCTTTGTGATTGGAGAAAGTTTATTCCAGATAAAGAAGCTTATTATTTTTTAAATAAATGAATGGATTAATATTGATCTATTTTATATATATATATATATATATATATATATATATATTTGTAAGAGATGACAAAAGAATAGATAGAATCAATTGGAAAAGAGATATAGGTAATTAGGTTTATTTCATTGATTGATGAGAGAGCATATAGAAGTATGCATCATCCATTCCATATAGAGTAAGTAGGGAGAGAGAGTTAATTGGCTTCGCAAAGCTTGTAAGATTTGCATTCCCAAGGGCCATCACGTGGAATGAAAACGTGCACTTCATAGATTTGAACAACCCATATGCCATTGATTTTGGACTCCACCTTCACAATAATGCTGAAAAGGACCCCATCAGGAAAGCTCTGGATGCTAGCAGACACAAAAGCGTTCAACTTCAGCTCTGCATTGATCTTCTTGGCTATCACTCCAATTACAAACTCTAAAAATATCCGAAGAAGTTCTTTGGATAAATCACACGGTTGAAAACTTCCAAGGTTACAATCGCCTTGTTGTCCACCCAAAACTCACTCATCTTTAACCTTAACAAACCTCCACAATTCTACTGCTTTGTTATGCTTTGCTTTGGACAAACTATCCGGCGACCAACACCCCGCAACACCAGGACCGCCCGTACCCAAGACCCCCTCCCGCCACACCCCCCCCAAAACCCCCCTCACGAACCCCGGCCACCCCAACACCTCGAACCCGCCCGCCCACGCAAAAACCTCCAGAACACGGCGCACCCCCCCGGCCGGTACACCAACCGGACAAATAAGGCAACCCCACCCCAAAAACCAACCAACGCAAACCAAGACCCCACGAACAGAAACCCCCGGCAACCGCCAACGCCCCACCGCCACCAGTACCCCCCGACCACAACGCCCCCCGCGTCACCCGCACCCCCCTCCGCCTCCCCAAACCGCTTCCACACGAGCGGAGAAAAGCCTAGACACCCTCCCCTACAGACTGCTCGCAACTTGTCGCGCGCTACCAGCCGTCGTCCCCTCCGCCCTCCCCCCCCCCCTACTCTTCCCGCCTACCGGCTACCAGCTGAAGTATTGATAATGCGTCCCTCCCTGGCCCACCGGCGCTCACCCTGCACTCCACCCAGATCATTCACCCCACCTCTCCCTCTCTCTTCTTCATTCCCGCCCTCCCCTCTGCTCCTCACTCGCCTTCCTATTTGCCCCCCACATATCTATGACACCACGGCTCCGTGGCCGCGCCCCCACCGTCACAAGCATCCCCCCGCACTGCGCAAAACACCCCGCCAACAGCAAGTGCACCCCCGCCAAAGGACACGGGGGCGAGAACGGCCCCCAGCCTGCCGCCGACCCCCCCCCGCACAGCCGGCGAGCCCCGCCAGCCCCCCAACGACACCCCCCGAGGCACCACCGCCCCCGACCCCCCCCCCCGGGACCCACCGGCACCCCGCCCCCCCTGCCCCGGGAGACACCCCACACCCACAGCCCGGCCCCAGACACGACCCCCCCCCCCGGGCCCCCCCCGGACTCCCCCCGGAACACGCACGGAAAAACCCACCAAAAGAGGCCCCCCGCAAGCCCGCACCGCCCCCACCCCACGCCGGCCGGCCCCAGCGGCCCGACACCCAGCCCGCCCCCGCGCCACAGCCCCCGCCAGGCGAACCGCCCCACCCGCGACGCCCGCCCCCACACCCCCCAAACACAAACCCCACACCGACAGACAAAACAGAGCACCAACCCCGGGCCCAGACAGCACCCCCGGAAGAGAACACCCAGCGCCCCCCCCCCCACCACCCCCCTCCCCCGCCACACACCGAACAAAAAAAAAAAAGAACCAAAAACCCCAAGACCCAAGTCCCCATAAGAGGATAACCCGCCCCGGGCCCCCCACCGAGAACCAAAAAAAATGGACAAAAGAAAACAACAACAAACAAGGGCCGCCCCGTGCCCACAAACACCGCCCCCCCCCAACCCGCCACGGTGCCAGCGGCCCCAGCAAAACAGCACAACAGGCCCACAACACGCCGCGGGCTAGCAACCAGCGCCCCCCCCGGGGTCCGAACCCACCCCACAAGTGGCCCAACGAGAAAAAAGAGTAGAGGGGACGCCAGACAACCAGCCCCCGCCCCCCAGAAACGGCAACCGCAAAGCACCGGATCAAAAAGAAAAGAAACACGAGCCACCCAACCAGGACATGACCCACCACCCCAACCGTAACCCCCACACCGCCCCCTCGCCAGAGAAAAGACCACAGGCGACCCAACGACCAACCCACCAACCGGCCCGGCACGGTAGCACCCCCACCACGCCCCCACCCCGTGGCGACGACGACCACAAAAACCAAACCCAAAACCCGGGGGAACAAGGCCACCCCTCCCTAAAGACGCACCGAGCCCCACCCAGCCAACGCAAAAAAAAACAACAGCACACAAAACAGAAACAAAAAGAAGGCGACCGCGTTCACGCAACCAAATCAACCAGGCTACAAAAACACCGCCGGACGCCCACAAAAAACAACGCCCCCCACACTAACAAACCCCCGGCAGACAGTACCGGGAGACCACGCACCCCGACCCAACCACCGCGCGGCACAAAAGACTCCCCAACCTGGGGGGCACCCCCACATCCGCCCCACCAACCCGCCGCACCAACCACCCCCCCCCCCTAGTGGTACACACAGTACAGCAGCCGTCGGAGCGACGCAAGACGGAACACCGGCCGCGCAGCAAAAATCCCCGGCCCACTACCGCAGACCGGGGGGCGGCAGGGCCCCACCACCCAAGCGACCCCAAGGCGACCAAACACCAACAGCCCAGACCTACCCCAACACCTCCCGCCCTCACCGGAGCCGCGACCAAGGAAGACCAACCGCCCTGGAAGTCCCCACCCCGACCCGACTGGACGCCTCACCTACACCCCCCCCCCACCCCATCCCCGGAACAACACCCCCGAACCGCACAAGCCCCAACAACCGACCCAACGACCCCCCCCCCCCCCCCACACGCGACCAAGACCAGCGCACAGGCAAAGACCGACACAAACCACCCAACCGTGCACGCGGCGACCCCCAACCCCCACGCAACGCAGAAACACAGGCCCAGAGACCACGACCATAAAGATTCCCACCGAACAGGGCCCACCCACTCCCCCACCAGCCAAGAAAGCGACCCCCGCGAATGCAAATACACAGGACCCGACACTAGCGCACCACTGAGCGGCCTCACCCCCGACCACCCTCCCGCGCCACGCCCACAGCAAAACCACGCCACCCCACACCACCCACGAACAGCCCCCCCCGACCCCACTCGGGCACCACCCCCCCCACGCCCCCCCACCAACCAAACGAACACAACCCACGCGCCCCCCCACCCGGCACACCCCGGCCAGTCCTCCCCCCCCCCCCCGCGGACCCAGAAGCAGCCACCCCCCCGGGCGACCCACCCCACCCCCACCCCGGCACTCCCCCAACACCCGGCCGCCCCCCCGCCCGCAACAGCAAAAGAGGGACCACAAACAAAAACAGCCCCACCAGCACCGGACCACAACACGCGCACAACAAACACCACCCCAAACCCCCCAGGCAAAAACAACGTCCGAGAAAACACAATGGAGCAAAACACACCCCCACGCCACACCGGCACGGCCCACGCCGACGGAACCGGGCCCGGCTGACCCCAAGAAACAAAAAAAACAATCCGGTCAGGGGAGCATAAACACCGCAAACCCCCCGACCACACACCGCCTCGACCCCAGGACCCCCCAACAAGAACAAACTCAACAGGGACCCACAGCGCAAACGCCTGCACCCCAAAGCACTGCGACCCGCCCAACAAACGGCGAACGCCCCTAAACACAGGAGGCAAAGGCCGCAAAACCAAAGACACGCAAACGAAAACTACAGATAACCCCGCACAATACTACTACCCCGCCGCGGACCAACGCTCAAGCCTCAACAAAGAGGCAAAAAAAAAATACCCCCGCGCGCACATCGCCGCGCTCAAACAGACGAAATAAACAACGGCCAAGCAAAGAAAAAAAAACAAACAAACGCACCAGGAGAAACACGAAAAGAACACCGGTCGCAACGGAAAGCACGGGTAGAAAAAGAATAAAAAAGACAACAAATTTAAGCAAAAATGAAACAACCAACCCCCCCGGACCATGACCACGCCATGACAAGTCGCGAACCCAAGACAAACAAAAGACGTAAAGCCCCACCAACCTACAATGGTCACTACACCCCACCACCAATGGTACCCCAACACCTCGAAACTCGCGGTATCACACTCAGGGGAGCATAAAACGACCCACCCTCCCACTCCACTCCACCCGTCTCCCTCTCCTACTTCACCCCTTCGTCGTGACACTACTAGACGCCTCCCTCCCTCTCCCTCCCCCCACACCCTCTCTCCCCCCTCCCTCCTCCCCCCCCCCCCCCCCCCCCCACCATCTACTACCCCTTCATCCTCCCCTTCCTCCACCTCCCCCACTCCTCCCCCCTCCCCTCTCTTAACCCACCTCCCCCCCCCACACCTCCCCCCCTCTCCCCCCTCCCACCCCCCCCCCCATATCTACCACCCTCCCCCCCATACCTCCTCCCCCCTCCCTCCCCGCCCTCCCCCCCCCCCCCCCCCCCCCACCTTCCCCCTTTATATAGACTTATGGTACACCTCCTGCTTCCTCTTAAACTCCAACTTACGGATCAACATATATTATTTTTATGAATCTAATTCTTGTACCCGAATAGTGTTTTCATAGCTGTCTCTACCTATCAAGTCTAATAGATAACTACGAATATAATTAAATTCAGTTTAGGATACTATTAGGTCTCTTATATATTTATCCCTAATTCACCCATCTTAATCTTTTAATAAACATAACCTCGTTAAAACAAACTTATATGTTAAGATTTTCTTTTTTTCAAGTATTCTAAATAATTATTTAAAATTTCATACCACAAAATTATATTATCTATACATGTATTTACTTACTGTCCGAATAGATTAAAAATAGAAATTAAATTGATGATGTTGTTTATTTTATGAAATAACTCTTCAATCAAATATCAAATAGGTTTTGTTATATTCTTTGATAGTGAAAGATTGTTTTCTTTGAGACCAGTCAGAGTTTAACATAAATGACAAAGATTTCTACACGGTAAAAGAAACCAAAAGAATAAGTAAACTTTTTGTTAAGTAAAAGTATTTTCTTTAAAGTATAAATTTTACTTTTTGAACAATGCATAGACTTTGTTTCAAAACTTTAACAAATTCTATTATGTTCAAAACCCTAAATTTCAACAAACTTTAACATGACGCTCTTTTAGATAAGATCTAAACGTACGTATGAAGTGATTAATTTAAATCTAAATAAAATAATTTAAATCTGGTTGAGTTCGGTTAAAATTAGTATTTAAAACATGAAATTTTAAATTCTATTATAATATTATATCATATAAATGTAAATGAACACTTTCATAAAAGATTTTCTCTAAACAAAACAAAGAGTTACGAAAATGTCATATGTTTCATTTCTTATTTTTCAAACATAAAAAGATGATTATTATGTCGTTAACATGACATTCTTATTCTTGAATGAATGTCAAGTAAACAAATTTTCTATAAAGTGTAGTTGAGTTTTTTTTATGAACAAAAAAAAAAAAAAAAAAAAAAGTATTTAGTGTAACTTTAAAAAAAAAAATTGAGTTTTTTTATTTATTTATGGCAACCTATGGGTTGTGGTCTAAATTTAACACGTATATATGATTACTTTTATGTATAATGTAAATTTTTTGAAATTATCATACTTTTTCTTGTCCTTGAAGTTAGGGTTTCATAACTGTTTTAAAACTCAACATTGTAACTTTGAAGTTTTTTGTCACTCCAAATTTTTGATACGTTAAAGGAGTGAATGTGACTAATTGACTATGAAATACATGATGAATGTAAGGTAAGGTAATAGAAAACAAACATAAATTTTATGCAAATTAAAAACAATTCAACAACATTTACAAAACTAAGGTAAAACTGAAAGCACGTTAGGTTAAATAGAGAGAGAACAGGGATGAGATAAAAAAAATATATTAAAATGACGACAACAAGTGATGTGAACAAGACTAATGCTCCTTGTCAACATTCTTCACGGACTTCTGAGCTCCTAAGCACCCCCTCACCTCAACTAGCTCTAGACTCTAGAGGTTCAAATCTGGTTGTTCGCAAACCTAGATTGCTATATATAATACATGTTATGATATGTTATGTGAATGATATGATATGTTATGGTACAATACGTTTGACGATATATTTGAGTTATGATACGTGAATCATACATATATATATACGTTATGATACGTTATGTAAATGATATGATATATTTTATGGTACTATGTGTTCAATAAAATGAAATGATTATGATATGTGATGTGAATGATATGATATGTAATGACCCTAGGTTTCAGGTGCCTAAAGTCGCCACTATCATCTTAGTCTAAGCCCATATGCCGAATATAACTCTTAAAAACATCATCATTTAAATAATAAATTTCAAACATAAGCATACTTCATCATTGAAAATACCGTCATGGTCATATATGTTCAACACATAATTAAAAAGTGAAATTTAAAACGATAATGAAATAAATTTAAAATAAGAAATGCATAACAACCTAATCTAACGTATGTCTAGGAAATTAAATATGCTTCTATCCTATGCACGTGCCATGGTCTCTGATTTGCAATGCCACTATCAACCGTACATGGGTGCCTTACCATTTACCTGAAAAATGATGTAGTACATGACCCGAGTATTTCAAAGAATACTCAGTAAGTTGCCCCATTATAAGGGCCGTGAAAAGATGCAAACACATGCAATATTACTATAGTGACCTATCGTTAAAACATCCTAGGGGTGGCCTCCATTCTAGACGAAAATGGATGTGTAGTACTTACCTACACACAACTCACCTGTGTGTGCGTGAATTCTCAGGTGGTTTGTACCCCCCCCTAGACCCATCATAGTTAAGCTAGCTGTCCGTAGTGACGTCTAAAGGTCAGTAGACCCCTGAGTGTCATGTTCGATATGTTCATCGTCATCATCGTAGCGTACACATCCATACTCATCATCATAAAAGGAGAAGTATAACGATGCTTATGTACATACATAAATGCATGAGATCCCTCTAATTTCTCTTCTTTAAACGTCCTTATGACACAACCCTAGTTTCATCTTTATATTACTATTTGTAATATATGTGTATTAGCTATCCTCTTAACATCATAACTTTTTTGTAGGGTTGTGTCCTAGGCCGGCGTAATGCAATATGGCATTCACAACATGCATCTTAACTTAATATGGAAAATAACGTCATATTAAGGAAATAACATTATGCATCGTCATCATCATACATCGTTATCATAACACAATCGAAATACATCTTAATCATCATAACACAACATTAAACATCATACATCATCATATAACTCGTACATGTCATCATACATTATACATCATACACCATACATCATAATTATAAAGCATAAACGACACGTGTAGGTGCCACTAGGCACATTTCATCATACATCAAGCAAGTACCTAGCTTATCCTATAGTAAGGCCACTTACTTGATTGTCCTTAGCCGCTGTTCTCCCTACATTAGTATACGTTAGCTCCAATTCTTCGAAAGTTGTTCCAGGTGTCGCCAGAGTTCATTCCTATTAGGTAGTCCCATTTTTTTCATTAATATTTAGCAATTGTAAATTAAATTCAACTTGAAATTGTGAAATAGGGCATCGTAACGACATTAATTACCTCAATTAAGGTCAAAATCAGCTTCAGGAGGGTTGAAAACGTAGGGGTCGGTGTAATTTTGTACAACTCGAGCTGGATTACACGTTTTTAGCCGTCAAGCCATTGGAGCCAAGCTAATTGAAGCCACTGAGCCAAAGAAGTCATTCGCTACAGGTGTGCCATGTGGTGCAATACGAGGCCGACACATGTACAAGTGACTTTGGGTCAAGCTGCGAGTATCGGGTTCTGCTCTCGGGTACGCGGGTCTTTTGTTGTCTGCGAGTCGGCTGTGACAGTGAGCTGATGTAGGTTCGGTTATGACTTAAAGTTTGGGTCAAGTGGGTTAGTGTGGGAATTCAGATACTAGGCTGGGCTGGAATAGAGCTTGGGGCTAGAAGGTATTGCTGGGCCGAAATCAAATCCTTAGGTTCTTGGTTCGAATATGGTTTGGTACTTGGGTTGTGGGTCAAATCTAACCTGAATCCGGATCTGATGGATCCTTTCTTCTTCACCCGACTTTAAGATTTTCTGATTTCGTTTCTCTCTCCTTTCTATGGCCATTTTCGACGTTCTTCTTCGTCGTTTTCCTCCTCTAGCTCTCGGTTGGGCTTTCTGTTTCTCTTCCACGGAGTTTCGTGACTTGTAGTTGCCCAAAATGGCAGATCTATTAGGTTGTAGAAAAATCAAAACCCATGACTCATTTCTGACGAAGATGCTCCTAGGAGAGACGCGAAATGTACCTTAGATGAGTGAACATTCGTCGAAGATGCACCGGCGACTAACGCTCTTTTTTATATTATTATAATTGATGTTACATTATATACCTCTAAAAAGAACTTTCATCCTCGAAAGTCGCGAACTCCAGTACAAATTTGTGGTATTTTTCTCTTATTTCGTCCTCACGCTCTCACGTGCCTTCTTCAGTGTGATCGTTTCACCACAACACCTTGACGAAGGCAATATCCCTATTGCGTAGGCTTTCACTTCGCGAGCTAGGATTCTTATGGGCTTTTCTTCATAACTCAAGTCTTCATTAAGTTGGAGGGGCTTGTAGTCTATTACGTGAATAAGGTCCGTCATGTATTTCCTCAGCATTGACACGTGAAATACATTGTATACTCCTGAGAGGGAGGGCGGCAGGGCTAGTTTATACGCCATAGGACCAATTTGCTCGAGAATCTCAAAGGGTCCAATGAATTGAGGGCTCATTCGCCCTTACGCTCGAACCTCAAGACACCTTCATGGATGCTACTTTTAGGAATACTAGGTCTCCTATCTCGAACTCTAAGCTCCTACGTCTTACATCAGCGTAGCTTTTCTGTCTACTTTGAGTGGTACGCATCCTCGCTCTTATTTTCTTAACGGCCTCATTGGTGACTCGAACCAACTCGGGTCCTACTAACTTTCTATCGCCTACTTCATCCCAGCATAATGAAGATCTACACCGTTTTCCATATAAGGCCTCAAGCAATGTCATCTCGATTGTTGCTTGGAAGCTATTGTTGTATGAGAATTCTATCGGATAAAGTTTAGAATCCCAATTTCCCTTGAAATATAGTACACAAGCGCGTAGCATTTCTTCTAGAATTTGATTCAAACGCTCATTTTAACCATCTGTTTGAGGGTGGAAGGCAGAGCTGAAGTCGAGGCGAGTATCCAACGCTTTTTAAAGTCTGCACCAAATGTCAACATAAAGCGTGGGTCTCAATCCAACACTATCGACACCTAGGACTCCATGCAACCTTACTATATGTCACATACAGTTGAGCCCAGTTGTCAATTGTATATGTTGCTTTTCTTGGTTGGAAATGTGTCTACTTTGTCAACTTATCGACAATTACCCAAAATACTATGTAGCCCTTTAGCATTCTAGAGAGTCCTACTATGAAGTCCATGGCTATATTTATCCACTTCCACTCTGGTATACTCAGGGATTGTAACAACTCTGTCGTATTTTGTTTGGGAGCTTTTGCGTCTTTACATTCTGAACACTTGGTCATAAACTCTGCCATGTCTTTCTTCGTACTTCGCCACTAGAAGTGTTGTTTTAGATCTTGGTACATCTTAGTACCGTTTGGATGTATAGAAACTAGCGAGTTGTAAGCCTCCGTCAGTATCTCTTTCCTTAACTAGTCTATTGCTAGGACACATAAGCATCCTTGACACATTAATCTGTCATCTGAGAATTTGGAAAATCCGTGCACTGGACCCTCTACTAGTTGGCTCATAATCTTATGTAGGCTAGGGTTCTCTCATTGGGAATCAATAATTCTCTGTCCAAGTGTGAGTTGTACTGTGAGTCGAGCTAACTGTGTTATAACGCCCTCAGTCATTACAGTTATATTAGCTCGCTTGTTTTCCTTTCCAAGGTGGTACTTGATATCAATATCGTATGAAGCCATGGGCATAGGTTTTCAGACCGTATCGAAGGGCAAGCCCTAAGATGCGAGTTCAGACTAAGTCGTTTGGAACGCATGAAGCTTTGGACGTAGGTTAAGACTGTGTCGCTTGGAACGCATGAAGCTTTGGACACAGGTTGTCAGGTACATGGCTAGTGCCATAAATCCTAGGAGAAGTGTCTTGGGGAAAAAACCAAGAACGGAACAAGAACCTATAAAGTACAAAGAACAAGACAAGCATTAAGGACTAGAACATGGATTGATCCATGTTCTAAGGACAAGAACCAAGAACAAAGAACAAAAAACCAAGAACCAAGAACCATAGTACTAAGGCCCTTAAGGAATAACCAAAGTTTTAGGATCCAAGGACCAAGATCCTCAAGATAGATCATGATAAGAACCCAAAGTCAAAAAAACAAGAACTAGAAGGCCTAAGTACTTACCACAAGAACAAGAAGAAGAAATGAAAGAATGTGATACCTTAGCATATCAAGGACACAATTAAGAGCCTACAAGTAGGCTACTTACCGAGTCTTTGTACTCATTCCTTATTCTCTATTTTTTAGGTAATAAGGAGTTGGTCGAGGTCGAGAGCAAACGTTGGAGCAGGTTCCATAGACAAGCCTTACCCGTCATCCTCAACACCTTTGTTTTAAATTTTTTTGTGTTTGTTCCTTATTTTTTGTTTTAACTATTATGTTGTGTTTTAAATACTTATGTATAAACTTTATTTTGATATAATATTTGTTATGTTTTAATTTTTTTTTGTTTTATTTTGCAAAAAATTTAGCTGTCTTTTTGGAGTCATTGAGTCAGCCCAATTCTTACATAAGGCATTCCTATACGACTGATGATGATATTGCAAATTCGAGACCATGACACATGCATAGGGTAACTGCTTTTATTTTCATAGACTTAAATCAGGATAGGATGTTTTTAATTTTAAATGCATATTTATTTCTTTTAGTATTTTGTTGTATCGTTTTAAGATGTTTTTGAACATGTAAGTCCATGGCAGTGTTTTAAGTTGAAGTTTATATTTTATGACGAAGTTTAAACGCTTATTTCTGCACAAAATCATTATGTTATGGTGACGACAACAACTCTAGTTAAGAAGAAATTAAGTGTCGTTACACAGAGTCACTAATGTATCCTTACTGCTAGTTCACATATATCCTTTGCAATCCAATTCCACCTACATGGGCACACGACATCAAGTTAAGTGATAATAAATGATTTAAGTCATCTAATGGTATCAATTAAATCTTCTTTTAGCTAAGGAGTAATTCAAATGGATCGAACAATGTTCATACTGACCTCAACGAATCCAAAAGTGTCAAAACAGCTTTAGAAAGAGCCAAAAATGGTAGAAAGGGTCTAAAATTTTTGAACTGGGTTCAAATTATACAATCCAGCCAAATAAGCCAAAAGGAACTGATTGACATTGGAGAAGGGTGCGGGTCGCGGGTTGGGTCGAGGCATGGGTCATGGGTCGAGTTGGATTATGGGTTAGGTAGTGAATTAGGTTTATTTGGGTTGTGAATCGAGTTAGTTTTGGCCGTGGACAGCTTGGATCGTGAATCAGGTTGTCGATTGGGTACTGGAGTTGGGCCTAGGCGGAGGGAGGATGGGTCTGGGCTTCACGCGCATGAATTGTGTAAGAGTGGACTTCAGGCTGAGCGGTGGACGTGGGTCGTGTTTGGGCATACGGGAGGGTTGTTCCAAAGCTGAGACAGGTTCAACTTCAAACCTATTGTTTGGGCGCTATTTACTTGTTGCCCAATTTTGGTAGATTTTTGTCCAAATTTTTACGATGGATTGTGACAAAAATTTCCTAAAATACATAGTGAACTTTTGGTATTTATTTCTCCGGCACAAATAAAAATAATCGTAACCAAAATTAAGGAAATTAGACAACGACAAAAAATTTAAAAATCTAAGTTACAAGAATGGTCTCTACTAACAACTACCCTATTTTACTAACTGGATCTATGTAATATTGTATTCTGATCTCGTCTTCTCCTTTGTAAGAAATTTGAACAGCACCGTCTTATATTTTAAATTTTTTTTATATTTAATGGTAGTGTTTGTCATTCTTTATTTTGATTTGAAGTTTATCGAATTGTCACCTTTTATTTTTACTTGACTAACTTTCTTCTTCATCTTTTATTGTTTTATATATATATATATATATATATATATATATTTATTTATTTATTTATTGTAAAGGATGACAAAAGGATAGATAGAATCAATTGGAAAAGAGATATAGGTAATTAGGTTTATTTCATTGATTGATGAGAGAGCATATAGAAGTATGCATCATCCATTCCATATAGAGTAAGTAGGGAGAGAGAGTTAATTGGCTTCGCAAAGCTTGTAAGATTTGCATTCCCAAGGGCCATCACGTGGAATGAAAACGTGCACTTCATAGATTTGAACAACCCATATGCCATTGATTTTGGACTCCACCTTCACAATAATGCTGAAAAGGACCCCATCAGGAAAGCTCTGGATGCTAGCAGACACAAAAGCGTTCAACTTCAGCTCTGCATTGATCTTCTTGGCTATCACTCCAATTACAAACTCTAAAAATATCCGAAGAAGTTCTTTGGATAAATCACACGGTTGAAAACTTCCAAGGTTACAATCGCCTTGTTGTCCACCCAAAATACTCATCTTTAACCTTAACAAACCTCCACAATTCTACTGCTTTGTTATGCTTTGCTTTGGACAAACTATCTACTACCTTCCCCCTTTATATAGACTTATGGTACACCTCCTGCTTCCTCTTAAACTCCAACTTACGGATCAACATATATTATTTTTATGAATCTAATTCTTGTACCCGAATAGTGTTTTCATAGCTGTCTCTACCTATCAAGTCTAATAGATAACTACGAATATAATTAAATTCAGTTTAGGATACTATTAGGTCTCTTATATATTTATCCCTAATTCACCCATCTTAATCTTTTAATAAACATAACCTCGTTAAAACAAACTTATATGTTAAGATTTTCTTTTTTTCAAGTATTCTAAATAATTATTTAAAATTTCATACCACAAAATTATATTATCTATATATGTATTTACTTACTGTCCGAATAGATTAAAAATAGAAATTAAATTGATTTTATGAAATAACTCTTCAATCAAATATCAAATAGGTTTTGTTATATTCTTTGATAGTGAAAGATTGTTTTCTTTGAGACCAGTCAGAGTTTAACATAAATGACAAAGATTTCTACACGGTAAAAGAAACCAAAAGAATAAGTAAACTTTTTGTCAAGTAAAAGTATTTTCTTTAAAGTATAAATTTTACTTTTTGAACAATGCATAGACTTTGTTTCAAAACTTTAACAAATTCTATTATGTTCAAAACCCTAAATTTCAACAAACTTTAACATGACGCTCTTTTAGATAAGATCTAAACGTACGTATGAAGTGATTAATTTAAATCTAAATAAAATAATTTAAATTTGGTTGAGTTTGGTTAAAATTAGTATTTAAAACATGAAATTTTAAATTCTATTATAATATTATATCATATAAATGTAAATCTAACACTTCGATAAAAGATTCTCTTTTAATTTTTTTCCAACAAAACAAAGAGTTATGAAAATGTCATATATTTCATTTCTTATTTTTCAAAAATAAAAAGATGATTATTCTCTGATGAACCTGACAATCTTTATTCTATCTTGAGTGAATGTGTGAATGTTAAGTAAACCCATTTTCTATAAAGTGTAGATAAAGTAAAATTGAATCTTTTGAAAGGCAAATTCTATTTCCTACCCATTTTCTATAATATTTATTTTTGTTATAGATTGGGACGAAATTTTTTTGATGAGCAAGAAATTATTTAATGTAACTTTTAAAAAAATTTGAGTTTTTTTTTATGGCGCCCTACTAGTTGTGGTCTAAATTTAACGTGTATATATTGTTACTATTATGTATAATGTAATATTTTTGAAATCATCATACTTTTTCTTGTCATCGAAGTTAGAGTTTCATAGCCGTTTTAAAACTCACCATTGTAGCTTTGAAGTTGTTGTTCGATAATATTTTTGTCTCCCCAAATTTTACTTCGTTAAAAGAGTGAATGTGACTACAGACTATGAAATACATGATGAATGTAAGGAAAGGTAATAGAAAAAAAAAACATAAAATTTTGCACAAATTAAAAAAAAAAATCAACAACATTTACAAAATGAAGGTTAAATCGAAAGCACGTTAGGTTAAATAGAGAGGGAACAGAGACAGAATACAACAAATATAATGAAATGGCGACAACAAATGATGTGGACAAGACTAATGCTCTTAGTCAACATTCCTCGGTTACTTTTGAGCTCCTAAGCACCCCCTCATCTCGACCAGCTCTAGACTCTAAAGGTTCACATCGTGTTGTTCACAAACTTTTATTGCTAAATTAGTCTTTGTAGTGGTAACCGGTATGCAAAGTTGAGGCGCTACCCCTAATACTATGTATCAGATTGGGTACAACATGGTGACTTCTAGCCTCCTTGTCATCTATGGGAGGTTAGGTGGCGAATCCATCGCATAGCCCATGAAATAGCTCAAGTTGGACGAACTATCCCAGTACATGCCAGTTGTCCTGATAACCCAATGATCCAAACTTTTGTTGAAGCAATACTCGTCATAAATCAAAGAAATTATGGACAGTAAAATATAAAAATAAAATAAAATAAAAAATATTTCTTCAACCCCTCCCCTAATTTCTCTCCACTCATGCCCTCAAAACACTCCCCCAACTAACTTCTCTTTCTCTTCTCCCTCCCACACTCCATGTAAAAGTAAAATAAATAAAAAATGTGAGGCCCTGTATTTTTCTGTGCAAATAACAGATTCTTCCCATCTGATCTGCGGCAGTTCGTGGCTTTCCATTTTGAGCCCAATCCGAATGCTTTGCCACCACCCTCCTCCCCGTAGTTTCCTTCTCTATCATCTCCGGCCAATCTTTGAATAACGATCGGATCTGTCTCTGCTTATTCATTTCTTTCACTCTTCGGTTCCACCAATGTTTCTCACTCCCGTTCAAGCTCCTTCGTTTTAACCCATAAATCCTCCTCCCCTCCAAACGCGTTCCAACTTTGACACCAGAGTTTTCCTTTTCAAAAAATCGGGAGCCCATTGTCGGAGTTCTGGATATTTTGCCTTCCTTGCCAGAGTTAGTTTGATGTGCTCGGAGATTTGTTGATTGGAAGGAAGCGAGGGAATACCTTGATAGTGGATTTATCTTCAAGGATCGTTACAAATTTTGAGGGACAAGTGAAGCCAACTGTGGAAATAAGATAGAATGTCAGCTAAGGCCAACCAAGTAAGGGCGTTCCTATCGACATGGTTATATTTAATGTCGTGTGTTGACACGTGCCCCGTAGTTCTGCACGTGTCATATAGTTGATACTTGTGAATCATTTAAGAAACGTTATGACTATGATATGATATGTATATGTTAGGATATGTGACTAGTATGATAATGCTTATGGTATGATGTGTAAAATGATATGTTTGACATAAGATATGAGAAGAATGTGATAAACATCCATGTAACAGTATGACCAAGATACGTTCATACAACGATATGGTTAGGTTATGTATAGCAAACGATATAGTTAGATTATGTATAGAAAATGATATGATTATGATAGATTGATAAAAAAATATGGTTAGGATACTTTCAAGCAACGGTATGGCTAAGAAACGCTCATGAAACAATATGAGTAAGATGCTTTCAAGATATGAGAAGGATACGTTTAGGAAACAATATGGCTAAGTTATGTTCATGAAATGATCCGAAAGAACATTAAAGCTATGATAAGTTAGGAAACGATATGACCATGGATTGTTTACGAAATGATATGATCACGATAGGATTTGATTCATTTATTTATGTAGTAAAATGGTATGAGAATAATATGATATAGGTTATGGCACGATATATGTGATTATGGATATGTTTCTGATATGATATAATGTAAGCCGATATGTTGAGGATATGTTATGTGATTGTTATGATACATGAGATGATATGATATGTGCATGAGATTGTTATGTTTGGAGGTATGAGAAAGTTATGATGTGACGTATGTAGGCAGTATGAACGATATGATATGATTGACATGCCAAACGAAGAACTAGCATGAAATACAACCCGACATTTGCAAGCAAGATACTATAAATGATATGAGAAATGACATGGAAAATAATATGAAAAATGATATGATATGAACAAAACGCTAGCGGGGTTGTATTAAATAATAATGAAAAAAAAAAAATATTGGGATCTCATGCATTATTGTGTGTTCATGCATTAGAGGATACCCCTATTCCTTCACGATAGTACGGATGCATACACTACTAGGAAGGGAAATGTTTATTATGTTTATCATAATACTACCGTGACGGTCGCTATTCCTAATGGGTGTCCGACATCAACAGCTCCCGGAGAATGCTCGCTCGACCAGAAAGAGGGCCCAGGAGGTGTGCGAATCGACTGGTGAGTCCATACTCGCACGTGTGGACCGTGTGTAGGGAAATTTAAGTACACATCCCAATTGCTCATTAGGATAACTGCCATAGAAAAATAGACTGTTACGATAGGTCTTATTCATGAAATTAAATGTGTTTGCATTTCACCCCGATAGTGGAGTCACTTATTGAGTATTTCTTAAAATACTCAAGCCACATGCTAGTTTTATTTTAGGTAAAGGTAGAGCATCCCTGCACGGTTGACGATGACATCGCAACTCAAGACCATTGCATATGCATAGGATAGTCGCATCTATTTGCTTAGACTTAGACTAGAACAGGATATTTTATTTATTTAAACATTTATTTATTTTATTTAGATTTATTATTGTGTCGTTTTAAAGAGGTTTTCGAACACATAAAATCATGACAGTGTTTTAAGATAAGGTTATGTTATGAATAAGTTTAAATAAAGTATTTCCGCATTCAATGCTCATGATATGTATACAGTAGCAACCTTAGATTAAGTAGAAAATTTAGGGTCGTTATATTAACACCTCCTTATACAAAATTCGGATCAACCAAGAGATAAGACTAGAATTAGATTACTTTTTAACATCAAAGATGTATAAGCAAGATTAGGAATCTTGTTCTAAATTTTATCACTTCACAATTGAACTTGATCAAGGCTCGATTTAATGGCTCGAATGCAATCTATCATAATAATTGCTTAACATTTAGAAATGGCAAAGATGATACTTAAATTTCTAAGGGTGAAAGTGTCACTTGAGAGCTAAATTTAATTCATAAAAAATCTCTCCACAAAAGAAACTCCCACTCTTGAAACGCTCACTAAAAGAATTTAGAGGTCATGATTGGTAAGCTACTCTCCACTACCTTTAAAATGTCTACTAAAAAAAGAAGGTACCGTGGTTTTGACAAATAACTTTCCACCCTTTTTCCACTGCAAGAATTTATGTTATTAAAATAATAAATAAAGTTTTTAAAGAAATTATAAATCAAGTGATATTTATATCAACCTCATCCTCCACTTCAACCATGCAAATATTCACTTTCAATATTCCAAATGATCCTTCCCATCAAATCAGCTTGTAACAAATGAAATAGAGGTTGAACCGAGCGTATCTAATTTTGTAGGTAAAGAATTAATGTTTGTTGAATCTTCTTGGCCTTGGATCGTGTAATAGGTCCAGTTGGAAGATTTGGAGCACCATGATTCTTATCGAATGTCCTTTCACAGAACAAACCCTCCCTACGTGATAACTACTGACCATCCAACAACAGGACGAATCAACCGTGAAGAGTAGTCGATCAAACCACTTAGTAACATGACCCTAACTTCTGAAGCTGTTTTTACATTTTTGTGAGCAACTACGTTGAGTATGACCTCATTTTGGTCAATTCAAGTTATTTTGGCTAAAAATTGAATTTATTGGCACTCTTGGATGAATGAAATTATATATCATGCCTTAACTCGAGGACGTGAGTTTATATAGGTGGATTTGGACTTTATAGCAATTTAGAACCAATTTTAAGATTACTTAGTGACACTAGCTCATCCCAACAAAATAAGTGACACTGGCAAGAATTGTATTATATATGATGACACATGCCACATGGCCCCTACACATGTGATAAATAGGATTGTTATGTTAATGCTATGTTGTACTATGTTATGTCATATTTTGTCATGCTATGCTATGTTGTACTATGTTATGTCATGCTATGTTGTATGTGTTGGGCCATGATTATAAACTATGCTATAATATGATTATCTCATGATCTATATGTTATGAAGATGATAACCTATGATGCATAAGCATCCATAAAATCATTCGTGAAAGTTATACTATATATTAATGATTTGACAAGAATATTTTATGCTTAATTCACGGACGAATTATGTTATAGATGAATGGAGGTTCGACTTGCATAAATTTATGTCATTATTATAAGTTATGGGGACCTCATGCATTTTTTCGTGTCATATGCATCGGGATACATATCCAATACTTGTCATTTCTTTCATGATTAACATACATGGTTTACCATTGTTTCAAAAGTATAGAGTGAACATGCTAACATAATAACATGACTTGACATATGGAGATTGATGCATCAAACAACATTTATATCACAATAGAGTTCAATAACATAACATAATTACATCATAGTATAACTTGTATAGTAGCATAACTTATAACAAATCATTAACATATTAAACATCAAATAATCATAAAACATGACATGAACAAGGGCCATAGAGTCTGCGTTGGTCATACATCACACAACTCATCCAACCAAGCAAATAGTCACTTAAATTTTTTACCTAAGCTAGAGTGTAAGGATTCAAAAAAAAAAAAAAAATACTAGTTATTGGCAAAGACTCGAAAAATTTGGTGACTCACCAGAATTTTCATGTCTTAATCGATGCACGAAACCACATCTATCCATTGTTCCAAGCAACCTAAATCCTCTGTCATTGGAAATTAATGAAGCACAGAGGGGATGAAAAGAAAGACAAATTGTTGTTTGAATTTTTTCGATGAACGTAAACCATCGAAAGTGAAACGAACCCCTAGACAAGACTCAGCCACCCCACCTCCCTATTTAAAACCACCCTTAACTCCATGTGATGCACTAAAGACAACCCATGATCAATGTTCAACTCGACCTAAATACGCGAACAAGATACAATCCAGTTTTCTCGGCTCACAGTCGAAGCCTAAAGCGTCTCGGCCCACTGCGGGTATTCAGAACTAAAGCCCAAGAATGGCGAATGGCCCAGCACCACAACCCACAACCCAAACATCTATGACCCACAACCCACTCCAGCAAACCAAAATCCACTCCTCGACCCGAGAAGCAACCTGCGACACGTCATCTTCCCACGGCAACACGTGTTGCGCATGCAAATGCCGACTCCTTTGGCTTACGTAGCTTCATCGACTCAGCGTAACTTCTTGGCTCAAAACTCACTTATTTAGCTCTGGTTGATGCTTTTGGTACCGATTCCAAAAATTTTGACCCATCTTAGCAGAATTTGATCTTATCCAAGGCAAATAAGGTCAGTATAGGGTCCATTTCCTCAATTTAAGTTAAATTAAATAAGAAAGTGAGATTTACTAAGGAAATTATATATGCTCGTATATTCGAATGGTTATGAAATGATATGTTAGATAGAATATAATTGAAGACATACTCGTGTTATGATATGTGTGAAGTGTTTAAGAAACGATATGATTAGGATATGTTATATATCAATATGACTAAGATATGTTATGAAACGATATGACTAAGATATGTCTATATGACTATGATATGTTTACGAAATGATATGATTATGATATGTTATGTGAATGCTATGGTACTATGTGTTCAACGAAATAATATGTTATGTGAATGATATGATATATGCTATGCTACTAAGTGTTTGATAAAATGATATGACTATGATATGTTATGTGAATGATACGATATATGTTATGGTACAATATGTTTGAAAATATGTTTGAGATATGATACGTGAATAACATATATATATATACACTATGATATGTTATGTGAATGATATGATATATGTTATGGTGTTATGTGTTCGATAAAATGAAATGACTATGATATGTTATGTGAATGATATGATATGTAACGACCCTGGATTTCAGCTACCTAAAGTCGCTACTATCATCTTAGTCTAACCCCATATGAGGAATATAACTCTTAAAAACATCACCATTTAAATAATAAATTTCAAACATAAGCATACTTCATTATTCAAAATACCGTCATGGTCATACGTGTTCAACACATAATTAAGAAATGAAATTTTAAACATTAATGAAATAAATTTAAAACAAGAAATGCATAACAACCTATTATAACCGAAGTCTAGGAAATTATATGCTTTTATCCTATGCACGTGCCATGGTCTCTGATTTGCAATGTTAACGTCAACATACAGGGGTGCCTTGCCTTTACCTAAAAAATAATGTAGCACATGGCCTGAGTATTTCAAAGAATACTGAGTAAGTGGCCCCATTATAGGGGTAATGAAAAGATGCAAACACATGCAATAATACTCCAGCGACCTATCATTAAAACATACTAGGTGGCCTCCATTCTGGACTAAAATAGATGTCAGTACTTCAGTACACACAACTCACACGTGCGAGCGTGAATTTTCAGGTGGTTTGTACCCCCTTGGACCCATCATAGTTAAGATAGTTGTCTGTAGCGACATCTGAAGGTCAGCGGACCCTTGAGTGTCATGCTCGACATGATCACCGTCATCATCGTAGCGTACGCGTCCATAATCATCATCATAAAAGGAGAAGTATCACGATGCTTATGTACATACAGAAATGCATGAGGTCCCTCTAATTTCTCGTCTTTAAACGTCCTTATGACACAACACTAGTTTTATCCTTATATTACTATTTGTAATATTTATGTATTAGCTATCCATCTTAACATCATAATTTTTTTGAAGGGTTGTGTCCGAGGTCGACGTAATGCAATATTTCATTCAAAACATGCATCTTAACTTAATATGGAAAATAACGTCATATTAAGGAAATAACATCATGCATCGTCATCATCATACATCGTTATCATAACGCTATCGAAATACATCACAATCATCATAACACAACATTATAAATCATCATACATCATCATATAACTCGTACATGTCATACATCATAGATCATACGTCATACATCATAATTATAAATCATAAAGAACATGTGTCGGTGCCACTAGGCACGTGTCGTCATACATCAAGCAAGTACCTAGCTTATCCCTAAATTAATATACGTTAGCTCCAATTTCTCAAAATTTGTTCCAGGTGTCGTCGGAGTTCATTTCCTATTTAGTAGTCCCGTTTCTTTCGTTAGTATTTCACAATTCTAAATTAAATTCAACTTGAAATTGTGAAATAGGGCAATGGATTGACATTAATTACCTCATTCAGAGTCAAAATCAGCTTTAGAACGATAAAAAAACGTAGGAGTTGGTGTAATTTTGTACAAAACGAGCTAGATTACACAATTTTAGTGGCCAAACCGCTGGAGTCAAGTCGATTTAAGCCGCTGAGCCAAAGGAGTCGTTCGCTGCAGTTTCTGACGTTCTGACTTTGCAATTTTCTGATTTCCTTTTTCTCTCCTTTCTATGGCCGTTTCGGACATTCTTCATCGTTTTCCTCCTCTAGCTCTCTGTTTGGTTTTCTGTTTCTCTTCCATGGAGTTTTGTGGCTTGTAGATGCCTAACATGACAGATCTATTAGGTTGTAGAAAAATCAAAACCCATGACTCGTTTCGGAAGACGATGCACGTAGGAGGGACGCGAAATGTACCTTAGATGAGTGTATAGTCATCGAAGGTCCCTCTCGTGGCGTGAGTTGATTGTTTTAGGCGTCAGATTCGTTGGTTTACTCTCCGGAGACGTCTCGATCTCTCTCTCTCTATGATTTTTCTCTCATCGTTCTCTATTGCAGGTGGTCGTGGGGTGTTTGGCTGAAGGCTACAACGTTTGGAGGGTCATAGGGCGTATTGTGAGAAACGGGGAGTGCATCCTTGTTTGGTTGGCGAGAATTTTGGCATTTTTTCGAATTCTCGCATCCATCGGCGACTGACGCTTTTTTTTTTTTATAATTATAATGGCCGTTATATTATATACCCCTAAAAATAACTTTCATCCTCGAAAGTCACAAACTCCTGTACAAATTTGGAGTATTTTTCTCTTATAACGTCCTCACACTCCCACGGGGCTTCCTCAGTGTGATGGTTTCACCACAACACCTTGACGAATGCAATATTCCTATTGCGTAGGGCTTTCACTTCGCGAGCTAGGATTCTTATGGGTTTTTTCTTCATAACTAAAGTCTTCATTAAGCTGAAGGGCTTGTAATCTATTACGTGAATAAGATCTGTCATGTATTTCCTCAGCATTGACACGTGAAATACATTGTGTACTCCTGAGAGGGAGGGCAACAAGGCTAGTTTATACGCTACGGGATCAATTTGCTCGAGAATCTCGAAGGGTCCAATGAATCGAGGGCTCATTTGCCCTTACGCTCGAACCTCAAGACACCTTTATTGGTGCTACTTTTAGGAATACTAGGTCTCCTATCTCGAACTCTAAGCTCCTACGTTTGACATCATCGTAGCTTTTTTGTCTACTTTGAATTGTGCGCATCCTTACTCTAATTTTCTAAACGGCCTCATTGGTGACTTGAATTAACTCGGGTCCTACTAACTCTCTATCGCCTACTACATCCCAACATAATGAACATGTACACCGTTTTCTATATAAGGCCCCAAACGGTGCCATCCTGATGGTTGCTTGAAAGCTATTAGATAAAAGCCCTGTGGTTTTTCTTTATTTAGGTTATTCACGTTTTTCCTTGAATTAGCTAATTGCATTTCTTGTGGGGGAGAATTTGACGCATGCAACTTACCTTCTTCCATGTTTAAAGTATAGTGGCACAAGTTTAGCTGGCCACTTCCTTCCTTTTTAGGGTAGGATTCTATTATAAATACAACCATTAAATTGAGGAATAGACACACTATTTTTTGCAACAACAATATCATAGTTTTTCATTTTCTTAGGTTTTCTGTTATTTGTTCTTGTTCTCACCGACGGCGAGCGGCTCAGGCTGAAAGACATCAAGTGTTATTAGAGCTCGGGTTCAAAGTAAAAGAAGATGCACCAAAACAAGAAGATGCACACGTCGTGGGGTCCATCCTAGACAGGCTCACGCACTCCATAACGCTGTCGCCGAGCGCCAGCATCTCCATCACTGCTACCAAGAGGCCAGTACTGCGAAGACGGACGTCGAGTCATCGTCGAACGCGTGAACAAGGAGACGACCGCCTCTATGCAGTACCCGATGCTGATGAGGTCCAACTACAACGAGTGGGCTTTGTTGATGTGCTTCAACCTACAGGCGCAAGGGCTGTGGCACGCCGTCGAGTAGGAGGAAGGAGAAGCGATCGAGTACCGGGAGGATAGGCTGGCGTTCGCCGCCATACTACGGGTTGTGCCTCCAGAGATGCTGGTGTCTCTCTCCACCAAGCGCACTGCGTAATCGCCTTGGGAGGGGATCAAATCCCGCTGGGTTGTTTTGCAGTGAGTGCGGGAGTCCAACATCAAGCAACTGCAGAAGGAGTTCTCAGAGATCTGCTTCAAGGACGGCGAATCCATCGATGATTTTTCCATGCGGATCACGGGGCTCGCCGACAATATCACCACTCTCGGTGAGAGCATTAGCGAGATGGAGATCATGAAAAAGATGCTGCAGGTCATCCTAGATCACCTCGAGCAAGTCGCGATTTCGATCGAGACATTGCTTGACATGAACGATCGAAAGATTGCGCAATGGCGAGCAGAGAAAGAAGAATGTTGCTTAAGTTGTTGACAAGCAGGGTCTCTTCTCCTCATTGAGGAGGAGTGCCTTGCACGCCTGAAGCTCCACGACAACTCCGATGAGAGCGGCGGGTCCTCCAGCGGCAAAGGCAGCAAGAAGCAGTGGAAACCTCGCGGGCGCACGGGCGGGAAAGAAGGGGAGCAGAATGAGTCGGCTGATGGCGGGCCAATCCGATTCTCGAACTGCAGGAAGAAAGGCCACATGGGCAAAGATTGCTGGAGCAAGCCCAGGAACAAGGAGAAGGCCCATGTGGCCCAATCCGAGGAGGAAGAGCCGGCACTTTTCATGGAAGAGCCTTAGGGTTGATCTGGTTGACGCTATCCAGAAACGTGGCGTTCAACATCATCAAGGAGAAGACAACGTCAGATCTGTTGAAGGCACTGTCGAATATGTATGAAAAATCATCGGCTATGAACGAGGTGTATTTGATGCGGAGATTGTTCAATCTACAGATGTCTGAAGATGGATTTGTTGTTGATCATATAAATGAATTCAATATGATCGTAAGTCAACTGAGTTCGGTAGAAATTAATTTTGAGGATGAAATTAAAGCATTGATTTTGATGTCATCTTTACCCGAGTCGTGGGATACTGTTGTTGCTGCGATCAGCAGTTCACGAGGATCTAATAAACTGAAGTTCGATGAAATTCGAGATGTAGTTCTTAGCGAAAGTATTCGCAAACGGGAAATCGGAGATTCATCAGGCAATGCTCTCAGTGTTGATCGAAGGGGAATAAGTAAATCAAAGGGCTCAAACAATGAGCGATCAAAATCAAGGAACCGAGAAAAATCTCTAAACAAACCAAATGTAAAGTGTTGGAGTTGTGGAGTAAAAGGTCACTTTCGGACAGATTGTACAAGACCAAAGAGGAAGCAGAATCACAAATCTGGAGATGATGATGATTCTATAAATTCAGCAGAAGACATTGGGGATGCTCTAATCCTCAGCGTGGACAGTTTGATTGAATCTTGGATTTTGGATTCAAGTGCATCTTTCCATTCGTCTCCAAATAAAGAGTTGTTCCGGAATTTCAAGTCTGAAAATTTTGAGAAGGTGTATCTTGCCGACAACAAAGATTTGGAGATTAAAGAAAAAAGAGATGTCTGCATAAAAACTCCGGCAGGAAACCATTGGACATTAAAGGATGTCAGATATATTCCTGGTCTCAAGAAAAATCTGATCTCTATTGGTCAATTGGACTGCACAGGTTATGCAACAGAGTTAGGGAAGAGTTCGTTGAAGTTATGCAACAGAGTTAGGGAAGAGTTCGTGGAAGATTATGAAGGGTGCTATGATGGTAGCATGTGGCACAAAATCTTGAACCTTATACACCACTACAGGGTGTATGAACAAAGCTGTTGTTGCTGAGAGTGCTTTAAATTCAAGTCTATAGCACAATAGACTTGGACATATGAGCGTGAAAGGAATGAAGATGCTGGCTGCGAAAGGAGTTTTAGAAGGTCTGAAATATGTTGATGTGGGTCGTTGTGAGAACTGCATTATGAGCAAGCAGAAACGAGTTAGCTTCTCAAGGACTGCTAGAGAATTGAAGAAAGTGCGGTTGGAAATGGAACCAGATGTGGAGCAAAGTTCCATGACCACGAAGCAAGTGGGAGTTGAGCTTGAGTTGCAGGGAAACTCACCTAGTGATGTTGTAGCAGATACTCATGAAACTCCTGAGACTACTGCTGAGGAACCAGATGTGGAGCAAGATTCCAAGACCACGAAGCAAGTGGGAGTTGAGCTTGAGTTGCAGGAAAACTCATCTAGTGATGTTGTAGCAGATACTCATGAAACTCCTGAGACTATTGCTGAGGAACCAGAGGTGGAGCAAGGTTCCAAGACAACGAAGCAAGTGAGAGTTGAGATTGAGTTGCGAAAAAAATCATTTAGTGATGTTGTGGCAAATACTCAAGAAACTCCTGAGACTGTTGGAGAGGAACCAATAGTGGAGCAAGTGACACCTGAACTAGTGTTGAGAAGATCATCTAGTACTATCAGAGTACCAGATATGTATGTACCTTCATTACACTATCTGTTGTTGATGAAAGGGAACTAGAGCCCTTTGATGAGGCCCTACAGTTGGAGGATACAACCAAGTGGGAGCAAGCCATAAATGATGGGACGTCTTGGCTTCAAAAATGCGTTGTACTGAGGCTGAGTACGTGGCAATAGCTGAGGCTGGAAAGAAGACGATATGGATGACTGACTATCTGGAAGAATTGGGCAAGAAGCAGCGAAAAGATTCTTTATAGAGATAGTCAGAGTGTCATACAGTTGGTGAGGAACCCGGTCTATCATTTAAAGATAAAACACGGAAGACGATACCATTTCACTTGTAGGTTAGTAGAATATGGTGATGTGTTTTGAGAAGATAGATGGTACAAAGAATCCAGGAAACATGTTGACAAAATGTGTTGATGTTGGAATATTGAGGTTGTGCAAAGCCTCAATTGGTATGGGGCCATGAAGATGCTCATGGTCGTTTGAGAATGAAATTCTTGGTTGACTAGATCAGTCTCCAAGTGGGAGAATTGTTAGGTTATGGAGCCTGCTGCTTAGTCAACGGTTATATATTGTAAAGCTATATTTGGTAAATTGTCATAAATAGTAAATAGCTATGTATAGTAAAAAGCTATATCTGGTAAATGTATATATGGTAAATAGTTATATATAGTAGATGGTTATATCTGGTAAAGCTATATATAGTAAGCTAAACCATATATATATCCCCTCAGGCAGAGCTTTGAAAATGTACTTTCTGTATTCTCTGTAGTCTTTCTTATTGTACATGTCTGAAGTCATCAATATAAACCTTTAGCCAATATTCTCCTTACATTTTTTCTATCATGTTCTTTGTGTTCATCTAGATCGAGTGTGTGCGTTGTTGTGCGATCCTAACATTGACCACATCGAAAACAGACTCTTGTCTGTATGCACTGATCATGTGACCTTATGGTCTATCATGGGGAGTAGTCTAGGGCCACGATGGAACAAGAAGAGAGTAAGTTACCTTAGCCAAGAATTAAGAACCTCCTAAGACCTCCCATGGTACATTATGCTCATGACTTAGACTACGCTTCTTGAAACGCATGAAACCTTGAGTGTAGGTATTTAGACTATGCCCAGAGAACGCATGAAGCCTTGGACATATGTATTTAGGCTGCATCACAGGACAAGCCCTAAGATGCAGGATTAGACTACATCGCTTGGAACGTAAGAAGCCTTTGATGTAGGTTTTCAGACTATGCCGCTTGGAACACATGAAGCCTTGGACATAGGTTTTCAGACCGTATCGAAGGGCAAGCCTTAAGATGCGGGTTCAGACTAAGTCGTTTGGAACGCATGAAGCCTTGAACGTAGGTTAAGACTGTGTCGCTTGGAACGCATGAAGCTTTGGACACAGGTTCTCAGGTACATGACTAGTGCCATAAATCCTAGGGGAAGTGTCTTGTGGAAAGAACCAAGAACAGAACAAGAACCTAGAAAGTACCAAGAACAAGACAAATATCAAGGACTAGAACATATCCATGTTCCAAGGAAAAGAACCAAGAACCATAGTACTAAGGCCCTTAAAGAATAACCAAGGTTTCAGAATCGAAGGACCAAGGTCCTCAGGATAAATCATGATAAGAACCCCAAGTCATAAAAAAGAACTAGAGGGCCTAAGTACTAACAACAAGAACAAGATCAAAAAATGAAAGAGTGTGGTACCTTAGCATATCAAGGACACGATTAAGAGCCTACAAGTATGCTACTTACTGAGTCTTTGTACACATTCTTTATTCTCCATTTTTTTAAGGTAATAAGGAGCTGGTCGAGGTCGGGAGCGAACTTTGGAGCAGGTGCCATAGACAAGCCTCAACCGTTGTTCTCAACACCTTTGTTTTAAAATATTTTGTGTCTGTTCCTTCTTCTGTGTTTTAACCTAGTATGTTGTGTTTTAAATACTTATGTTTAAACTTTATTTTGATATAATGTAAATATAATGTTTGTTATGTTTTAAATTTTGTTTGTTTATTTCGCAAAAAATTTAGCAGTCTTTTTGGAGTCATTGAGTCAGCCCGGTCCTTACAAAAGGCATCCTTATACGGCTGACGACGACATAAAAAATTCGAGACCATGACACATGCATAGGGTAGTTGATTTTATTTTCTTAGACTTAGGTCAAGATAGGATGTTTTTAATTTTAAATGCTTACTTATTTCTTTTAGTATTTTGTTCCATCGTGTTAAAATGTTTTCAAACACGTAAGTCCATAGTAATGTTTCAAGTTGAAGTTTATATTTTATGAAGAAGTTTAAACGCTTATTTCTGCACAAAATCATTATGTTATGGTGATGACAACAACTCTAAGTAAGCAGAAATTAAGTGTCGTTACACAGAGTCACTAATTTATCCTTAGTGTTAGTTCACATCTGTCCTTTGCAATCAAATTCAACCTACATGGGCACACGACATCAAGTTAAATGATAATAATTGATTTAATTCATCTAATGGTATCAATTAAATCTACTTTTAGGTAAAGAGTAATTCAAATTGACCAAAGAGTGTTCATACTGACCTCAACACATCCAAAAGTATCAAAACAGCTTTAGAAAAAGCAAAAAATGGTAGAAAGAGTCAAAGTTTGAGCGGGGTCCAAATTATGCGATCCAGGCTAAATTAGCCAAAAGGAGCTGACATTGGAGAAGGGTGCGGGTCGTGGGTTGGGTCGAGGCATGGGTCATAGGTCAAGTTGGATTATGGGTTAGGTAGTTGATTAGGTCTATTTGGTTTGTGAATCGAGTTAGTTTTGGTCGTGGATAGCTTGGATTGTGAATCAGGTTCTCGACTAGGTGCTGGAGTTGGGCTTGAGCTGAGGGAGGATGGGCCAATTGTTTGGACGCTATTGCCTAATTTTGGTAGGTTTTTGTCCAAATTTTTACAATGGATGGTGATAAAATTTTCCTAAAACACATAGAGAACTTTTGGTATTTATTTCTCCCGCCCAAACAAAAATAATCGTAAGGAAAATTAATGAAATTGGACAACAACAAAAAATTTAGAAATCTGACTTACAAGAATGGTTTCTTCTTTTACTGACTGGATCTATGTAATATTGTATTTTGATCTGGTCTTCTCTCTTGTAACAAATTTCAACAACACCGTCTTTTATTTTAAAAGTTTTCTATATTTAATTGTGGTGTTTGTCATTCTTTATTTTGATTTGAAGTTTGTTGAATTGTCATCTTTTATTTTTATTTAGACTAACTTTTTGGTTTGTCCTTTTATTCATGATTCGAGATTTGCATGACCAAGGGCCATCATGTGTCACGAAAATGTCCGCTTCATAGATTTGAACAACCTATATACCATTGATTTTGGACTTCACCCTCACCATAATATCGTAAAGGACCCCATCAAGAAAGTTCTGGATGCTAATACACACCAAAGTGTCCAACCTCACCACTCCTTTGATCTGCTTGGCAATCAATTCCAATACAATCTCTACCAATCTCTGCACAAGTTCGGCAGGTAAATTCTCACACACTCGGAAACTTCCAAGGTTGACGCAACTCTTAAACTACTGCTTTGTTATGCTTTGCTTTGGACAAACTATCTACTACCTTCACCTTTATATAGACTTATGGTACACCTCCCTCTTCCTCTTAAACTCCAACTTAGGGATTAACATATATTATTTTTATGAATCTAATTCTTGTACCTGAATAGTGTTTTCATAGTTGTCTCTACCATCAAGCTTAATAGATAACTTCGAATATAATTAAATATAGATTGAACATGCTAAGATAGTTGGTAAATTCCTGTTCGGCAGGTAAATTCTTGCGTGTCATTTCTTTCATGATTAACATGCCTGGTTTACCGTTGTTTCAAAAGTATAGAGTAAACATGCTATGCTAGTAACATGACCTGGCATATGGAGATTCATGCCTCAAACAACATTGATATTAAAACAGAGTTCAATAACATAGCACAATTATATCATTGTATAACTTGTATAGTAGCATAACTTATAACAAAGCATTAACATAACAAACATCAAACAATCATAAAACATGTCATGTATAGGGGCCATAGATTTCGCGTTATTCATACATCACACAACTCATCCAACCAAGCAAATAGTCACTTAAATTCTTGGCCTAAGCTAGAGTGTAAGGATTAAAAAAAAAAAAACAAGTTGACCGGTCACTGGAAAAGACCAAAAATTTCGGTGACTAGCCGGAATTTTCGTGTCTTCAACCGACGCACGAAACCACATCTACTCAACGCTCAAAATAACCTAAATCCTTTTCCATCTGAATTTAAGAAGCATAGAGGGGACGAAAAGGAAGACGAATGGTTGTTTGGGTTTTTCTGATGATTGCAAACAAAGGAAAGTAAAACGAACCCCCACACAAGACTCAGTCACCCCACCTTCCGATTTAAAACAACCCTTAACTCCCCGTGTTGCACGAAAGAGTTCCGCTAGTTAAAGAAGGAGGTACAGAGGGAAGAACCAACGTACGAAGGTCGTGTTATGATTGGGAACCGCTGGTAAGCAACGGTTGCTCTGAAAATCCAAAACGAAACTCAAATTTGCAATTATAGTCAAACACATGACTTCGTGACGTAGTGGGAGAGAGAAGAAAGACAGAAAAAGGGAACAAAAGTCGACGGTGAAGAGTTCTCGAGAAGAGAGAGAAAGTTGAAGAAATTCACAGGCAAGTCAGATAAAGAAGGCAACCAAATAGGCCAGTTTTGGGTAAGAGTCGGTTTATCCAGCTTGAGAGCCAACCCACGATCAACATTCAATTCGACCCAAACACGGAAACAATTTACGATCCAGCCTACTCGTCTCACAGTCCCTACAGAAGCTCAAAGCATCTTGGCCCACTGCGAGTATTCAAAACTGAGGCCCAAGAACGGCAAATGACTTAGCACCACAACCTACAATCTAGACGTCTGTGACCCGTAACCCGCGTTAGCAAACCCAAACTTCACGCCTTGACCCGAGAAGCAACCCGCAACACATCGTCTTCATGCGACACATGTCGCACATACAAATATCGACTCCTTCGTTTTGTGCGACTTCGTCGGCAGCTCGACTCCAGCATCGGCTTGGTGCGACTTCTCGACTCAAAACTCATTTATTTGGCTCGGTTGGATGCTTTTCGTATCAATCCCTAAAATTTTGACCATTCTAAAGTTGAATTTGACCTTATCCAAGGAAAATAAGGTCAGTATAGATAGGGTCGATTTCCTCAATTTAAGTTAAGTTAAATTAGAAAGTGAGATTTATCAAGGAAATTAGGTGAATTATTTATGGAGTTAGACAATTCATGGAACAACCTCGAAGGACCGACTTCGTCAACTAAATTTAGGGAAACAACTGCTAAGGCCAACCAAGTGACCTTATTATCGGTTTGGTTATAATTTGTATGTTGTATAATGACACGTGTCTGTGGCTTCGCACGTGTCATATGCTCATATATTCAGACGGTTATGAAATTATATGTTTACGATATGATATGCTAAGATAGGTTATGATTGAAGACATACTCAATATTATGATATGTGTGAAGTGTTTAAGGAAGGATATGATTAGGATATGTTATATAACGATATTACTAGGATCTATGAGAGGTCATGAAATTCAAAACCCACTCCTCTTTTTCGATAACACACAATGTGTATACGGTGCAGAAACTTACCCCTTGCGTGCGTACAGACCTCAGTGATCCCTTTCGTGGCAAAATTCGATGGTTTTACGTCGGTTTTCCTCTAGTCACGCTCGCCAGTGGGAGTTCGGGTTTCTTTTCTCTCTCTCTCTTGATATTTCTCTAATTTTCATCCTCTTCCAGGTTGTCTACGGTGTGGCTGAAGGATGGGTAGAAGCGTGGTGATCTGTGGGAGTCGGGAGAGCATGCAGTAGGCATTGGAACGAGCCGGAGTTCTCGGGTCTTTGGCGGATTTTCGATTTTTTTTTTATAATTCATAAAGTTACATGAAATTAGACAATTACAAGAAATTTAGAAATCTGACTTATAAGAAGGGTCTTTTTAAACAACGATCCCTCTTTAATTGATTGGATCTATGTAATATTGTATCCCGATCTCGTCTTCTCCTTTGTAACAAATTTGAACATCACCGTCTTGTATTTTGAAAGTGTTTTATATTTAATTGTTGTGTTCGTCATTCTTTATTTTGATTTGAAGTTTATCGAATTGTCATGTTTTATTTTTATTTGACTTTCTTCCTCATCTTTTTATTCATGGTTCAAGATTTGAAGTCTCAAAAAACATGTCCGGACATTACCCCAATATTTCAAGCTACTTTTGTGATTGGAGAAAGTTCATTCAAGATAAAGAAGCTAGTTGTTTTTAAATAAATGAATTGATTAATTTTGATCTATTGTATATTTTTTTTTGTAAGAGAAGACAAAAGGATAGATAGAATCAATTAGAAAAGAGATATAGGTAATTAAGTTTATTTCATTGATTGATGAGAGAGCATATAGAAGTATGCATCATCCATTTCATATAGAGTAAGTAGGGAGAGAGAGTTAATGGGCTTCGCAAAGCTTGTAAGATTTGCATTCCCAAGGGCCATCACGTGGAATGAAAACGTGCGCTTCATAGACTTGAATAACCCATATGTCATTGATTTTGGACCACACCTCCACTATAATGCTGAAAAGGACCCCATCAGGAAAGCTCTGGATGCTAGCAGACACAAAAGCCTTCAACTTCAGCTCTACATTGATCTTCTTGGCAATCACTGCAATTACAAACTCTAAAAATATCCGAAGAAGTTCTTTGGATAAATCACACGGTTGAAAATTTCCAAGGTTACAATCGCCTTGTTGTCCACCCAAAATACTCATCTTTAACTTTAACCAACCTTGACAATGCTACTGCTTTGTTATGCTTTGCTTTGGACAAACTATCTACTACCTTCCCCTTTATATAGACTTATGGTACACCTCCTGCTTCCTCTTAAACTCCAACTTACGGATCAACATATATTATTTTTATGAATCTAATTCTTGTACCCGAATAGTGTTTTTATAGCTGTCTCTACCTATAAAATTTAATAGATAACTATGAATATAATTAAATTCAGTTTAGGATACTATTAGGTCTCTTATATATATTTATTCCTAATTCACCGATCTTAATCTTTTAATATTTTATTTTTTCAAGTATTCTAAATAATTATTTAAAATTTCATACCACAAAATTATCCTATCTATATGTGTATTTACGTGCTTTTCTCCATAGATTAAAAATAGAAATTAAATTGATGATATTGTTTATTTTATGAAACAACTCTTCAATCAAATATCAAATAGGTTTCGTTATATTCTTTGATAGTAAAAAATTGTTTTCTTTAAGACCAGCCAGAGTAAACATAAATAGTAAAGATTTCTACCGGTAAAAGAAACCAAAAGAATAAGCAAACTTTTTGTCAAGTAAAAGTATTTTCTTTAAAGTATAAATTTTACTTTTTGAACAATACATAGACTTTGTTTCAAAACTTTAACAAATTCTATTACTTTCAAAACCCTAAATTTCAACAAACTTTAACATAACTCTCTTTTGGATAAGATCTAAATGTACGTATGACGTGACTAATTTAAATCGAAATAAAATAATTACATACCGATAGTTGAATGCGTTTATGGTTAATTAAATTTTGTGACTTAATGTTTGGATTGAGCTTGGTTAAAATTAGTGTTTGGAACATATAATTTTAAATTTTATTATAATATTATATCATATAAATGTAAATGAATACTTCATAAAAGATTTTCTCTTTTAATTTTTTTCCAACAAAATTAAGAATTATGAAAATGCCATAAGTTTCATTTCTTATTTTTCAAAGATAAAAAGATAGATGACATTCTTTATTCTGTCTGGAGTGAATTTTAAGTAAATACATATCCTATAAACTGTGATTGAAGTAAAATTAATTGTACGCATGAATACTAAGTATATTATATAAATATTAAATGTTTGGGAGCTATATACCTTTTATTTTATTTTAAGTAAGGTTTAAAATAATTGATGATGGTGAGATGTAATTATTATTATTATTATTTTTTTGTTTAAATAAAAAAAAAAATTGATAGTACAAGAAAGTACATAGGGTAACTTTCAAAAAAAAATTTGAGTTTTTTATTTTTATTTTTATTTTTTATGGCGACCTACCGGTTGTGGTCTAAATTTAACACGTATATATGGTTATTATTATGTATGATGTAAAATGTTTGAAATTATTATACTTTTTCTTGTCCTTGAAGTTAGGGTTTATGTAACAACCGGGGCCCAACTGGTACAACTCGCACTATCTTATGACTAGCACTTTTTTAACCAATGTGAGTTTCTAGATTTTATTAGAGGTCTTAGAGCGTGATTTTTAAATCGGTGCAGAAGAAAGAAATGCTCGGGATGCATCAAGGAACTTAAATTTTTTTTAAAAAAATGGTGATTTAATCGAAAATTTGGGTCAAAATCAACTTGGGCAAAAATGTAATTTTGCCCCACACACAACCTTGAGGGGTCTTGACAGACCTGCAAGAAAAGAAAAGAAAAAAGAGGGAGAGAGAGAAAGAGAAAGGAGGAGTTAGGATTTTTGAGGAGATGAAGAAGAGGAAGGAGGGAGAAATGCCCAAACCCGAACACTGAAGCACTTTCAATCTTAGGTTTGAGCATTTGGATCATTCGTTTCCGGCAAGAAACGGGCAAAAACGCAAGGTAAGTCCACGACCTCTTTTGTTTCGAGATTTCGCCATAGATCTGGGAGTTTCGAATGACTTAGATCTTAATAATCTAGTTGCTACACCTTAGGTGAGGATTCTTGCAAGTTTCCAGAGGAATTGCGATAAAAAATCGCATCGCAAAACGAAATCGAGAATCGTCCAACTTCGGTAAGAAACCGAGTTTTTCTTGGTTTTCAACTTCATTTATTAAGTCCTGTGAGTATAAAAACAAAAATACAAGAAAAATATATATGGATAGGTGGACTTGAGATCTTCAAATCTCGGGAAGGAATCGATTTAATTTGAGTTACAGATTGAAAGATAGAAAAATCTAAAATAAATAGGTTGACCAAAATCCGGAAATTTGATGAACTCTGGCTATCGGTGACGGACACGCGGCGGCCGGAAAGGAATGAGATGCGTCCGACAACAAGGGGGACATGCGTCAAGCAGTCGGTGAAGAGACGCGTCTGACGCCTCCACTAACACACGTCCGACAGTTGACCCATAAATTGACCGCGCTCTGTGAAACAACCCGACGACCGGTCCAACTTGGATCGTACCGCCAATCCCTGCACGACACATGTCACGCCTAGAAAATTCGAGGGTAAGTCTACGTCCACCAAGACTCGAAGCGTGCCTCTGCCCGCGCATGGGGGAGCATGCCGACTCGTGTGAGGCTCCTGCAAGCGCGTGAAGGCGCGTGGGTCCCCTGTTTTCACCCATTTTTGGCTCGAATTGCTAGTTTTCCGTCCCGATTCCAGTGCTAATCCTATTTTAGTGTGAACTAGGTTACTGTAGAGAGAATTCGTAATTTTTGAACTCCGTTACGACTATAAATCAAGTTTGGGAAGGCACGCGGCAGACTTGTAACCACACGGAATTAGGAAGTAGTACTTGTAGGGTGCGCTTGGTTTTGCGTGCATGCTAGAGCAAATTACCCCTAGGTGGCTAGATCTAATAATCCTTGGTACTTAGGAAATTAAATATATATCTTTTGGACTTTCTACCTAGTAAGATTTCATACTCGATGTTTGTATGCTTGCTGGACTATCTTACTACTGCTTTTATCTGTTCATACTATGTTGGCGGACGGGAGAATTTATGTTATCTGTACTCCAAGTGTTGATGGATGTTATCGTCCCGTTGAGCTTGTATGACTGTATGCATTGTTAATGATACATAAACTCCTGGAGTACTAAGACTCTAGGATCTAGAGCATAGTTGGTGGTTCTCTCCTAAAACTTGGATGCGATTAAGAGCCTACAAGTAGGTTGTTTACTAAGTATGTTTATACTCACTCCTTTCTACACTCTTTTTTCAGGTGCGTGAATTTACTTTTCGTGGCGATGGGGGTGTGCGGGAGCTTGAAAGTCACAGAGGAAATGTCGACCCGGAGGGTCTGTCTAGTTTACTTTTGTATAGTTCACATTGACTACATCATGTACCCCGATCCCTTTTCCCCCCATTATATACTTTGTTTTCCTTTTCCTACTTGAACGATTTGAAACTTGCGAGGAAATTTTATACTTGAACTTTTGTACCTTGTTTTCTTCTACTTTCATGCATTGCATTGTCTGTTGAGTCACTCCTGGTAATTTTGATGCGTCGAAATTTCGGGGCGTGATAGTTTCATAGCCGTTTTAAAATTCATCATTGTAACTTTGAAGTTTTTGTTCGATAATATTTTTGTGACCCCAAATTTTGATACGTTAAAAGAGTGAATTTGACTAACAGACCATGAAATACATGATGAATGTAAAGGAAGGTAATAGAAAACAAACATAAAATTTTGCACAAATTAAAAACAATTCAACAATATTTACAAAACTAAGGTTAAATCAAAAGAACGTTAGGTTAAATAGAGAGGGAGCAGAGACAGGATACAACAAATATAATGAAATGGCAACAACAAATGATGTGGACAAGACTGATGCTCCTGGTCAACATTCCTTAGTGACTTCTAAGCTCCTAAGCACCCCTCACCTCAATCAGCTATAGACTTTTAAGGTTCAAATCTTGTTGTTCACTAACTTTAATTGCTAAATTAGTCTTCGTAGTGGTAACTAGTATGCAAAGTTGAGGCGATACCCCTAATACTCTGTATCAGATGGGAATAACGTGGTGACAGCTAGCCTTCTTGTCATCCATGGAACGTTAGGTGGCAAACCCATCGCACAACCCATGAAGTAGCTCAAGTTGGGAGAACTACCCCTCATACATGCCAGTTGCCGTGGTAACCCACATGATCAATGTTGATAAGGCAACCTTGTCATTAGCCTAACGATCAAATTTTTTGTTGAAGCATGAACCCTTCAATCAAACAAATTAACCATAAGGATTTGAAAAAAAAAAAAAAAACTAGTTGTCACCGAGAATTTCGAGAGTTACGGCGTCAAGTTAAGTGATAATAAATGATTTAATTCATCTAATGGTATCAATTAAATCTACTTTTACCTAAAGAGTAATTCAAATGGATCGAACAGTGTCCATACTGACCTCAATGCGTCTAAAAGTGTCAAAATGGCTTTAGAAAGAGCCAAAAATTGTAGAAATGGTCTAAAATTTTTTATCTGGGACCAAATTATGCAATCAAGCCAAATAAGCCAAAAGGAGCTGGCACTTGAGAAGGGTGCGGGTTGCGGGTTGGGTCGAGGCATGGGTCATGGGTCGAGTTGGATTATGGGTTAGGTGGTGGATTAGGTCTACTTGGGTTGTGGATCGAGTTAGTTTTGGTCGTGGACAACTTGGATCGTGAATCGGGTTGTCGATAAGGTGCTGGAGTTGGGCCTAAACAGAGGGAGGATGGGTCTGGGCTTCATGCGCGTGAACTGTGTAAGAGTGGACTTCAGGCTGAGCGGTGGGCGTGGGTCAGGTTTCAAGCCATAAGTCATTGATTTTGGACATATGTGATTGGAGAAAGTTTATTACCCAACATTTCTTGACATTACCCTAACATTTCAATCCACTTTTGTGATTGGAGAAAGTTCATTTAAGATATAGGAGCTAGTTGTTTTTAAATAAATAAATGGATTAATTTTTTATCTATTGTATATATATATATATATATTTTCGTAAAAGATGACTCGATGATATTGTTTTCTTTTTTCATTTCTAAATAATTAGTTAAAATTTCATACCACAAAATTATACTATCTATATAGTATTTATGTACGGTTCTCCCTAGATTAAAAATAGAAATTAAATCGATGATATTGTTTATTTTATGATACAACTCTTTAATCAAATATCAAATAGATTTCGTTATATTCTTTGATAAAAAAGAATAACAGTGAAAGATTGTTTTCTTTGAGACTAGCAAGAGTAAGTATAGATCCACATAATTTCTACGTAATAAAAGAAATTAAAAAATTAAGTAAACTTTTTGTCAAGAAAAAGTATTTTCTTTAAAGTATAAATTTTACCTTTTGAACCGGGCGAAGACTTTGTTTCAAAACTTTAACAAATTCTATAAGGTTCCAAACCCTAAATTTCAACAAACTTTAACATGACGGCTCTTTTAGATAAGATCTAAACATACGTGATTAATTTAAATCTAAATAAAATAATTTAAATCTAAATAAGATCTAAACCATAGTTGAATGTTTGGGTTAGCTTGGTTAAAATTAGTCTTTGAAACATGTAATTTTAAATTCTATTATAATATTATATCATATAAATGTAAAATGAACACTCTCATAAAAGATTCTCTTTTAATTTTTTTCAACAAAATAAAGAGTTATGAAAATGCCATATGTTTCCTTTCTTGATGATTATTCTATCATGAACATCACATTCTTTATTTTACCTTGAGTAAATGTTAAGTAAACATATTTTTTATAAAGTTTAGTTGAAGTAAAATTAATTGTACGCATGAATAGTAAGTATATTATATATTGTTTAATCAATATAAATATTAAATATTTGAGAGCTATATTTTTATTATTATTTATAAGTAAGGTTTAAAATAATTGATGATAGGTAAGAAATGTAATTGTTTTTTAATTATTATCATTATTTATTATTTATTTTTGTTTAAATGACAAAATTAGATTTTTTTTATTATTAGAAGTATACCAATTGAATCTTTTGAAAGGAGAATTCCATTGTCCCCCTCTTTCTTATTTTAAATGTAACCAAATTTCTTCGAAGAGAGGGCATCATAATATTTGTGTTATAGATTGTGACGAAATTTTTTTGATGAACAAGAAAGTATTTAGTGTAGCTTAAAGTTTGAGTTTTTTTATGACGCCCTATGAGTTGTGGTCTAAATTTAACACATATATATGGTTACTATTATGTATAATGTAAATTTTTTGAAATTATTATATGTTTTCTTGTTCTTGAAGTTAGAGTTCCATAGGGGTAACTCAACCTTGTAACTTTGAAGTTGGAAGAGGTTTCGTGAAGAAATCGAGCCTTGAAAATCCCTAGAATCAACTACCCAATAAGAAATCCTCTGTTTTTACTCCAGCGAGAAATCATATTTATGACAAACTTTGGAAGCGAATATCTTAGGCTACAATCCACGAGAAGGGATGAAATCAATCCCTAACTCTTCCTTGTAACACCATCTTTAAGTTTCATGAAGAAATTAAGGAGCGAAACGGTGTTATCGGAGCTGGGGAGGGCGAGTTTCAGACGGTGGTGCTATACAACGCGAGCGTCTTCTTCCCATCTGGAGGAAGAAGACGATGACGTGGCCGGTTCAACAACCCAAAACTCGATCTTTCCTTGGTTTTTCTCAATTTTAACCCCCTTCCAGACCAATTCTCATGAAAAACTTCATGGTTTCAGAAATCAGACACAATAAGGAGTCTGTGGAAAGACATTTGAGGTAATTCGGGTACCGGAAGCTCAAGAACGGAAGTCCCGAACGTCGACAACGAGGTAAGTAGCCACCTTAAACTTTTTGTTAAGAAATACTTATAGGAATCACTTGGATTTCCATATGAACCCTAAACCAAGTATGAATTAAGGATATATGAAAGAAAAACCCAAAGAACTATGAGTTAAGGCCCTAAACCGACCAAATTGCTCGGGAATTAGGTAATGTTAAAATGACCTACTAGATGAACTCTATTGCCTATTAAATTTTAATGTTGAGTATCTTATAGCATGTTGAGGTTATATATGAAATTTGGTGGTCATTGAATAAGGATAAGTAGGTAAACCAAGAAATGGTGCAAAATGATTATAATGCCCCAAAAGATATCTACCTACGGTTCATGACCTAGATAATCTCCAATTGTTATGAAACTCTGTAGTAGATCTTAATTTATAATGCTTGATGATGTGGTATAGTTTGAAAGCCATTGGAACACGTTAAGTAGCAAAACAAAGAATTACAAACCAAAATTCCCCTAGGACTACTTAGAAAAAATTAAGGTCTATACGTGCTCCAAATGATTTGGTACTTCTTATAATGTCTAATGTGAAGGACATGAAGATATGTTTGAGGTTTCTAGTTGATTGGAGCAAGTTTGGAACCTAAACCAAGTTAGAACTCAAGAAAGACCTAAAACAAACACCACAAGAATCAAGACTCTTCTAGAACCCTCTAATGAACTCCCTAGGAATCTATGACCTTCTAGAACAACTCACGCTAAGATGGATTCATATGGTTACAAATACAAGTTACAACTTATGCCTCAAGGAATTACGAACCTTAGAAACTTACAAGATTGAGAACAAAGAACAACACCACACAAGCTTTACAACTACCCAAGTAAGAAGAATGCTAGGTACCACTCAAGGACGGGGGACCAAGGTCTCCAAACTCAGAAACTCAAGAATGCTAGATGATACTCTAATGTCCAAAGTGACCTGTGACCTCCCACCAAGCGGTGCTTTCTGAGGCCCAAGAATTCCTCTTTTAGGTGGGATGCCCTACACCACGTTTCCCTTACAGGATGTCATGTTTGGCCTCAAGTTTCCCTCACCTAGAAGAGATGCCCTGCGCTAAGTTATGGGTACCCAAAAGATTTACAGAATGCCATGTTTAAGTATGAACCGAGCAAGTGACCTTTATGGTCTATCATGGGGAGTAGTCTAGGGCCACAGAGGAACAAGAAGAGAGTAAGTAACCTTAGTCAAGAATCAAGAACCTCCTAAGACCTCCCATGGTACAGCATGCTGATGACTTAGACTACGCTGCTTGGAACGCATGAAGCCTTGAGCGTAGGTAAGCAGACTGTATTATAGGGCAAGCCCTTGATGCAGTATTAGACTACATCGCTTGGATCGTAAGAAGCCTTGGATGTAGGTTTTCAAACTATGCCGCTTGGAACGCATGAAGCCTTGGGCGTAGGTTAAGCAGAGTGTATTATAGGGCAAACCCTTGATGCAGTATTAGACTACATCGCTTGGAACGTAAGAAGCCTTGAATGTAGGTTTTCAGACTATGCCGCTTGGAACGCATGAAGCCTTTGACATAGGTTAGCAGACCGTATCGAAGGGCAAACCCTAAGATGCGGTAAGACTGCGTCGCTTGGAATGCATGAAGCCTTGGATGTAGGTTAAGGTTGTGAAACTTGGAACGCATGAAGCTCTGGACACAGGATTGTCAGGTGCATGTCTAATGCCATAAATCCTAGGGGGAGTGTCTTGGAGAACGACCAAGAATAGCACAAGAACCAATCAAGTACTAATAACAGGAGAAAGGTCAAGGACTAGAACATGGATCAAGATCCTAGTTCTAAGAACAAGAACCAAGAACAAATGACCATAAACCAAGAACCATAGTACTAAGGCTCTTAAAGAAAAACCAAGGTTTTAGAATTCAAGAACCAAGGTCCTCAAGAAAGATCAAGATTAGAACCCCAAGTCAAGAACAAGAATTAGAGAGTCTAAGTACTTACAACAAGAACAAGACAAGAACAAAGAATGTGGTACCCTAGCATATCAAGGACACAATTAAGAGCCTACAAGTAGGCTACTTACTGAGTCTTGTACTCATTCCTTATTCTCCATTTTTTTTTCAGGTAATAAGGAGCTCGTCGAGATCGGGAGCAGACTCTGGAGCAGGTGCCATAGACAAACCTCACCCGTCGTCTTCAACCCTTTTGTTTTAAAAGGTTTTTTTGTCTCTTCCTTATTTTGTGTTCTAACCATTACGTCGTATTTTAATTACTAATGTGAGCGCACTATTTTGGTATAATGTAAATTATGTTTTAAATTTTAATGATTTTATTTCGCAAAAAATTTACCGGTCTTTTGAAGTCATCGAGTCAGCCCGGACCTTACATATTTGCCTATAATAAAAGATCAAATATGATATATATGGTAAACTATAATTGAGTACTAAATATCCTTAACACCAGGCAAGCTGAGCGTCAGATTCGAACGAACGTGAAGCTTGTATCTGAAAAATTCAAAGAGAGGTCGTGAAACACTTTTTGTGAAGATATCAATAACCTGGTCCGGAGAAAACGTCTGGTTCGGCGGCATAGTATTTTCTTGGCCATCGAAAACTGCGAGAGATCGTCGCTCAACAACGATGCTGCCATGACTCCGACGAGAATATATCTAACCCACGAAGTAGAAGGGGGAAACCCAGAGGAAGAAGGAGAATAGAGAGAGAGGTCCATTTGAAGGGTCTTGGTCAAGCCGCTAATAGAACAAAAAAAAGTAGAAAGAAAACCCCATAAGAATTCCATAAGGTGTGGACTAGAGACGCAAGGTAGAGGCTTCAGAATTAGAGCAATGGCTCTATTATTAGAAAAGGGCAAGAGACAAATAGAGAGTCATGTCCCCCGGAGCATAGGACGAAGACGGTGTTGAAGCGGGAAGAGTCACCACAGTGGGGGCGAGGGAGCCAATTTTGGCGAGGAGGCCGGCGACGACTTGGTTGGCGAAAAGGCCAGTGCAGGACTCAGATTTCGAGGGTAAATCTCTGCAGAAGGTCGATGGGCTTGTCGAGATTCCATATATTTTTTATGAGAATGCTGATGAGGATCCGGTTGAAAAGTCACTTGTAGATACATGTATGAATAGATACATGTGTTGAAGGGTCACTTGTAGAATGAATAGATACATGTGTTGAATGGTCACTTGTAGATACATGTATAGATACATGTATAAGTAATAGATACATGTAGGTTCATTAGTTCATAATTAAATAGGAGCATGAATTTTGGATGATGAATGGTAATGGGGAATGTTCCAATTTACCTATATATATGTATGTTGGCATTGGTGGAAGATGTAGAAAATCATTTTAAGCATTCCTCCATTGTATTACAAAGTTCTCTTCTCTCAAACAATTCTATCAAATTTCTCTGTTGTCACCAACAACTGGTATCAGAGCTGGGTTTGAAGTTGCAAGGACATAGAAGGGCGAGAGGTTGATAATAGGTACTTCAAGCAAATTGTGGGAAGTTTGATGTACTTAACCTCAACAAGACTAGACATCATGTATGCGGTTAGTATGATAAGTCGCTACATGGAGCATCCAATGGAAAAACATCTCAATGCAGCAAGAAGGATACTTCGTTATGTGAGAGGAACTTTTGATTTGGGGGGTATTCTACAAGAAAGGAGATGATTCGAAGATGGTTGGCTATACAGATAGCGACTATGCAGGTGATATAGATGGTCGTAAAAGTACTTCAGGAAGTATTTTCATGATGAGTTCAGGAGCTATTTTCTGGTCTTCAAAGAAACAACTTATTGTGATACTCTCAACTATAGAAGCAAAGTTTGTGGCAGCAACAGCATGCTCGTGCCAAGCAATTTGGTTAAGAAAGATGCTTGAAATTCTTAATCAGAAACAACCAGGTACGACGGTTATATATTGTGATAATATATCCACTATTAAGTTGTCTAAAAATCCTGTGTTGCACGGAAGGAGTAAGCACATCGATGTTCGATTTCATTTCCTGTGTGATTTGTGTAAAGAAGGTACTATTGAACTCAACTTTTACCGAAGTGATGAACAAATCGTAGACCTATTCACAAAGCCCTTGAAACAACCATTGTTCGAGAAGCTTAGAAGAAAGATGAGGGTGTGCAGAATCCAAGATATAGCTCAAAAAGATGAAGTGAAGTCCTAAACCGATTTCTGCAGAATTCAATTTAAGGGAGGGTGTTGAAAAGTCACTTGTAGATACATATGAATAGATGCATGTGTTGAAGGGTCACTTGTAGAATGAATAGATACATGTGTTGAAGGGTCACTTGTAGATACATGTATAGATACATGTATAAGTAATAGATACATGTAGGTTCATTAGTTCATAATTAAATAGGAGCATGAATTTTGGATAATGAATGGTAACGGGGAATGTCCCAATTTACCTGTATATATGTATGTTGGCATTGGTGGAAGATGTAGAAAATCATTTTAAGCATTCCTCCATTATATTACAAAGTTCTCTTCTCTCAAACAATTCTACCAAATTTCTCCGTTGTCACCAACAACAAAGTCACTTGTAGATACATGTATGAATAAGTGACTTTTCAACAGATCCTGAGGTTAGGGTTTCTGTGAAGGATGAAGGGAAGATTGGGAAGAAAATAAAAGAGGCTATGTTGGCTAAGAGAAAACTGATTGTGTTGGAAAAGGTGAGGTTGTATGTACAGAATATGGCAAAGAGTGATTTGGAGGTAAAAAAGGTGGAGCCGAAGAGTAATCAATCGGCTCCGCCTGCGGTAGCCATGGAGACTGTCCCTACGGCGGCAAAGCCAACAATGGTGGTGGGGAAGAACAGTAGATTCAGAAGCCATTGAGAAGAAAGGATCGAGGTTGCTAAACCAAAAGAGCTATTATACCATGAGGATATTTGGTAAAACCACCCCACCTAAATGGTGTGAAAACTATCTATTTATAATCAAATAAATTACAAGAATATGAAAAGAGTAATAAATGAAAGACATATATGGTAAGCAGTAATATAATAAAAGATCAAATATGATATATATGGTAAACTATAATTGAGTACTAAATATCCTTAACATGATGTGTAATGTAAAATTACTCAAATTTTCATAATTTTTCTTGTCTTTGAAGTTAGGGTTTAATAGCCATTTTAAAACTCAACATTGTAACTCTCAAGTTTTTGTTCGATAATATTTTTGTCACCCCGAATTTTGATACGTCAAAAGAGTGAATGCGACTAATAGACTATGAAATACATGATGAATGTAAGGTTTACAAACCTAAGGTAAAATCGAAAGCACGTTAGGTTAAATAGAGAGGGAACAGGGACGGGATAAAAAAAATATTAAAATGGCGACAACAAATTATGTGAACAAGACTAATGCTCCTGGTCAACATTACTCACGGACTTCTAAGCTCCTGAGCACCCCCTCTCCTCAACAAGGTCTAGACTCTAGAGGTTCAAATCTTGTTGTTCACATACCTAGATTGCTAAATTAGTCTTCATAGTGGTAACCATTATGCAAAGTTGAGGCACTACCCTAATACTTGAAATCAAGTTGGGAACCACTTGGTGACTGTTAGCCTGCTCATCATCCATAGGAGGTTAGATGGCGAACCCATTGCATAGGCCATGAAGTTTCTCAAGTAAGGGGCACTAACCCTGGTACATGTCAGCTCCCTTGGTAACCACTAGATCAATGTTGATAAGGTAATCTTGATCCTCAGCACAATGATCCAAGCTTTTGTTGAAGCAAAAACCCTTGAATCAAAGAAATTAACACCTGGTTATACAAAATTTGGATCAACCAAGAGTTAAGGCTAGAATTAGATTACCTCTTTAGATCAGATATCTAGAAGCAAGATGTGGAACCTTGTTCTAAATTTAATCACTCCACAATCGAACTCGATCAAGACTTGATTGAATGGCTTGGATGCAATCTACCACAAGATTTGCCTCAAATTTAGAAATGACAAAGATGATGCTCAAATATCTAAGGGTGAATGTCTCAACACGAGAGTTCAATTTACTTGATAAAAAATCTCTCAACAAAAGAAACTCCCAACTCTTCAAACGCCCACTAAAATAAATTAGACGCCATGATTGATAAGTTATTCCCCACTATATTTCAAATGTCCACTAAGAAGAAGGTATGACCATTTTGTACAAGTAACTCCTCACCCTTTTGTCCACCACAAGAAGTTATGGAATTAAAATAATAAATTAAATTTCAAAGAAATTATCAATCAAGTGCTATTTATAGCAACCTCATCCTCTATTTCAACCGTTCAATATTCACTTTCAAAACTCAAAATGATCCTTCCTCAATCAAATCATTTTGTAACACATGAAATAGAGGTTGAACTGAGTGTATCCAATTATGTAGATAAAGAATGAATATTTATTGAATCTTCTTGACATTGGATCGTGTAATAGGTCTAGTTGGAACATTTAGAGCACCATGATCCTTATAAAATGTCTTCAAACAGAACAGACCCTCCTTGCAATGATAACTACTGACCACCCACGTGATCAACATCCAACAACAGAAAAGATCCACCATGAAGAGTAGTCAATCAAACCACTTAGTAAAATGACCCTAACTTGTATAACACTTAGCTTGACGGTACCACACCAGAGTGAAAAGAGAAGTGGAAGCTCTACGGTAGATGTCCTATTTGACAAGTTCCATAGAGTCTCAAATATTCTCTAGGATTGATTTGAAGTCAGGTTATCACCATTTAAACACTGGAGAGGAGAAGATATCGAAGACTTCTTTCAAAGTCATTATGGGCATTTCAGTACTGCCTTCCACCAACTACAGATGGTAAGACTAAGCAATTGAACCAAATCTTAGAAAATATGTTGCATACCCATGGTGTTGGATTTTACAATTAGCTGAGACTCTAAGTTGCATCTTATAGAGTTCGCTTACAACAATAGTTTTCAAGCAACTATTCGGATGACACCGTTTGAAGCATTATATGGAAAGAAGTGTAGGTACCAAGTGCGCTAGGACGAGGAGTGTGATTAAGAGCTTTTGAGACCAGAGATAGTCCTAATGAAGGTACAAATGGCCAGAAGGGATGTCAGGATAGATTTGAGAAAGACAGGTCAAGAAGAAGCAACCCATTATTTAAGTCAGATTCACATCTGATTTAGGTAAACCCACTAACATCGGTTAATGCTCAGTGCCCACAAAAGCAACGAACCATAACGCAGCCCAATAATAGTTGGCCCACTTTGCTGCCTCAATTTGCATGCGGTCCAAGCCCACAGACACCTAGCGATTTGCGCACCCGACTTAACCTGCGACCCGATCTAGTTTCCCATGCGCCTTTCTGCACCATATTCTACCCACAAACTGACTAGGTAATGTTTCTTACTCATGCATCCATTGTCTTTGACACGACTCAACTTTAGCTTGGTTTCGGCTCAACTTGGTATGTTTCTTATCCGAAGTTTTGTGACTTGTTCCCACCTTTTTGGACCATTCTCAAGCTGCTTTTACATTTTTGGGAGCAACTATGGTCAGTGTGACCTTATTTTGGTCAATTCAAGATTTTTTTTTTTTTTTTGTCAAAAATTAAATTTGTTGGCAACGTTTGATGAATGAAATTATATATCATGCCATAACTCGAGGACGTTGGTTTATATAGGTGGATTTGGACTTTATAGTAGTTTTAAACCAATCTTAAGATTATTTAGTGACCCTCCTAAGGTGAACAAAGTAAGTGACTCTACTGTTGACTTGGTTTGTTGAATTGTATTATGTATCAACACATGCCCCATGGACCCCTACACATGTTATAAATAGGATTGTTATATTATGTTATGCTATGTTGTACTATATTATGTCATATTTTTCCATGCTATGTTATGTTGTAGTATGCTATGTCATGCTATGTTGTATGTGTTGAGTCATGATTATAAACTATGCTATAGTATGATTATGTCATTATCTATATGTTATGAATATGATAACCTATGATGCATAAGCATCCATAAAATTCGTTCATGAAAGTTATGCTATGTATGAAAGATTTGACTAGAATTTTTTATGAATAACTCACAGACTCATTATGTTAAAGATGAATGAAGGTTCGATTTGCATAAATTTATACCATTATTATAAGTTATGGGGACTTCATGCATTTTTTCGTGTCATATGCATTGGGATACATACTCAGTACTTGTCATTTCTATCCTGATTAACATACATGGTTTACAATTAATTCAAAAGTATAGATTTAACATGCTAACATAGTAACATGACCTGGCATATGGAGATTCATGAGTTCAATAACATAACACAATTATATCATTGTATAACTTGTATAGTAGCATAACTTATAATAAAGCATTAACATAACAAACATCAAACAATAACAAAACATGACATGTATAGGGGCAATAGAGTCGGTGTTATTCATACATCACACAATACATCCAACCAAGCAAATAGTCACTTCAATTCTTGGGCTAAGCTTGAGTGTAAAGATTCAAAAAAAAAAAAAAGCTAAAATAAAAATGACCAGTCACCGAAAAAGACTTGAAAATTTTGGTGACTCGCCAAGATTTTCGTGGCGTAATTGATGCATGAAACTACATCTACTCAACCCTCCAAACAACCTAAATCCTCTGCCATCTAAAATTAACACATCACAGAGGGGATGAAAAGAAAGACGAATTATTGTTCGGGTTTTTTCAATGAACGCAAACCATCAAAAGTGAAACGAACCCCCACACAAGACTCAGTCACCCCACCTCCCTATTTAAAACCACCCTTAACTCCCCCATGATGCACTGAAAATAACCCACGATCAATGCTCAACTCAACCCAAATACGTGAACAAGATACGATCTAGTCCGCTTGGCTCACATTCAAAGCCCAAAACGACTCGACCCGCTGCGGGTATTCAGAACTGAGGCCTAAGAATGGTGAATAGCCCATCACTACAACCCACAATCCAAACATCTGCGACATGCAACCCGCGTCAGCAAACCAAAACTCAGCTCCTCGACCCGAGAAGCAACCCGAGACACGTCATCTTCCCACGAAAAGACGTGTCACGCATGCAAATACCGACTCCTTTGGCTTACGTGACTTCTCGGCTCAAAACTCACTTATTTGGCTGGGTTGATGCTTTTGGTACCAATTCCTATAATTTTTACCCTTCTTGAGCTGAATTTGATCTTATCCAAGGCAAATAAGGTTTGTATAGGGTCCTTATACTCAATTTAAGTTAAATTAAATTTAAAAGTGAGATTTATTAAGGAAATTTAGCTCTTGGAGTCCGTCCTTTGAGATTGTTCCAAGTATTCTCGACTCTATAAATAATTCAGAAACTTCTTCTCTGGGTTTCATGAAGAAATTAAGTCCATTAAAGATCTATATAGAACTGTACAAAGGCAAAACTAAGGAGTCTTATAAGGAAAAATCAGGATTTTTCCAGCTACCAAGGAAGAAGATGAAGTCCAAAGTCAATGATAGCCATATGTTGACTTTCCCTTGAATTTTTTCAATTTTAACCCCTTGCAGACTGGTTTCCATAAAAATTCTTGTGGTTCCAGAAACTAGACACAATAAGGAGTCTATGGAAGAAAATATGAGGTAATTAGGATACTAAAAGCTCAAGAACGAAAGTCCCGAACGTCGACGACGAGGTAAGTAGCCACCTTGAACTTTTTGTTAAGAAATACTCGTATGATTCGCTTGAATTTCTATATAAACCCTAAAACAAGTATAAATTAAGGATATATGAAAATAAAACTCAATGAACCGTGATTTAAGGCCTTGAACCGATCAAATTGGTTGAGATTTAAGTAATGTTAAAATAACCTACTAGATGAACTCTGCTGCCTATGAAATTTTAACGTTGAGCATATTATAGCATGTTGAGGTTATGTATATAAACTTTGGTGGTCATTGGATAAGGATAAGTAGGTAAACCAAGAAATGAAGCAAAATGACCATAATGCCCGTAAGGATATCTACCTACCGTTCATGACCAAGATGACCTCCAAATACTATGAAACTCTGTAGTAGATCTTATTTTATGATGTTTGATAATGTGGTGAAGTTTGAAAGCCATTGGAATACGTTAAGTAGCAAAACCAAGAATTAGGGATAAAATAACCAAAATACCCCTAGGTCTACTAATGAAAACTCAAGGTCTATACGTGCCCCAAATGATTTGCTACTCCTTATAAGGTCTATTATGAAGAACATGAAGATATTTTTGAGGTTTCAAGTTGATTGGAGCAAGTTTGGAACCTAAACCAAGCTAGGACCCAAGAAACACCTAAAGGAAACACCACAAGAATCAAGACTCTTCTAGAACCCTCTTTAAGAACTCCCTAAGAATCTATGACCTTCTAGAAAAACTCACGCTTAGATGGGTTCAAATGGTTAAAAATCCCCCTAGGATTTATGGCACTAGTCATGCACCTGACAATCTTTTGTCCAAGGCTTCATGCGTTCCAAGCGACCTAGTTTGAACCTGCTTCTTAGGGCTTGCCCTTCGATATGGTCTGATAACCTATGCCCAAGGCTTCATGCGTTCCAAGCGGCATAGTCTGAAGACCTAAATCCAAGGCTTCTTACGTTCCAAGCAATATAGTATAATCCTGCATCAAGGGCTTGCGTTATGATACAGTCTGAATACCTACGCTCAAAGTTTCATGAGTTCTAAGCAGCGTAGTCTATGTCATGAGCATGTTGTACTGTGGGAGGTCTTAGGAGGTTCTTAATTCTTGACTAAGGTAACTTACTCTCTTCTTGTTCCATCGTGATCCTAGACTACTCCCCATGATAGACCATAAAGGTCACGCGATCGGTGCATACATGAACATGACATCTTGCAAAGGAAACATGGTGTAGGGCATCCCACTTAGAAGAGGAAAACTTGGGCCTCATAAAGCACCGCTTGGTGGGAGGTCATGGGTCACTTTGGACATGATTAGAGTATTACCTAGCATTCTTGAGTTTTTGTGTCTGAAGACCTTGGTCCCTTATCCTTGAGTGGTACCTCGCATTCTTCTTATTTGGGTAGTTGTAAAGCTTGTGTGATAGTTGTTCTTGGTTCTCAATCTTGTAAGTTTCTAAGGTCCATAATTCTTTGAGGCATAAGTTGTAACTTGTATTTGTAATCATATGAACCCATCATAGCGTGAGTTGTTCTACAAGATCATAGATTCCTAGTAAGTTCTTCAGAGGGATCTAGAAGAGTCTTGAGTCTTTGTGGTGTTTCCTTTAGGTGTTTCTTGGGTCACGTAGGCTAATCCCTTCCTCCGATGGCGGATCTTTCTCAGCCACTTCTTTCGCCGGCAAAGGAAAATAAATGGATCCACTCGCCAGAATCCGGCAGAAAAGAAACAAAGGCTATTTTTGTTCCCGACGGCGGTAACATCCCTCCGATCAACGGCACACGTGATTTCTACAGAGAGTTCTGTGTTGAATTAAAGAAGCTCTAGTATCTAGCAGCTTCGACGGTGTTCACCTTCATTTGCCAATACTCTTTCGGCGCCATCACTCAACTCTTCGCCGGTCAAGTCGGTACCATCGCCCTCGCCGCCGTCTCTATCTAGAACTCCGTTATCGCCGGCTTTTCCATCGGCTTCATGGCACGTACTCTTCCCTAGATCAGCAATCCATTGCAAATTTTTCATTAATAATATATATATATATATATATTTATTTATTTTAAAAAAACAACTAGCTTCTATATCTTGAATGAACTTTCTGTGATCACAAAAGTAGCTTGAAATGTTGGGGTAATGTTACGACATGATTTTCGAGACTTCAAATCTTGAGCCATAAATTAAAAAATGGAGAAGAAAGTTAGTCAAATAAAAATAAAAGATGACAATTCCATAAATTTCAAATCAAAATAAAGAATGACAAACACTACAATTAAATATAAAAAAATTTCAAAATACAAGACTTGTTGTTCAAATTTGTTACAAAGGAGAAGTTGAGATCAGGATATAATATTACATAGATCCCGTCAGTAAAATAAGGATCGTTGTTTGAAGAGACCATTCTTGTAAGTCAGATTTCTAAATTTCTTGTTATGGTCTAATTTCATGTAACTATATGAAATTTAAAAAAATACACCAAAAATTCGGCTAAGACCCGAGAACTCCGGCAAGCGCAGGAGTTATCGTGCCAACGCCTGCTACACGCTCAATCGACTCCCACAGATCACCACGCTTCTACCCATCCTTTAGACACGCCGCAGACAACCTGCAAGAGGATGAAAACTAGAGAAATACAGAGAGAGAGAGAAAAGAAACCGTACTCCCGCTGGTGAGCTTGACTAGAGAAAAACCAACGTCGAAACCACCAAATTTTGCCACAAAAGGGATCACTAAGGTCTGTTCGCACACAAGGGGTAGGTTTCTGCACCTTATACACATTGTGTGTCATCGAAAAAGAGGGGTGGGTTTTGGATTTCATAACCTCTCATAGATCTGTGTATGTAGGATCTTATGAGCCAAACAATTATGAGGGAGGTGAAGAAGACGAAGAAACCACAAAAAAAAAAAAAACTAAGAGAAAACGACTTGAGACAAATGTTAAAACAACGTTATAGAGAAGAGAGAAAGTTGCCGCAAAACAATCGTAGAAGTAGGGTGAAGAAGACGACTAATCCGGTTGGATCTGGACATGGGTCGATTGTAACCCGCAAGCCAACACCAGCCCAACCAAATGCCGAACCACGGTCATCCTCGGCCCAACCAAATGCCTGCAGCCATACCGTGTTACAGCCGCTCGCGTCTCGACCCAATACACGTAGAAAACCCAAATGTCCTTGGCCGCGACACACAACCCGCGCCTCGACCCAAAAGGACCTGCTCATGCAGGGGCTCCCGATTGCGCCATGTGGCACACCTGCAGCGCGATACGTCCCTCGACTTTGATGGCTCAAAAGGCTCAACTTGGCTACAACGACTTTGCGGCTCATTTTCTAGCTAACCGGCACGAGATCACAATTTTAGCCAAAATTCCATTGTCTGACCCTCCCGAACCTGCTTTCAATCCTAATTATGGTAATTTAGGTCATTTTAATGCCGTTTTTCACAAGTTTTAGTTGGAATTATTATTAAATTGTGAAATACTAACTAAATGTGACGAACAATCTAATAGAAAATGACAACTAGCGATAGCTTGGAACACTTTCGAGGAGCGGGAGCTTACGTAGATTAATTAAGGAGAACACCGGCTAAGGCCAACAAAGTAAGTGGCACTACCGTCGTTAGGTTATAAATTGAATGTTGTATGATGACACGTGCTCATTTTTTTACACGTGTCATAGATCATATATGTAGACCGTTATGAAATGATACGTAAATGCTATGTGATGTGATTGTTTTGTTGTATTTGATGAATCGATATGCTTTATGATATGATATGTTATGATGTGTCTTATTGATGACGTGCTTGGAATGAACTATGTGACTGTTACGATATATGTTATGATATATGCAGGATATGGATTGTTATATTTGGAAGCATACAAACGTTATAATATGATTTATGTTATATGATATGATAAACGTCATGAAAATTGATTTGAAAAATGTTAAAACATGAAGAATACCCTAGCGGGATTGTATTAGTGATAATTAAAAGATATCGAGATCTCATGCATTACTGTGTGTTCATTCATCGGGGGATACACCTATTCCTTCATGATAGTACGGACACATATGCTACTAGGCAGGGAAATGTTCATTATAATTGACATAATGCTGCCGTGATGGTTGCTACTCCTAACGGTTGTCCAACATCAACAACTGCTAAAGAATGCTCGCCCAACCAAAAAGGGCCCAGGAGGTGTGCCAACCGACTAGTGGGTCCATACATGCACGTGTGGATCTTGTGTAGGGAAAGTGATTACACATCCAAGTTGCTCGTTAGGAAAGATGCTGATAGACTGTTATGATAGGTCTCATGCATGCAATTGTGTGTCTTTGCTAACCCCGATAGGGGGTCACTTACTGAGTATTTCTTAAAATACTCAAACCACGTGCTACTCTATTTTTCTGGTAAAGGCAAGGCGCCCCTGTAAGGCTGATGGCAGCATCGCAATCTCGAGACTGTAGCACATGCTTAGGATAGTTTCGTATTTTAATTTTAGTAGACTATAGGCTAGTATAGGTTAAATTACATATCCATTTAGTAGCATATAAGTTAGTATAGGGCATTTCATTCGGTATTACTTTTCGTTTTATTTCTACTTGTATTAGTTTAATTCAAGACATTAATTGAAGCATGCAAGCCTAAGGTTAAGGTTATTATAAAGTTCCAATAAAGTTAATTCCGCATTAAATGTTCATGATATGTGTACGGTAGCGACTGACTAAGCAGAAAATTTAGGGTGGTTACATTTCATTAATTTTCGTTACGATTATTTTGTTTTGGGCTGGAGAAATAAATACCAAATGTTCTCTATGTGTGTGAAATTATTGTCATGATCCATCGTAAAAATTTGAACAAAAATCTACCGAAATTGGGAAACAAAGTAAATAGCGCCCAAACAATAGGCCAATCCTCCCTCAGCCTAGGCCCAACTCCAACACCGAGTCGACAACCTGATTCATGATCCAAGCTATCCACGACCAAAAGTAACTCGATTCACAACCCAAATAGACTTAATCCACTACCTAACCCATAATCCAACTCGACCCATGACCCATACCTCGACCCAACCCGCGACCCGCACCCTTCTCTAGTGTCAGTCAGCTCCTTTTGGCTTATTTGACTGGATTGCATAATTTGGACTTAGTTCAAAAATTTTAGACCCTTTCTACCATTTTTGGCTCTTTCTAAAGCTGTTTTGACACTTTTGGATGCGTTGAGGTCGGTATGAACATTGTTCGATCAATTTGGATTACTCTTTAGCTAAAAGAAGATTTAATTGATACCATTAGATGAATTAAATCATTTATTATCACTTAACTTGATGTCGTGTGCCCATGTAGGTTGAATTGGATTGCAAAGGACAGATGTGAACTAGCATTAAGGATACATTAGTGACTCTGTGTAATGACACTTAATTTCTGCTTACCTAGAGTTGCTGTCATCACCATAACATAATGATTTTGTGCAGAAATAAGCGTTTAAACTTCGTAAAAAAATATAAACTTCAACTTAAAACATTGTCATGGACTTACGTGTTCGAAAACATCTTAAAACGATGCAACAAAATACTAAAAGAAATAAATATGCATTTAAAATTTAAAACATCATATTCTGACCTAAGTCTATGAAAATAAAAAGCAACTATCTTATGCATGTGTCATGGTCTCGAATTCGCGATGTCGTCGTCAGTCGTATAGGGATGCCATGTGTAAGAATCGGGCTGACTCAATGACTCCAAAAAGACGGCTAAATTTTTTGCGAAATAAAACAAAAAAAATTTAAAACATAACCAACATATTATTTACATTATATCAAAATAAAGTTTAAAACATAACAAACATTATATTTACATTATATCAAAATAAAGTTTATACATAAGTATTTAAAACACAACATACTAAGCGTTTGAATCAGATTCTAGAAGAAATGCTACGCCCTTGTATACTATATTTCAAGGGAAGATGGGATTCTAAACTACATCCGATGGAGTTCTCATACAACAATAGCTTCCAAGCAACAATCGAGATGACATCGCTTGATGCCTTATATGGAAAACGGTGTAGATCTTCATTATGCTGGGATGAAGTAGGCGATAGAAAGTTAGTAGGACCCGAGTTGGTTTGTGTCACCAATGAGGTCGTTCAGAAAATAAGAGCGAGGATGCGTACCACTCAAAGTAGACAGAAAAGCTACGCTGATGTAAGACGTAGGAGCTTCGAGTTTGAGATAGGAGACCTAATATTCCTAAAAGTAGCACCCATGAAGGTGTCTTGAGGTTCGAGCGTAAGGGCGAATGAGCCCTCAATTCATTGGATCGTTCGAGATTCTTGAGCACATTGATCCTGTGGCGTATAAACTAGCCCTGCCGCCCTCCCTCTCAAGAGTATACAATGTATTTCACGTGTCAATGTTGAGGAAATACATGACGGACCTTATTCACGTAATAGATTACAAGCCCCTCCAACTTAATGAAGACTTAAGTTATGAAGAGAAGCCCATAAGAATCCTAGCTCGCGAAGTGAAAGCCTATGCAATAGGGATATTGCCTTCATCAAGATGTTGTGGCAAAACCATCGCACTAAGGAAGCCATGTGAGAGCGTGAGGACGAAATAAGAGAAAAATACCACAAATTTGTACACGAGTTTGCGACTTTCGAAGATGAAATTTCTTTTTAGTGGTATATAATGTAACGTCCTCTATAATAATATAAAAAAGAGCGTCAGTCGCCGGTGAATGCGAGAATTTCGAAGAACACCAGAATTCTCGCCCACCAGACAAGGATGCACTCCCTGCTCCTCATAATACGCCCCACGACCCTACAAAAGGTGTAGCCTTTAGCCAAACACCCCACGACCACCTACAATAAAGAACGGTAAGAGAAAAACCGTAGAGAGAGAGATCGAGATGTCTCCGATGAGAATAAAATGACAAATCTGACGTCTAAAACGATCAACCCACGCCACGAGATGGACCTTTGATGACTGTTCACTCATCTAAGGTACATTTCGCGTCTCTCCTAGGAGCATCTTTGTCAGAAACGAGTCATGGATTTTGATTTTTCTATAACCTAATAGATCTGCCATTTTAGGCATCTACAAGCCACGAAACTCCGTAGAAGAGAAACAGAAAGCCCAACGAGAGTTAGAAGAGGAAAACAACAAAGAAGAACGTTGAAAACGGCCGTAGAAAGGAGAGAGAAAAGAAATAAAAAAATCGCAAAGTCGGGTGAAGAAGAAAGGATCCATTAAATCTGGATTCAGGTTAGATTTGGCCCACAACCCGAGTACCAAACCGTATTCGAACCAAGAACCCAAGGATTTCATTTCGGCCCAGCAATACCTTCCAGCCCCAAGCTCTATTCCAGCCCAGTATCTGAATTCCCACAGTAACCCACTTGGCCCAAACTTTAAGTCACGGCCGAACCCACATCAGCTCATTGTCACGGCCGCCTCGCAGACAACAGAAGAACCGCGTACCCGAGAGCAGAACCCGATACCCTCGCCTTGACCCAAAGTCACCTGCACATGCATCGGCCTCGTTTTGCACCACATGGCACACCTGTAGCGAATGACTTCTCTGGCTCAGTGGCTTCAATGAGCTCGACTCTAGTGGCTTGGCGGCTAAAAACGTGTAATCTCGAGTTGTACAAAATTACACCGACCCCTATGTTTTCGACCCTTCTGAAGCTGGTTTCGACCCTAATTGAGGTAATCAATGTCGGTACAATGCCCTATTTCACAATTTCAAGTTGAATTTAATTTAGAATTGTGAAATATTAATGAAAGAAATGGGACTACCTAATAGGAAATGAACTCCGGCAACAGCTAGAATAACTTTCGAGGAATTGGAGGTAACGAATATTATCTTAGGGAGAACAGCGGCTAAGGACAACTAAGTAAGTGGCCTTACTATAGGATAAGCTAGGTACTTGCTTGATGTATGACGACACATACCTAGTGGCACCTACACGTGTCGTTTATGCTTTATAATTATGATGTATGATGACATGTACGAGTTATATGATGATGTATGATGTTTAATGTTATGTTATGATGATTAGGATTTATTTCGATTTTGTTATGATAACGATGTATGATGATGACGATGCATAATGTTATTTCCTTAATATGACATTATTTTCCATATTAAGTTAAGATGCATGTTGTGAATGTCATATTGCATTACGCTGGCCTAGGACACAACCCTACAAAAAATTATGATGTTAAGATGGTTAGCTAATACACATATATTACAAATAGTAATATAAAAATGAAACTAGGGTTGTGTCATAAGAACGTTTAAAGATGAGAAATTAGAGGGATCTCATGCATTTCTGTATGTACATAAGCATCGTAATGCTTCTCCTTTTATGATGATGAGTATGGACGCATACGCTATGAGGATGACGGTAATCATGCCGAGCATGACACTCAGGGGTCTGCTGACCATTAGACGTCGCTACGGACATCTAGCTTAACTATGATGGGTCCAGGGGAGTACAAACTACCTGGAAATTCACGCACGCACAGGTGAGTTGTGTGTAGGTAAGTATTGCACATCCATTTTAGTCTAGAATGGAGGCCTCCCCTATGATGTTTTAACGATAGGTCACTATAGTATTATTGCATGTGTTTGCATCTTTTTACGGCCCCTATAATGGGGCCACTTACTGAGTATTCTTTGAAATACTCAGGCCATGTGCTACATCATTTTTTCAAGTAAAGGCAAGGCACCCCTGTACGGTTGACGATGGCATCACAAATTAGAGACCATGGCACGTGCATAGGATAGAAGCATATTTAATGTCCTAGACTTAGGTTAGAATAGGTTGTTATGCATTTCTTTTTTTAAAATTTATTTCATTATCATTTTAAATTTCATTTCTTAATTATATGTTGAACATGTAAGACCATGGCGGTATTTTCAATGATGAAGTATGCTTATATTTGAAATTTATTATTTAAATGATGATGTTCTTGAGAGTTATATTCCGCATATGGGATTAGACTAAGATGATAGTAGTGACTTTAGGTAGCTGAAATCTAGGATCGTTACATATCATATCATAGTCATTTCATTTTATCGAACACATAGTACCATAACATATATCATATCATTCACATAACATATCATAACATGTGTGTATAATATATATATATATATATCATTCACGTATCATATCTCAAACATATCGTCAAACTTATCGTACCATAACATATATCGTATCATTCATATAACATATCATAGTCATACCATTTTATCAAACACTTAGTACCATAACATATATCATATTATTCACATAACATATCATTTCATCGAACACATAGTACCATAATATATATTAAAGCATTCGCATAATATATCATTATCATATCATTTTGTAAACATATCATAGTCATATCCTTTTATAACATATCTTAGTCATATTGATATATAACATATCCTAATTATATCGTTTCTTAAATACTTCTTACATATCATAACACGAGTATGTCTTCAATCATATTCTATCTAGCATATCATATCATAAACATATCATTTTATAACCATCCGAAGATACGAGCACATGACACGTGTGAAGCCACGGGCACAGTGTGATTATACAACATATAATTATAACCAAACTGATAGTAAGGTCACTTACTTGGTTGGCCTTAGACGCTGTTTCCCTAAATTTAGGTGTTAGAGTCTCTCCTTTGAGGTTGTTACAAGTATTGTCTGACTCTATAAATAATTTACCTAATTTCCTTAGTAAATCTTACTTTCTAATTTAATTTAACTTAAATTGAGAAAATGACCTTATTTGTCTTGGATAATATCAAATTCAGCTCAAGAATGGTCAAAATTTTAGGAATCGGTACCAAAAGCATCAACTCGAGCCAAATAAGTGAGTTTTGAGCCGAAAAGCCGCGCAGAGCAGATGAAGCCACGTAAGCCAAATGAGTTGGCATTTTCATGCGTGACACGTGTTGTCGATGGAAGATGACGTGTCGCGGGTTGCTTCTCGGGTCGAAGAGCGAAGTTTTGGTTTGGTGACACGGTTTGCGGGTCGTAAACGTCTGGATTGTGGGTTGTAGTGCTGGGCCATTTACCATTCTTGGGCCTTAATTTTGAATGCCCACAGTAGGCTGAGACGCTTTGGGCTTCTGTAGGGACTGTGAGCAGAGCAGACTGGATCGTATCTTGTTCGTGTGTTTCAGTCAAGTTGAACACTGATCGTAGCTAGCGCCTCAACTTTTCATACTGGTCACCACTATGAAGACTAATTTAGCAATCAAAGTTTGTGAACAACAAGATTTTAACCTTTAAGAGTCTAGAGTTGGTCGAAATAACGGGGTGCTCAGGAGCTCCGAAGTCACTGAGGAATGTTGACCAGGAGCATCAGTCTTGTACACATCATTTGTTATCGCATGCCCATGCCAAGCCAAACCCTTTATGTTTTTCTATGTACTAATGTTTTACTTTTGTATTTCTAAGGGAGTATGACGTTTCGGCAAAATCATGTCTAGGCCTGCCAGACATGAAATGCCTCAAAATGTACTATAGGGGGGATATGACTAGTTGTCAACTTCTCCCTACCCAATAGTTATATGTTGTAAGTCGTTGTTGTTGCCTTTTTGCTTACATCACATATAACACCAATTTCAATCTCTCAAATCTTGCTATCAAAACTCTTTTTCGAAATCTCTCTGCCCCCGCCATTTCATTATATTTGTTGTATCCCGTCCCTGTTCCCTCTCTATTTAACCTAACATGCTTTCGATTTAACCTTAGTTTTGTAAATGTTGTTGAATTGTTTTTAATTTGTGCAAAATTTTATGTTTGTTTTCTATTACCTTCCTTACATTCATCATGTATTTCATAGTCCGTTAGTCACATTCACTCTTTTAACGTATCAAAATTTGGGGTGACGAATATTATCGAACAAAAACTTCAAAGTTACAATGTTGAGTTTTAAAACAGCTATGAACCTCTAACTTCAAGGACAAGAAAAAGTATGATAATTTCAAAAACCCCTAACTTCGCAGACAAGAAAAGTATGATAATTTCAAAAATATTACATTATACATAATAGCAACGGTATATATGTGTTAAATTTAGACCACAAACCGTAGGTTGCCATAAAAAAACATTTAATTTTCTTTTAAAGTTACACTAAATAGTTGCTGGTTCATAATTTTTTTATTTTTTTTTTTTGTCACAATCTATAACACAAATAAATATTATGATGCCCTCTTTTCGAAGAAATTTGATTACATTTAAAATAAGAAAGAGTGGGACGATGGAATTCTCCTTTCAAAAGATTTCATTTGTACTTCTAATAATAAAAAAAATTTAATTCTGTCATTTAAACAAAAAGAAAAAAATAATTAAAAAATAATTACATTTCTTACCTATCATCAATTATTTTAAACCTTACGTCAAAATAAAAGACATATAGCTCCCAAATATTTAATATTTATATTGATTAAACAATATATAATAACTTACGTACAATTAATTTTACTTCAACCACACTTTATAGAAAACGTGTTTACTTAAAATTCACTTAAGACAGAATAAAGAATTTCATGTTCACGAGAGAATAATCATCTTTTTATCTTTGAAAAATAAGAAATGAAATATATGACATTTTTGTAACTCTTTGTTTTGTTGGAAAAAATTAAAAGAGAAAATCTTTTATGGAAGTATTTATTTATAATTATATGATATAATATTATAATAGAATTTAAAATTACATGTTCTAAACACTCATTTTAACAAAGGTGAATCCAAACAAATTAACCATAAACGCATTCAACTATCGATATGTAATTATTTTATTTCGATTTAAATTAGTCACGCCATACGTACATTTAAATCTTATCCAAAAGAGCGTCATGTTAAAGTTTATTGAAATTTAGAGTTTTGAATCTAATAGAATTTGTTAAAGTTGTGAAACAAAGTCTATCCATTGTCCAAAAAAGTAAAATTTATATACTTTAAAGAAAATATTTTTACTTGACAAAAAGTTAAATTATTCTTTTAGTTTATTTTATAGCGTAAAAATTATGCCAATATGTATTTACTGTGATTGATTTCAAAGAAAATAATCTTTTACTTTAATTTTTTTTATCGAAGAATATAATGAAACCTATTTGATATTTGATTGAAGAATTCATAAAATAAATAACATCATCAATTCAATTTCTATTTTTAATCTATGGAGGACCGTAAATAAATATTGCATATATAAATAGTATAATTTTGTGGTATGAAATTTTAAATAATTATTTAGAATACTTGAAAAAAGAAAATCTTAATATATGAGTTTGTTTTGATGAGGATGACGGTATTAAAAGTAATATAAAAGATTAAGATAGGTTGGTTAGGGATAATTATATAAGAGACTTAATAGTATCCTAAACTGAATTTAATTATATTCGTAGTTATCTATTAGACTTGATAGGTAGAGACAGCTATGAAAACACTATTCGGGTACAAGAATTAGATTCATAAAAATAATATATGTTGATCTGTAAGTTGGAGTTTAAGAGGAAGGAGGAGGTGTACCATAAGTGACTTATGGGGAAGGTAGTAGATAGTTTGTCCAAAGCAAAGCATAACAAAGCAGTAGTATGGTCAAGATTTCTTAAAGTTAAAGATGAGTATTTTGGGTGGACAACAAGGTGAGGGTAACCTTGGAAGTTTTCAACCGTGTGATTTATCCAAAGAACTTCTTCGGATATTTTTAGAGTTTGTAATTGGAGTGATTGCCAAGAAGATCAATGCAGAGCTGAAGTTGAAGGCTTTTGTGTCTGCTAGTATCCAGAGCTTTCCTGATGGGGTCCTTTTCAGCATTATCGTGAAGGTGGAATCCAAAATCAATGGCATATGGGTTGTTCAAATCTATGAAGTGCATGTTTTCATTCCACGTGATGGCCCTTGGGAATGCAAATCTTACAAACTTTGCGAAGCCAATTAACTCTCTCTCCTTACTTACTCTATATGAAATGGATAAGGCATACTTCTATATGCTCTCTCATCAATCAATGAAATAAACTTAATTACCTATATCTCTTTTCCAATTCAATCTATCTATCCTTTTGTCATCTCTTACAAAAAAAAAAAAATAAATAAATAATAATAATAATAATAAATAAATAAATAAAATAATCCATTCATTTATTTAAAAACAACTAGCTTCTATATTTGTGGCTCTTTCTAAAGCTATGTTGACACTTTTAGATGGGTTGAGGTCAATATGAACACTCTTCCATCAATTTGAACTACTCTTTAGGAAAAAGTAGATTTAATTGATATCATTAGATGAATTAAATCATTTATTATCACTTAATTTGATGTCGTGTGCCCATGTAGGTTCAATTGGATTGCAAAGGACAGATGTGAACTAGCATTAAGGATAAATTAGTGACTTTGTGTAACCATACTTAATTTTTGCTTACTTAGAGTTTCTGTCGTCACCATAATATAATGATTTTGTGTAGAAATAAGCATTTAAACTTCGTCATATAATATAAACTTCAACTTAAAATACTACCATGGACATACGTGTTCGAAAACATTTTAAATCGACGCAACAAAATACTAAAAGAAATAAATAAGCATTTAAAATTAAAAAACATACTATCTTGACATAAGTCTAAGAAAATAAAAGCAACTAGCTTATGCATGTGTCATGGTCTCGAATTTGCGATGTCGTCGTCAGACGTATAGGGATGCCTTGTGTAAGGACCGGGCTGACTCGATTACTCAAAAAAGACGGCTAAATTTTTTGCGAAATAAAACAAAAAAAATTTAAAACATAACAAACAGTACATTTACATTATATCAAAATAAAGTTTATACATAAGTATTTAAAATACAACATACTAGTTAAAACACAAAATAAGGAACATACACAAAATATTTTAAAACAAAAGTGTTGAAGACGACAGGTGAGGTTTGTCTATGGCACCTGCTCCAAAGTTTGCTCCTGACCACGACCAGCTCCTTATTACCTAAAAATATGGAGAATAAGGAATTAGTGCAAAGACTCAATTAGGCTCTTAATCGTGTCTTTGATATGCTAAGGTACCACACTCTTTCTTTTCTTGTTCTTGTGGTAAGTACTTAGGCTCTCTAATTCTTGTTCTTGACTTAGTCGCAATTTCGATCAAGTCGCGATTTCAATCGAGACATTGCTTGACATGAACAACCTAACGGTGGAAGAGGTGACCGAAAGATTGTGCAACGTCGAGTAGAGAAAGAAGAATGCCGCTTAAGTTGTCGACAAGCAGGGTCTCTTCTCCTCACTAAGGAGGAGTGTCTTGCAAGCCTGAAGTTCCGCAATAACTCTGGCGAGAGCGGCGGGTCCTCCAACGACAAAGGCGACACGAAGTAATTGAAACCTCGCACGCGCACGTGTGGAAAAAAAGAGAGCAAAAGAAGGAGTCGGCTGATCGCGGGCCAATCTGGTGCTCGAACTGCAGGAAGAAAGGCCACCTAGGCTAAGATTGCTAGAGCAAGCCCAGGAACAAGGAGAAGACCCATGTGACCCAATCCGAGGAGGAAGAGCCGACACTTCATGGTGAGTGCATCGATGCTATCTATCATCCCCAATTCCGATTCCAAAGAAGAGCTCCAGCTGGGCGTGGCAAAGGCACCGACTCGAGAACTGATTCAACTGAAGGAGGAGTGAGTATTCGCTCAAATCGACGAAAAGGGCGAGCAGCGTGAGCACTGGCGATGGATCCTCAACACGAGGGCAACAAACCATATGATTGGGGCCAATTATGCATTCTTCGAGCTCGACTCGGGGATTTGCGGGCTGTTGAAGTTCGGTGATGGCTCCATCGTCGAGATCGAAGGGAGCGACACCATCCTGTTTCGGCAAGAGCGGCGAGCACCGCAAGCTGATTAACGTCTACTTCATCCTGAGGCTCAAGGCTAACTTTGTGAGCTTGGGTCAACTCAATGAGGTCAGCTTGTACATTTACATCGAGCGCGGGCTGCTCAAGATTTACGATGATCGACGACGACTCTTCACGCAAGTTTGGCGCACGTTGAACCACCTTTACATCCTGGAGTTGAAGATAGAACTGCTGGTCAGCCTCTTGGCCACAATCGAAGAAGCAGCTTGGAGGTGGCACGCAAGGTATGGTTACCTGAGCTTTCCTTTTCTACAGAAACTACACAAGGAGGAGATGGTGTACGATTTGCCAGCAATCGAGGGCGTGAACAGGCTATGCGACGAGTGTCTCATCGACAAGCAGAAGTAGAAGCACACGGGTGTCTCATCCTACCGCACCGATGAGCCATTGCAGCTCGTACACGGCGATCTCTGTGGGCCCATCAAGCCGGCGACACTAGGCAACAAGACTCTCTTCCAATTGCTGGTCGATGACAAGAGTCGCTCCATGTGGCTGATCCTGCTACAAGCGAAGAGTGAAGCGGTAGAGACGTTTAAGCGCGTGCGGAGGCCAAATGCGAGAAAAAGATGCAAGTACTGCCCACAGATCGAGGCGGAGAATTTTCCTCGGTGAGCTTCGGCAAGTATTGCGACAAGATCGACCTGCACACCTAACGACGCCCTACTCCCCCCAGCAGAATGGGATGGTAGAGCGACGAAACCAGACCATCGTCGGGACGATAAGATCACTGCTGATGACGGCCTAGATGCCCGAAAGGTTCTGGGAAGAGGCGTTCATGAAGGCCATCTACCTCGTCACCAAGCTGGGAGAAGGAGGAGCGATGTGACTGAGGCGGGGAGAAGGAGGAGTGCAGCATCCAGATCAAGAACCCAGATCAAGTCACGGTGGAGTACTTCGTCACCAAGTTGGGAGAAGGAGGAGCGCAGCATCGGGCACTATTACCGCCGCCAGCAGCTACACCGGACACGCCTATGCCAACACCGACTGGAACTCCTGCTACGCCCCTTGAACCAATAGAGTTTGCAAGACCACGTACTGTAGATTCGACGCTGGATGCCGATCACGATGATGGTTTGCTGGCCAGGTACCGGAGGATTGAAGACCTACTAGGAGAAGGTAAACCACCGGGACTGGCGGCGCGTGAGCTCGAAGAAGAGGTGGCCGAACTGCATGCCATCAGCGTGGATGAACCGAACTCTTTCGCCGAAGCAGAGAAAAACTCGTGCTGGCTGAAGGCAATGCAGGAAGAGATGACGTCCATCACTGAGAATAAGATATGGAGTCTGGAGAACATGCCGCTGGGACACCGAGCCATAGGGATCAAATTGGTGTTCAAACTAAAGCGTAACGAAGAGGGAGAAGTTGTGAAGCACAAAGCTCGTTTGGTGGCGAAGGGCTACGTCCAGAAGCAAGGGGTGGACTTCGAAAAGGTGTTTGCGCTGGTGGCAAGGTTGGAATCTGTCTACCTGTTGCTAGCGATCGCGGCACATTACTCCTGGGAGGTCCACCACATTGACGTGAAGTCTGCTTTCCTCAATGGAGAGCTACAGGAGACTGTCTACGTCCGACAACCACCTAGATTCCTCCACAACGAAAACCCCGACAAGGTACTGCGCCTGCACAAGGCACTTTAAGAGCTTCGGCAAGCACCATGAGCCTGGAACGCGAAGCTCGATTGTACCCTGCTGTTGCTGAAGTTCAAGCGATGTGCCTCTAAGCATGACATGTACACGCACGGCCACGGCGAGCAGCAACTAATTGTGGGAGTGTACATCGACGACCTCATAATCACTGGAGGTGACATGGAAATTCTTGGAAGATTCAAGAGGGAGATGTCAAAGACCTTCAAGATGAGCGATCTCGGCGCGCTCAGCTACTACCTCGGCATCGAAGTGCAGCAGAGTACTGCTGACATTACCATCTGTCAAGGTGCATACACGAAGAAGCTGCTGGACACAGCTGGGCTAGCGGACAGTAACCATACAAGGACACCAATGGAGGCCCGGCTCTAGCTAAGGAAGGTCGGCACTACGCCGGCAGTCGACGCCACCAATTATCGCAGCATCGTTGGGTATTTGCGCCATTTGGTAAACACACGCCCTGACCTCGCCTATTCCATTGGATATGTGAGTAGGTTTATGGAAGAACCTAGGGAGGAGCATCTTGTGACTGTCAAGCGCATCCTGCTATGTGGCTAAAACCAGAGGCTGGGGTGTGAGATATTGTACAGGGAAAGGAAAGAAGAAGCTTGAGCTGGTCGGCTACAGTGATAGTGACATGGTCGATGACGTCGACGATCATAAGAGCACTAGCAGGATGATTTACTTCCTCTCAAGCAGCGCGATCTGCTGGCAATCAATTAAACAGAAGGTAGTTGCTCTGTCTTCATGCGAAGCAGAGTACATCACCGCTTCGACGGTCGCCACACAGGGGGTCTGGCTTGCGCGGCTGATGGAAGAGTTGATCGGAAGAGAAGGCGATCCACCAATGCTATACGTGGACAACAAAGCTACGATCTCCCTGATCAAAAATTCAGTTTTGCACGATCGGAGCAAGCACATAGAGATCAGGTTCCATTACATCCGGGAGTGTGCAGATCAGGGACTTATCAAGATTGACTTTATCCGAACAAAGGAACAACTTGGAGACATCTTCACCAAGTTTTTGGCGCGGGTAAAATTAGAAGAACTCCGCTCAAAGATCGAAGTTCAAATAATAAAGTAGATGTACCATATATTTTATAGGAGGAGATTGTTAGATAAAAGCCCTGTGGTTTTTCTTTATTTAGGTTATTCACATTTTTCGTTGAATTAGTTAATTGCATTTTTTGTGATGGAGAATTTGACCCCTGCAACTTACATGCTTCCCTGTATTGAGAAGAGTGACACAAATTTAGCTAGCCACTTCCTCCATTTTTAGTGTAGGATTCTATTATAAATACAGACATTAAAATGAGGAATAGACACGCTGTTTTTTGCAACAACAATATCATAGTTTTTCATTTTCTTATGTGTTCTATTATTTGTTCCTGTTCTCACCGGCAGTGAGCTGCTCAAGCTGAAAGACATCAGAAACTGGTGTTGTATGAGAACTTCCATCAAATGTAGTTTGGAATCTCAGCTTCCCTTGAAATGTAGTACACTAGTGCGTAGCATGTTTTCTAGAATCTGATTCAAACGCTTCGTTTAACCATATTTGAGGGTGGAAGGCAGTGCTGAAGTCGAGGCGAGTACCCAACGCTTTTTGAAGTGTTCACCAAATGTCGACGTAAAGCGTGGGTCTCGATCCGACACTATCATCATTGGGACTCCATGAAACCTTATTATCTCTCACATATAGTTGAGCTCAATTGTCAATTGTATATGTTGCTTTTTTTGGTTGGAAATGTGCCGACTTTGTCAACCTATCGAAAATTACTCAGATTACCGTGTAGCCCTTCAGCATTCTGGGTAGTTCTACTATGAAGTCCATGGCTATATTTTCCCACTTCCACTCAGGTATACTCAGGGATTGTCAACCTGTCGAAAATTACTCAGATTACTGTGAGTCGAGCTATCTGTGCTATAATTCCCTCAGTCATTACAACTATATTAACTCGCTTGAAATCTTTTTGTACTCGTACTTCTCTAGTAATGAGGGTCGACGAGTTGGCCGTCTTTCGAGTTAGGGCATTAGTGACCATGTTTGCCTTTCTAGGGTGGTACTTGATATCTATATCGTAATCTTTCACCAGTTCTAACAACGTTCTTTGCCTCATGTTCAGTTCTTTCTGGGTGAAGAACTATTTCAAACTCTTGTGGTTGGTGTAAATTTGTGTTTTCTCTCCATACAGATACTATCGCCAGCTCTTTAATGTGAACACTACTGCGACCAACTCTAGGTCGTGTATAAGGTAGTTCTTATCGTATTCCTTTAATTGATGGGATTCGTATGCAACGACTTTGTCATGTTGCATCAACACACATCCTAGTCCTTTCTTAGAAGCATTTTTGTGGATCACGTATCCCTCTGAGCTCTCGGGTACCATGAGCATTGGAGCTGTTACCGATCTTTGTTTGAGGTCTTGGAAACTTGCCTCACACACATCGTTCCATGTAAATGGTATGCCCTTCTTCGTTAGTTGTGTAAGTTGCGAGGCTATCTTAATTTGATGGTACCCTGACCGAAGGTCTATCTTGGAGAATATCGTCGCCTCCATAAGTTGGTCAAATAGGTCTTCTATGTGAGGCAGAGGGTATTTGTTCTTTATTGTTCTCTTATATAGTTCTCTATAATCGATGCATAGTCGCATCAATCCATCCTTCTTTTTTACAAACAACACCGGCGCACCCAAAGGGGATACACTCGGTCGAATGAAGTCTTTATCTAGTAGGTCTTGTACCTGAGCCTTGAGTTCTTTTAACTAGGCTGGTGCCATGAGATAATGTGCTTTGGAAATAGGCCCAGTTCCCGGCTTGAGTTTAATGGAAAAGTCTACAGCTTAGGAAGGAGATATTCCTGGTAAGTCTTCCGGGAAGATGTCTCGAAATTCGTTCACTACTGGTACGGTGTATAGGGTCTTTTCCTTTCCTCTTACATCTACGACACATGCTAATAATGTCCAACCCTCTTTTTGAACTAGTCTCTTAACTTTCATCATTGAGACTACCTTTGGGTTAAACTCGGAGCATGTACCTTTAAACTTAAGCTGGGTCCTGACAATAGGAAAAATATTACTTCCTTTGTACGACAGTCTATACTAGCGCATTTTTCAGCTAACCAATTCATGTCTAGTATTACATCGAAATCTATCATGTTAACTACTACCAAGTCTACCCTTAGGGTTCAATCAGCTACAATTATTTGCCAATCTTTTACTCTATTCTTAGCTACTAAATCTACCGCCGTAGGGGTACTTACCGAAAATACATGCAATAAAGGTTCTAATTTGAACCCTGCTTGTGTAACAAAAGAAACAAATATAAAAGAGTGCATAGAGCCAAAATCAAATATGGTAAAAGCATAATGACCTAGAATGGGTAGTGTACCTGTCACAACGGTGTTGAACCTTCCAGTATCTCTGCTGGTGGACGTATATGCCCTAGCTTGAGCATGGGTTTTCATTGGTTTGTCTGCCTCTTCTACTTCTCTAGGATGGTTAGGTTGGTTTTTTGTGTCATTGACCATGTAGTTGCTGGCGATATGACCTTCTTGACCACATCGAAAACAGACTCTTCTCTCGGCCATGCACCTTCCCCCGTGCAGCTTAGAACAGTATCGTAAGAATTAGACTATGCCGCTTGGAACGTAAGAAGCCTTTGATGTAGGTTTTCAGACTATGCCGCTTGGAACACATGAAGCCTTGAGCTTAGGTTTTCAAACCGTATCGAAGGGCAAGCCCTAAGATGCAGGTTTAGACTAGGTCGTTTGGAAATCTTGAAGCCTTGGACACAGGTTGTCAGGTGCATGACTAGTGCCATAAATCGTAGGGGAAGTGTCTTGGGGAAAGAACCAAGAACAGAACAAGAACCTACAAAATACCAAGAAATCAAGACAAATATCAAAGACTAGAACATGGATCAGATCCATGTTCTAAGGACAAGAACAAAGAAAAAAAGAACCAAGAACCATAGTACTAAGGTCCTTAAAGAATAACCAAGGTTTCAGAATCCAAGAACTAAGGTCCTCAGGATAAATCAAGATAAGAACCCAAAGTCATAAACAAGAACTAGAGGGCCTGAGTACTTACCACAAGAAAAAGATCAAGAAATGAAAGAGTGTGGTACCGTAGCATGACACGATTAAGAGCCTACAAGTATGCTACTTACTGAGTCTTTGTACTCATTCCTTATTCTCAATTTTTTTAGGTAATAAGGAGCTGGTCGAGGTCGGGAGCGAACTTTAGAGCAGGTGCCATAGACAAGCCTCAACCGTTGTTCTCAATACCTTTATTTATAATATTTTGTGTCTGTTCCTTATTTTGTGTTTTAACCTAGTATGTTGTGTTTTAAATACTTATGTATAAACTTTATTTTGATATAATGTAAATATAATTTTTGTTATGTTTTAAATTTTGTTTGTTTATTTCGTAAAAAAATTAGCAGTCTTGGAGTCATTGAGTCAGCTCGGTCCTTACACAAAACATCCCTATACGGCTGACGACGACATCGAAAATTTGAGACCATGACACATGCATAGGGTAGTTGCTTTTATTTTCTTAGACTTAGGTCAAGATAGGATGTCTTGTGTCATGGTAGGCAGAAATTAAGTGTCGTTACACCGAGTCACTAATTTATCCTTAGTGTTAGTTCACATCTGTCATTTGCAATCAAATTCAACCTACATGGTCACACGACATCAAGTTAAGTGATAATAATTGATTTAATTCATCTAATGGTATCAATTAAATCTACTTTTAGTTAAAGAGTAATTCAAATTGACCGAACAGTGTTCATACTGACCTCAACGCATCCAGAAGTGTCAAAACAGCTTTAGAAAAAGCCAAAAATGGTAGAAAGGTCTAAAATTTTTGAACTGGGTCCAAATTATGCAATCCATGCCAAATAAGCCAAAAGGAGCTGACATTGGAGAAGGGTGCGGGTCGCGGGTTGGGTCGAGGCATGGGTCATGAGTCGAGTTGGATTATGGGTTAGGTAGTGGATTAGGTCTATTTCGTTTGTGAATCGAGTTAGTTTTGGTCGTGGATAGCTTGGATCGTGAATCAGGTTCTCGACTAGGTGCTGGAGTTGGGCTTGGGCTGAGGGAGGATGGGCCAATTGTTTGGGCGCTATTTACTTGTTGCCCAATTTTGGTAGATTTTTGTCCATTTTTTTTACGATGGATCGTGATAAAAATTTCCTAAAACACAGAGAACTTTTGGTATTTATTTCTTCGGCCCAAACCAAAATAATCGTAACGAAAATTAATGAAATTAGACAACAACTACAAATTTAGAAATCTGACTTACAAGATTGGTCTCTTCTAACAACGATCCCTCTTTTACTGACTGGATCTATGTAATATTGTATTCCGATCTCGTCTTCTCCTTTGTAACAAATTTCAATAGCTGCGTCTTGTATTTTGAAATTGTTTTATATTTAATTGTGGTGTTTGTCATTCTTTATTTTGATTTGAAGTTTATGGAATTATCATCTTTTATTTTATTTGACTAATTTTTTTGTTTGTCTTTTTATTCATGGTTCGAGATTTGCATTCCTAAGGGCCATCATGTGTTACGAAAATGTCCGCTTCATAGATTTGAACAACCTATATACCATTGATTTTGGACTTCACCCTCACCATAATGTCGTAAAGGACCCCATCAAAAAAGTTCTGGATGGTAATACACACCATAGTGTCCAACCTCACCACTCCTTTGATCTGCTTGGCAATCAATTCCAATATAATCTCTACCAATCTCTGCACAAGTTCGGCAGGTAAATTCTCACACACTCGGAAACTTCCAAGGTTATAATTGTCTTCGTGTCCACCCAAAACACTCATCTTTAACTTTGATGGATGACGTAACTCTTAAACTACTGCTTTGTTATGCTTTGGTTTGGACAAACTATCTACTACCTTTCCCTTTATATAGACTTATGGTACACCTCCTTCTTCCTCTTAAACTCCAACTTAGGGATCAACATATATTATTTTTATGAATCTAATTCTTGTACCGAATAATCTTTTCATAGCTGTCTCTACCATCAAGCTTAATAGATAATTTCAAATATAATTAAATATAGAGTGAACATGCTAAGATAGTTGGTAAATTCTTGTTTGGCAGGTAAATTCTTGCGCGTCATTTCTTTCATGATTAACATACTTGATTTATAGTTGCTTCAAAAGTATAGAATGAACATGCTAAGATAGTAACATGACCTGACCTATGGAAATTCATGCATCAAACAACATTAATATTAAAACTGAGTTCAATAACATAACACAATCGTATAGTAGCATAACTTATAACAAAGCATTAACATAACAAACATCATACAATCATAAAACATGACATGTACAGGGGCCATAGATTCCGCGTTATTCATACATCACACAACTCATCCAACCAAGCAATATAGTCACTTAAATTCTTGGCCTAAGCTAGAGTGTAAGGATTAAAAAAAAAAAAAAAAAAAAATTGACCCGTCACCGGAAAAGACGCAAAAATTTTAGTGACTAGCTGGAATTTTCGTGTCTTCAACCGACTCACGAAACCACATCTACTCAACGCTCAAAATAACCTAAATCCTCTGCCATCTGAAATTAAGAAGCACAGAGGGGACGAAAAGGAAAACGAATGATTGTTTGGGTTTTTCTGATGATAGCAAGCAAAGGAAAGTAAAACGAACCCCCACACAAGACTCAGCCACCCCACCTCCCGATTTAAAACAACCCTTAACTCCCCGTGATGCACGAAAGAGTTTCGCTAGTTAAAAGAAGGACGTACAGAGGGAAGAACCAACGTACGAAGGTCGTGTTCATGATTGGGAACCGCTGGTAAGCAACGGTTGCTCTGAAATCCAAAACGAAACTCAGATTTGCAATTGTAGTCAAACCCATGACTTCGTGACGTAGTGGGAGAGAGAAGAAAGACAGAAAAAGGGAACAAAAGTCAATGGTGAAGAGTTCTCGAGAAGAGAGAGAAAGTTGAAGAAATTCACAGGCAAGTCAGATGAAGAAGGCAACCGAATTGGCCGGTTTTAGGTAAGAGTCGGATTATCCAGCTTGAGAGCCAACCCACGATCAATGTTCAATTTGACCCAAACACATAAACAATATACGATCCAGCCTACTCGGCTCACAGTCCCTGCAGAAGCCCAAAGCGTCTTGGCCCACTGCGAGTATTCAAAACTGAGGCACAAGAACGGCAAATGGCTTAGCACCACAACCCACAATCTAGACGTCTTTGACCCGCAACCCGCGTCAGCAAACCTAAACTCCACGCCTTGACTCGAGAAGCAACCTGCAACACGTCATCTTCCCATGCGACACATGTCGCACATACAAATATCGACTCCTTCGTTTTATGCGACTTCGTCGGCAGCTCGGCTCCAGCATCGGCTTGGTGCGACTTCTCGACTAAAAACTCACTTATTTGGCTCGATTTGATGCTTTTCGTATCCATTCCTAAAATTTTGACCATTATGAAGTTGAATTTGACCTTATCTAAAGAAAATAAGGTCAGTATATGGTCCGTTTCCTCAAAGTTAAATTAAATTAGAAAGTAAGATTTATTAAGGAAATTAGGTGAATTATTTATAGAGTCGACAATACCTGGAACAATTTCAAAGGACGGATTTCTGCAGCTAAATTTAGGGAAACAACGGCTAAGGCCAACTAAGTAATTGACCTTACTATCAGTTTGGTTATAATTGTATGTTGTATAATGACACGTGTCTGTGGCTTCGCACGTGTCATATGCTCATATATTCAGACGGTTATGAAATTATATGTTTACGATATGATATGATTCAAGACATACTCGTGTTATGATATGTGTGAAGTGTTTAAGAAAGGACATGATTATGATATGTTATATAACGATATTACTAGGATCTATGAGAGGTCATGAAATCCAAAACCCACTCCTCTTTTTCGATGACACACAATGTGAATAGGGTGCAGAAACTTACCCCTTGCGTGCGTACAGACCTCGGTAATCCCTTTCGTGGCAAAATTTGATGGTTTCGACGTCGGTTTTCCTCTAGTCAAGCTCGCCAGCGGGAGTTCGGGTTTCTTGTCTCTCTCTCTCTCGATATTTCTCTAATTTTCATCCTCTTGCAGGTTGTCTGCGGTGTGGCTGAAGGATGGGTAGAAGCGTGGTGATGTGTGGGAGTCGGGAGAGTGTGTAGTAGGCGTTGGAACGAGAAATCCGGCGCTTGCCGGAGTTCTTGGGTCCTCTGTGGATTTTCAATTTTTTTTTTTAATTTCATAAAGTTACATGAAATTAGACCAAAACAAGAAATTTAGAAATTTGACTTGAAAGAAGGGTCTCTTCAAACAACGATCACTCTTTTACTGATTGGATCTATTTGATATTGTATCTCGATCTCGTCTTCTCCTTTGTATCAAAGTTCAACAGCACCGTCTTGTATTTTGAAAGTGTTTTATATTTAATTGTGGTGTTTTTCATTCTTTATTTTGATTTGATGATCGAATTGTCCTCTTTCATTTTTATTTGACTAACTTTCTTCTTCATTTTTTTATTCATGATTCAAGATTTTAAGTCTTGAAAATCATGTCCCGACATTATCCCAACATTTCAAGCTACTTTTGTGATTGGAGAAAGTTTATTCAAGATAAAGAAGCTAGTTGTTTTTAAATAAATGAATTGATTAATTTTGATCTATTTTATATATATATAAATAATATATATATATATTTGTTAAGAGATGACAAAAGGATAGATAGAATTCATTGGAATAGAGATATAAGTAATTAAGTTTATTTCATTGATGGATGAGAGAGCATATAGAAGTATGCCTCATCCATTTCATATAGAGTAAGTAGGGAGAGAGAGTTAATTGGTTTCGCAAAGCTTGTAAGATTTGCATTCCCAAGGGCCATTGCGTGGAATGAAAACGTGCACTTCATAGATTTGAACAACCTATATGCCATTGATTTTGGACTCCACCTTCACAATAATGCTGAAAAGGACTCCATCAGGAAAGTTCTGGATGCTAGCAGACCCAAAAGCCTTCAACTTCAGCTTTGCATTGATCTTCTTGGCAATCACTCCAATTACAAACTCTAAAAATATCCGAAGAAGTTCCTTGGATAAATCACACGGTTGAAAACTTCTAAGGTTACAATCGCCTTGTTGTTCACCCAAAATACTCATTTTTAACTTTAACAAACCTTGACAATACTACTGCTTTGTTATGCTTTGCTTTGGACAAACTATCTACTGCCTTCACCTTTATATAGACTTATGGTATACCTCCTTCTTCCCCTTAAACTCCAACTTACTGATTAATCTATATTATTTTTATGAATCTAATTCTTGTATCGGAATAGTCTTTTAATAGCTGTCTCTACCTATCAAGTCTAATAGATAACTACGAATATAATTAAATTCAGTTTAGGATACTATTAGGTCTCTTATATATTTATCCCTAATCCACCAATCTTAATCTTTTATATTACCTTTAATACGCTCAACCTCCTCAAAACAAATTCATATATTAACATGCTAACATAGTAACATGAACTGACATATGGAGATTCATGCATCAAACAACATTGATATCACAACAGAGTTCAATAACATAGCACAATTATATCATAGTATAACTTGTATAGTAGCATCACTTATAACAAAGCATTAGCATAACAAACATCAAACAATCATAAAACATGACATGTATAGGGGCCATAGAGTATGCATTATTCATACATCACACAACTCATCTATCCAAGTAAATAGTCACATAAATTTTTGGGCTAAGGAGGGTAAGGATTCAAAAAAAATTGACCAGTCACCGGAAAAGACGTGAAAATTTCGGTGACTCGCCATAACTTTTGTCTTAATCGAGGCACGAAACCACATCTACTCAACGCTCCAAACAACCTAAATCCTCTGTCATCTGAAATTAACGAAGCACAGAGGGAATGAAAAGAAAGACAAATTGTTGTTTGAGTTTTTTCAATGAACACAAACCATCAAAAGTAAAACGAACCCCCACACAAGACTCAGTCACCCCACCTCCCTATTTAAAACCACCCTTAACTCCCCGTGATGCACTTAAGACAACCCACGATCAATGTTCAACCTTACCCAAATACGTGAACAAGATACAATCCAGTCCGCTCGGCTCACATTCGAAGCCCAAAGCGTCTTGGCCCACTGCGGGTATTTAGAACTGAGGCCCAAGAATAGCGAATGGCCCATCACTACAACCCACAATCCAGACATCTGCGACCCGCAACCCGCGTCAGCAAACCAAAACTCCGCTCCTCGACCCGAGAAGCAACCCAAGACATGTTATCATCCCACGACAACACGTGTCACTCATGCAAATGTCGACTCCTTTGGCTTACGGGGCTTCATCGGCTTGGTGCGGATTCTCAGCTCATAACTCACTTATTTGGCTCAAGTTCATGCTTTTGGTACCGATTCGTAAAATTTTGACTCTTCTTGAGTTGAATTTCATCTTATCAAAGGCAAATAAGGTAAGTATAGGGTCCTTGTACTCAATTTAAATTAAATTAAATTAGAAAGTGAGATTTACTAAGGAAATTAGGTGAATTATTTATAGAGTGGACAATACTTGGAACAACCTTAAAAGACGGTCTCCAACAGCTAAATTTAAGACCAACCAAGTGACCTTACTATCGTTATAATTATATGCTGTATAATGACACGTGTCCATGCCTTCACACGTGTCATATGCTCATATATTCGATTGATTATGAAATGATATATTTACAATATGATATGCTTGATAGAATATGATTGAAGACATACTCGTGTTATGATATGTGTGAAGTGTTTAAGATACGATATGATTAGGATATGTTATATGTCAATATGACTAAGATATGTTATGAAACGATATAACGAAAATATGTCTATATGACTGATATGTTTACGAAATGATATGATTATGATATGACATGTGAATGCTATGATATATGTTATGGTACTATGTGTTCGATGAAATGATATGTTATGTGAATGATATGATATATGTTATGGAACTAAGTGTTTGATAAAATGATATGTCTATGATATGTTATGTGAATGACACGATATAAGTTATGGTACAATACGTTTGACGATATATTTGAGATATGGTATGTGAATGATATATATATATACACGTTATGATATGTTATGTGAATGATATGATATATTTTATAGTACTATGTGTTCGATAAAATGAAATGACTATGATATGTTATGTGAATGATATGATATGTAATGACCCTAGATTTCAGGTGTTTAAAGTCACTAATATCATCTTAGTCTAAGCCCATATGCGGAATATAACTCTTAAAAACATCACCATTTAAATAATAAATTTCAAACATAAGCATACTTCATCATTGAAAACACCGTCATGGTCATACATGTTCAACACATAATTAAGAAATGAAATTTAAAACGATAATGGAATAAATTTAAAACAAGAAATGCATAACAACCTATTCTAACGTAAGTCTAGGAAATTAAATATGCTTTTATCCTATGCACGTGCCATGGTCTCTGATTTGCAATGTCACCGTCAACCGTACAGGGGTGCCTTGCCTTTACCTGAAAAATAATGTAGCACATGGCTTGAGTATTTCAAAGAATACTCAGTAAGTGGCCCCATTATAGGGGCCGTGAAAAGATGCAAACACATGCAATAATACTCTAGTGACCTACCGTTAAAACATCCTAGGGGTGGTCTCCATTCTAGACTAAAATGAATGTGCAGTACTTCCCTACACACAACTCACACGTGCATTCGTGAATTTTAAGGCGGTTTGTACCCCCTAGACCCATCATAGTTAAGCTAGTTGTCCGTAGCGATGTTTGAAGGTCAGGGGACCCCTGAGTGTCATGCTCGACATGATCACTGTCATCATCATACCGTACATAACATTAAACATCATCATATCACTCGTACATGTCATTAAACACCTGAGTGTCAGCGGACCCCTGAGTGTCATGCATCGTCATCGTCATACATCATTATCATAACGCTATCAAAATACATCATAATCATCATAACACAACATTAAACATCATCATATCACTCGTACATGTCATAATACATCATAGATCATACGTCATACATCATAATTATAAATCATAAAGAACACGTGTCAGTGCCACTATGCACGTGTTGTCATACATCAAGCAAGTACCTAACTTATCCTATAGTAAGGCCACTTACTTGGTTGGCCTTAGTCAGTGTTCTCCCTAAATTAATATACGTTACCTCCAATTCCTCGAAAGTTGGTTCAGGTGTCGTTGGAGTTCATTTCCTATTAGGTAGTCCCATTTCTTTCGTTAGTATTTCACAATTCTAAATTAAATTCAACTTGGAATTGTGAAATAGGACATCGTACTGACATTAATTACCTCAATTATGGCCGAAATCAGTTTCAGGAGGGTCGAAAACGTGGGGGTCGAGTAGATTCAAGCTGCCGAGCCAAAGGAGTCGTTTGCTGCATGTGTGCCACGTGGCGCAATACGAGGACGACGCATGTGTAGGTGACTTTGGGTCAAGGCGCTGGTATCAGGTTCTGCTCTTGGATATGTTGGTCGTCTGTTATCTGCGAGGTGGCAGTGATAATGAGCTAATGTGGGTTCGGCCGTGACTTGAAGTTTGGGCCAAGTGGGTTACGGTGGGAATTCAGATACTGGACTGGAATAAAGCTTGGGGCTTGAAGGTATTGCTAGGTTGAAATGAAATTCTTGGGTTCTTGGTTCGAATACGATTTGGTACTCGAGTTGTGGGTCAAATCCAACCCGAATCTGGATCTGATGGATCCTTTCTTCTTCACCCGACTTCATGATTTTCGATTTTCTTTCTCTCTCCTTTCTGCAACCGTTTCCGATGTTCTTCGTCGTTTTCCTCATCTAGCTCTTGGTTGGGCTTTCTGTTTCTCTTCCATGAAATTTCTTGTGGTTAGTGTAAATTTGGGTTTTCTCTCCATACAGATAGTGTCGCCAGATCTTTAATGCGAACACTACTTCGACCAACTCTAGGTCATGTATAGGGTAATTCTTATCGTATTCCTTTAATTGATGGGATGCCTATGCAATGACTTTTCCATGTTGCACCAACACATATCCTAGTCCTTTCTTAGAAGCATCGCTATAGATCATGTATCCCTCTGAGCTCTCAGGTACCGTGAGCACTAGAGCTGTTACCGATCTTTGTTTTAGGTCTTGGAAACTTGCCTCACATGCATTGTAACATGCAAATAGTACGCCCTTCCTCGTTAGTTGTGTAAGTTGCGAGGCTATCTTAGCAATATTTTGCACAAATCTTTGATAGTACCCCGCTATTCCTAGAAAACTCAGTACCTCTGTAACTGTAGTTAGGCATTCCCACTTGGTAACCACTTCAATTTTGGCGGGATCTTTGAATATTCCATCCTTTGATATCACATGTCCGAAGAATGAGACTTGTCACAGCCAAAATTCCTATTATGAGAACTTGGCGTACAACTTGTTCTCTCTCATGGTACTTAGAACTTTTCGGAGGTGTTCTTGGTGGTCTAGGTCTGTTTTCGAGTATACTAGGATGTCATCTATGAACACGATAACGAGCGTGTTCAAACAGTCCTTGAATACTTGGTTCATTAATTCCATAAATAAAGTTGGAGCGTTAGTGAAGCCAAACGACATCACTACAAACTCGTAGTGAACCTATCTTGTCCCAAATGTTGTTTTTGGTACATCCATTTCTTTAATCTTAATTTGATGGTACCCTAACCAAATGTCTATCTTGGAGAATACTATCGCCTCCCTAAGTTGGTCAAATAGGTCTTCTGTGCGAGGCAGAGGGTATTTGTTCTTTGTTGTTCTCTTATGGGTAAATTTTTGCAAAATAAAACAATTAAAATTTAAAACATAATATACATTGTATCGATATAAAGTTCATACATAAGTATTTAAAACACATCACAATAGTTAAAACATAAAATAAGGAACGGACACAAAACATTTTAAAACAAAGGGGTTGAGAATGACTGTTGAGGTTTGTCTATGGCACCTACTCCAGAGTTCGCTCCCCACCTCGACCAACTCCTTATTTCCTGAAGAAAAAAAAATAGGGAATAAGAAATGAGAACAAAGACTCAGTATCGTGTCCTTGATATGCTAGGGTACCACATTCTTTCTTCTCTTGTTTTTGTTTCTTGTTGTAAGTACTTAGGCCCTCTAGTTCTTGTTGTTCTTGACTTGGGGTTCTTATCATGATCTATCCTGAGGACCTTGGTCGCTGGATTCTGAAACCTTGGTTATTCATTAAGGGTCTTAGTATCATGGTTTTTGGTTCTTGGTTCTTGGTTCTTGCCTTAGAATTACGATCTTGATCCATGTTCTAGACCTTGATCTTTCTCTTGTTGTTGGTTCTTGTCATGTTCTTGATTCATTTTCCAAGACACTCCCCTTAGGATTTACGACACTAGCCATGCACCTGACAATCTCGTGTCCAAGGCTTCATGCGTTCCAAGCGACATAGTCTTAACCTACGTCCAACGCTTCATGCGTACCAAGCGACGTAGTCTGAACCCACATCTTAGGGCTTGCTCTTCGATATGGTCTGATAACCTATGCCCAAGGCTTCATGCGCTCCAAGCGGCATAGTCTGAAAGCCTACATCAAAGGCTTCTTACATTCCAAGCGATGTAGTCTAATCCTGCATCAAGGGCTTGCCCTATGATACAATCTGAATATCTACGCTCAAGGCTTCATGAGTTCCAAGCAGCGTAGTCTATGTCATGAGCATGTTGTACCGTGGGAGGTTCTTGATTCGTAGCTAAGGTAACTTACTCTCTTCTTGTTTCATTGTGACCCTAGACTACTCCCCATGATATTCCATAAAAATCACGTGATCGGTGCATACATGAACATCACATCCTGCAACTCTTCGGCTACCCATAACATGGTGCAGGGCATCTCATCTCGGTGAGGGAAATGAGGCCAAACATGACATCCTGCAAATGAAACATGGAGCAGGACATCCCACCTAGAAGAGGAAAACTTGGGGTCTTATAAAGCACCACTTGGTGGGAAGTCATGGGTCACTTTGGACATGATTAGAGTATTATCTAGCATTCTTGAGTTTTTGTGTCTGAGGACCTTGGTCCCTTATCCTTGAGTGGTACCTAACATTCTTCTTACTTGGATAGTTGTAAAGCTTGTGTGGTGTTGTTCTTGGTTCTCAATCTTGTAAGTTTCTAAGGTCCATAATTCCTTGAGGCATACGTTGTAACTTGCATTTGTAACCATATGAACCCATCTTAGCATGAGTTGTTCTAGAAGGTCGTAGATTCGTAGTGAGTTCTTTAGAGGGTTCTAGAAGAATCTTGAGTCTTGTGGTTCATGTCCTTAAGAATAGACCTTATAAGAAGTAGCAAACCATTTTGAGCACGTATAGACCTTGAATTATCATGAGTAGTCCTAGGGACATTTTGGTCATTTTACCCACAATTCTTGGTTTTGCTACTTAACGAGTTCCAACGGCTCTCAGTTTTCACCACATCATCAAGCCTCATAAAATAAGACCTATTCCAGAGTTCCATAGCATTTGGAGGTCATCTAGGTCATGAACCGTAGGTAGATATCCTTAGGGGCATTATGCTCATTATGGTCATTAGGTACCGTATCTTGGTTTACCTACTTATCCTTATGTAATGGCCACCAAATTTTATATATAACTTCAACATGCTATAATATACCATTAAAATTTCATAGGTAGCAGAGCTCATCTAGTGGGTTATTTTAACGTTACTTAAATCCTGAGCAATTTGATCGGTTCAGGGCTAACTCACGGTTCTTTGGGTTTTTCTTTCATATATCTTTAATTCATACTTGGTTTAGGGTTCATATGGAAATCCAAGCGATTCCTAAAAGTATTTCTTATCAAAAAGTCTAAGGTGGCTAGTTACCTCGTCCTTGACGTTTGGGACTCCCGTTCTTGAGCTTCTGGTATCCGAATTACCTTAAATTTCCTTTCATAGAATCCTTATTGTGTCTAGTTTCTAGAACTATAAAGGTTTTCATGAGAACTGGTCTAGAAGGAGGTTAAAATTTAGAAAAACCAAGGGAAGGCCATATTTTGGGCTCACATGGCCGGTTCAGTTGAATCGGCCACGTCATCGTCTTCTTCCTCGGGACAGGAAGAAGACGTTGAAACGCGTATCGCCGTCGTCTGGATTCTCCAACTCTGAGTATGCCATTTCTCTCCTCAATTTCTTCATGAAACTTAAAGATGGTGTTACAAGGAAGAGTTAGGGATTGGTTTCATACCTTTTCGTAGATCGTAGCCTAAGATATTTGCCTCCAAAGTTCGTCCAAAATCAGTTTTCTCGCCTGAGCTAAAATAGAGGATTTCTTATTGGGTAGCTGTGTCTAGGGATTTTCAAAGCTCAATTTCTTCACGGAACCTCTACCTTATCCTTTCCTAAATTTAAGAAAATCACTCTCGGTCTGCAAGTTACCTGACGCATCCAATTTTCGATCTCTTTGGTAGCTTGTTCTACAACGTTTTGGCTCTCTTCCTCTGAAGCTAAAGGAATTTTAAATTTGAAGGAAAATGAACTATAGATAGGAATTCAAAACTTAGCCCCAATTTGAGCCCGAAACTGATTTTCTTCAATTGGGTATGTTCTTGAGATTATTTCTTTTCGTGGTCTTCTATGGAAACATTCCTTGGAGGTGCAGATACTTATCGGGATTTTCCTTCTTGACGAATTCTCGTGTATCCTCGGATTGGAATTTTGAATTTTCCTTAAAGCTATTGAATGGCGGATTGGATTGCGGGAATGGTTTCTAGGCACTTTCAGCACTTGTTTCCTTCATAGATTTTGTGTAGATGGTCACTATTGATCATTGATTCTTGCCAGAATGACAGTTTCGTAATTAACCATATCTTCAGGGGTAATTTGATAATTTTTCACTTTTAGAATATTTTATTATTATTTTTCTCAAAAAATCCATAATTTTCCTAAAAAAATTTCTCTCTTGTTGGTCATTTTTACCTTTGTGAGCATCTTGAAATTTCCATTAGATAAGAAATTAAAAATTTGGAAAGTTTCTTAGAAATTTGAAAAACAACATTTTCTTCTTTTTCTTATGCTTTCATTGCCAATCCTTTTCCAAATTCCGTAAGTCCTTAAAATTACTTCTTAGGGTATAAAAATGACTTGCTTTAAGACCGTTAACCTTGCTTAATCTCCTTAATTTTCTTCTTTGGATCCTTTGGGTCTTACATGGGTGACTTTCCTTCATTTTTGGGGTGTTACATCTTAGGAAGGGGATATTCCAGGTAGGTCTTCTAGGAAGATGTCTAGAAATTCATTCACTACTGATACGGTGTCTAGGGTCTTTTCCTTCTCTCTTACATCTACAACACATGCTAATATTGTCCAACCTTCTTGTTGAACTAGTCTCTTGGTTTTCATCATTGAGACTACTTTTGGGGTAGTCCCGGAGCATGTACCTTTAAACTTAAGTTGTGTCCCGACAATGGTGAAAATATTACTTCCTTTGTACGATAGTCTATACTAGCGCAGTTTTCAGCTAACCAATCCATGTCTAGTATTACGTCGAAATCTGTCATGTTAACTTCTATCAAATCTACGCTTAGGGTTCAATCAGCTACAGTTACTTGACCATCTTTTACTCTATTCTTAGCTACTAAGTCTACCACCGCAAAGGTACTTACAAACAATACTGCAATAAGAGTTCTAATTTGAGCCCTGCTTGTGTAACAAAAGGCACAGATATAAAAGAGTGCATAGAGCCAAAATCAAATACGGTAAAAGCATAATAACCTAGAATGGGTAGTGTACCTGTCACCACGGTATTGAACCTTCAAGTATCTCTATTGGTGGATGCATATGCCCTAGCTTGAGCGCAGGCTTGCACTAGTTTGTCTGCCTCTTCTACTTTTCTAGGATTGATAGGTTGGTTTTTGGTGTCATTGGTCGTGCAGTTGATGGCGATATCACCTACTTGACCACATCGAAAATAGACTCTTGTCTCGGCCATGCACCTTCCCTCGTGCAGCTTAGAACAATACCATACAAGCTCTACAACTACCAAAGTAAGAAGAATGCTAGGTACCACTCAAGGACAAGGGACCAAGATCTTCAAACTCAGCAATTCAAAAATGCTAGGTAATACTCTAATCATGTCCAATGTGACCCTAGACCTTCCACCAAGTGGTGCTTTCAGAGGCCCAATTTTTCATCTTCTAGGTGGGATGCCCTGCACCATGCCTCCTTTGTAGGATGTCATGTTTGACATCAAGTTTCTCTCACCTAGATGAGATTCCCTACACCATGTTATGGGTATCCAAAGATTTGCAGAATGCCATTTTCATGTATGCACCGATCACATGACCTTTATGGTTTATCATGGGGAGTAGTCTAGGTCTACGATGGAACAAGAAGAGAGTAAGTTACCTTAGCCAAGAATCAAGAACCTCCTAAGACCTCCCATTATACAGCATGCTCATGACTTAAACTACGCAGCTTGGAACACATGAAGCCTTGAGCGTAGGTATTCAGACTATGCTGCTTAGAACGCATGAAGCCTTAGGCGTAGGTATTCAGGCTTTATCACAAGACAAGCCTTAAGATGCAGGATTAGACTACATCGCTTAGAACGTAAAAAGCCTTTGATGTAGGTTTACATAATATGTCACTTGGAATGCATGAAGCCTTGGGCATAGGTTTTCAAACTGTATCGAAGGGCAAGCCCTAAGACGTGGGTTCAGAATACGTCATTTGGAATGCATGAAGCCTTGGACGTACTTGAAGACTGTGTCCCTTGGAACGCATGAAGCCTTGGACACAGGTTGTCAGGTAAATGGCCAGTGTCGTAAATCCTAGGGAGAGTGTCTTGGGAAAAGAACCAAAAATAAAAAAAGAACCTAGAAAGTACCAAGAACGAGACAAACATCAAGGATTAGAACATGTATCAAGATCCAAATTCTAAGGATAAAAACTAAGAACAAAGAACCACGAACCAAAAACCATAGTACTAAGACCCTTAAACAATAACCAAGGTTTCAGGATCATAGGACCAAGGTCCTAAAAAAAATAAAAAATAAATAATAGATGAGTAGTGGCAATTACAGACTTTTGCCCAACTACTTTTTAGCCAAACCCCTCCTTCAATTCCAATTTTGCGGTCAACAACATTCCTAAATAGTGGTGGAAATTGCATTCCTAATTTCGCAGTAATCCTCATTCCTCTTTTACTCATTCCTCTTTTTTCGGTACCGATAAAAATAGAAAAAAATATATATATAAATAGTGGAACTTTCATCCTCGGACACTCCACGCCTACCTTCAAAACCTCATCTTCCACTCTAAAATCTACTGCCCCAATTTCAATCTCGTTCTCACTTTTTTCAATTCTTCTTGCATGACAGCACCGCAAACCGAAAACCTTTTTCGACTCCTATAGGAATCAACCATCGATGATAACATAGGACGCGTACGAGAAGCTAGGAGCTTACATAAAACTATTAGTGAAAACATCAGCTAAGGCCTACCATGTAGGTGGCTCTATCGTCGTAGGTTATGCAAAATTGTATGTTGTATGTTGGCACGTGCCCGTGTTTTCGCACGTTTCATAAATTGTGTGTTTAGACTGTACGATTTAATACGTAAAAATATGTAATATGAACGTATGTTGTTTTGTAACGAATCGACGTGCGATATAATTTGATGTAATGTATTATGCATAGAATGTTTATGTGATCGTTGAGATAATTTCTGTATGAATCGCACGTCATGGTATGTTATAATGAAAGAATGAAATGTGATGTTATATTATATAAAGTGTGTGTATACAACATGATATGTATGACATGAAATCACGCATGAAACATAACCCCGTTAGGATTATGCATGATAAGAGGACTGAATAATGAGAAGTATTATGAATTATGTGTGCTCATGCATTGGATGCATTGGGGGGATACCCCTACTCCATCACAAGGGTACGGACGCGTACACCCAAGGACAGGAGAACGATCGAGAGTATGCTCGCCCGACAAGGAAAGTGGCACAGGGTGTGCGAACTGACTGGTGAGTCCATACTCGCACGTATGGGCTATGTGTAGAGTATATGGTACACATCCAAGTTACCCGTTAGGATAGTACCCTAGGAAAATAGATTGAAGGATAGGTCTCGTCATCTCATTTGCATGTGTTTGATGCATAACCCACGATAGGGGGTCGCATACTGAGTATTCTTAAAATACTCAAGCCTCATGCTACTACATTTTAAGATAGAGGCAAGGCACCCATGTGAGACCGACGAAAGCATCGCAAATCCGGTGACCGTGGCACATGCATAGGATAGATTTGCTTTCTAATTTAATAGTTTAGGTTAATATAGGTTGAGTTGTATTTGCATTCATAGTATAGGTTAGTATAGGTTGAATTGCATTTGCATTAATAGTATAGGTTAGTATAGATTGAATTGAATTTGCATTACTAGTATAGGTTAGTATAGATTGAATTGAATTTGCATTACTAGTATAGGTTAGTACAGGTTGAATTGTAATTGCATTAATAAGCTATAGATTAGTATAAGGTATTTAATTCAACGTTGCTTTCCTTCTTCTTTTCCCTTCTTCTTTTCCTTATATTTATTTATGAGATAATAAGTGAGAAATGAATTAATGTTGCATTTATAATAAAAGCTCATTTAAAGTAATTCAGCATTTAATGTGTTAGAAGTATAGTAATGACCTTAGATTAAATAGGAAAATTTAGGGTCGTTACCAATGGTATCAGAGCTCTAGGTTATAGATCTTGTAGACTAGCGTACGACATAGGCTTGGCATATTCCATGGTCCAATTTTCGATGCCCCGTCGCCGCCAGGTATGTCATGCATAATATAAGAAAATAAAATGTTGTTGATTACGTATGTTGTTATTGATATAACTCATCATTAAATTTTGACACCATCGACTTTGTTATAGTTGACTGCGATACTGTTGACTTAGTTATATGTTTATTGTAATATAGAATATGATATGATTTATCTTGCATTGAATATAAAGGTTAATTGATGTATTGATGGTGTTTAGATTTAGCAAAGTTTATACTATGAGTAAGAAGCTATAGTTTTAGTAAGCTACTAAATGTTAATGTATGCATGAAAATGATTTTGCTAAGGAAGATCATATGTTTCAATTAGACGTCTTGAACATAGATAAATTACGCAGTGTTAAGAACATAGAGATTGAAAGGAATGTACCAATGTATACTTATGAGTGAGTAGTTTCAAATGAAAATAACCCAGAAAACTTGATAGATGACAAATGACAATATTTTTTTAAGGATGTCTTATGAGTCCTTGGTACTCGGAGGAGAAGTGTGAAACTCTTGAATCCATTCTATGAAGAAATAAAAAAAATGGAGTTTCTAATTAATGCTTTCTTTTTTTTTTTTTTTTTTTTTTTTTTTTTTTTTTTGTTTGTTTGTTTGTTTGTTTGTTTGTTTGTTGAGAATCTTGGGATTAAGATTGAGTAAGTTTATAGTGTCCACATGAACATTGATTTCATTGGAGGGCCTGAACAAAAAATCTACTAAATTAGTTTCGGGAAGAATCAATATGACATGAAATTTTGGTGACCACTGATTATGATAATGGGTTAAACCAAGGGTAGGTGTAAAATGACTAACATGCCCCTATAATTATGTACCACTGACTTATGATCAAGGTGACTTCTAAATGACAAACGCTTTTTGATATATTTAATGGGATTGGCTTTAAATATATAATGTTATGTCTCAATTTGATATCTTCTTTATTTTATGTGTTGTACTGTTATGTTAATGCATGCTTCTATGCCGCCGTATGTTTTATGTTAGTGCAAAGCTAGGGTATATATTCTTTTTTAATTATGTTATGATCACTTACTATGATTGGATGCAACATAACATGAAAAATTTATAGTCCTTATTATACTATTGAGCGTAATATAATGGTTGGCCTAGTTATATGCTTATGGTATGTTATGCTACTAAATTGTATGCTTATGACGATATGTAATAGGAGATGAGCTGCATAGAAGTAGTAAACTTAAGAAAGGTTTCATGTTAGTTTTAGAATCATATCGCATGGAGAGCATGGTAGAGGACGTCGTGGAAAGGGACGACCCCTATTAAAGGAAGTGGTATTCACCCAAGTCCTTGTAGCATGGTACAAGTAGGATTAAAGGAATTAAAGGTGAAATTATAACATTTACTAGGAAAAGGGCTATATTTGCCCTAGTGAACCTCCTTGGGGTGCGCCAACATTAGGTGTCCATAAGAAAAAAATGACTCGGTGCAATGGAGCATCGATTTTAGAGAACGGAATATAAGGACCCTAGTCTAGATAAGATTTCAAGACAAATTAATAGAGTCCAGTGACATAAAGCCTACCACTACCACCCAATGTACGACAGACCTCATTTACTAATTGACTATGAACCTGTCAATTTAACGAGGACTTAAAGTTACGAATAGAAGCCTATGAAAATCTTAATCTGCAAGTTGAAAGCTTTACACAATAAAGATATTGCCTTCGTCAAGTACGGAGGTAAGACCACACATGCAAGAAGCCACGTTAGAACACGAAGATAAGAGAGAAACACCTCAGTTAGTACACAAGTTTAATACTTTCGAGTACGAAAGTTTCTTGTAGAGGTATATAAAGTAACAATTCAAAAAAAATAATAATAATAAAATAAGAAATAAAAGAAAGAGTGGGGTATCTTAGCATATCAAAGACACGATTAACCGTCTACAAGTAGGCTACTTATTGAGTATTTGTACTCATTCCTCATACTCTATTTTTTTTTTAGGTAATAAAGAGCTGGTCAAGGTCAGGAGCAAACTTTGGAGCAGGTGTCATAGACAAGCCTCACTCGTGGTCCTCAACACTTTTGTTTTAAAATGTTTTTTTGTATGTTCATTATTTTGTGTTTTAACTAGTATGTTATGTTTTAAATTTGGTTTGCTTTATTTCGCAAAAAAATTAGCCATCTTTTTGGAGTCATCGAGTCAGCCGGGTCCTTATACAAGGCATCCCTATACAGTCGATGACGACATCGCAAATTCTAGACCTTGACATATGCATTGGGTAGTTGCTTTTATTTCTTAGATTTAGGTCAGGATAGTATGTTTTTTAATTTTAAATGCTTATTTATTTCTTTTAGTATTTTGTTGCGTCGTTTTAAGATGTTTTCGAACACGTATATCCATAATAGTGTTTTAAGTTGAAGTTTATATTTTATAATGAAGTTTAAATGCTTATTTCTGCACAAAATCATTATGTTATGGTGACGGCACCAACTCTAGGTAAACAGAAATTAAGTATCGTTACATAGAGTTACTAATTTATCCTTAGTGCTCGTTCACATCTGTCCTTTGCAATCCAATTCAACCTACATGGGCACACGACATCAAGTTAAGTGATAATAAATTATTAAATTCATCTAATTGTATCAATTAAATCTACTTTTACCTAAAGAGTAATTCAAATTGACCGAACAATGTTCATACTGACCTCAACGCGTCTAAACGTGTCAAAATGGCTTTAGAAAGAGTAAAAAATGGTAGAAATGGTCTAAAATTTTTGAACGAGTCCAAATTATGCAATCAAGCCAAATAAGCCAAAAGAAGCTGGCATTAGAGAAGTGTGCGGGTGGACTTGAGACCTTTAATTCTCGTGAAGGAATCGATTTAATTTGAGTTACAGATTGAAAGATAGAAAAATCTAAAATAAATAAGTTGATATAGAATTTGACAAAAATCTAGAAATTTGATGAACACAGACGATCGGTGACGGACACACAACGGCCGGAAAGGAATGAGACGCGTCCCACAACAAGGGGGACACGCGTCGAGTAGTTGGTGGAGAGACGCGTCTGGCGCCTCCACTGACACGCGTCCGTGACTCAGAAACTGACCCACGCTCCGTGAAATAACCTGACGACTCGCGATCCAACCTGAAACGCCAGTCCTACACGACACATGTCACACCCAGGAAATTTGAGGGTAAGTCTACGTCCGCCAGGACTCGAAGCGTGCCTCTGCCCGCGCATGGGGGAGCATGTCGACTCGTGTGAGGCTCCTGCAAGCGCGTGCAGGCGCGTGGGTCTCCTGTTTTCACCCATTTTTCGCTCGAATTGCTAATTTTTCGTCCCGATTCCAGTGTTAATCCTATTTTACTGTGAACTAGGTTACTGTAGAGAGAATTCGTACGACTATAAATCAAGCTTGGGAAGTAACCACATGGAATTAGGAAGTAGTACTTGTAGGGTGCGCTTGGTTTTATGTGCATGCTAGAGCAAATTACCTCTAGGTGGCTAGATCTAATAATCCTCAGTACTTAGGAAATTAAATATATATCTGTTTGACTTGCTGCCTAGTAAGATTTCATACTCGATGTTTGTATGCTTGCTGGACTATATTACTACTGCTTTTATATGTTCATACTATGTTGGCGGACGAGGGAATTTATGTTATCTGTGCTCCGGGTGTTGATAGATGTTATCACCCCGCTGAGCTTGTATGACTGTATGCATTGTTAATGATACATAAACTCCTTGAGTACCGAGACTCTAGAATCTAGACCATAGTTGGTGGTTCTCTCCTAAAACTTGGGTGCGATTAAGAGCCTACACATAGGTTGCTTACTGAGTATGTTTATACTCACTCCTTTCCACACCTTTTTTTTTAAGAGCCTACACATAGGTTGCTTGATTACATCATGTACCCCGACCCGAGGGGTCTGTCTAGTTTACTTTTGTATAGTTGACATTGATTACATCATGTACCCTGATCCCTTTTCCCCCATTATATACTTTGTTTTCCTTTTCCTACTTGAATGATTTGAAACTTGCGATGAAATTTTATACTTGAACTTTTTGTACCTTGTTTTCTTCTACTTTCATGCATTGCATTGTCTGTTGAGTCACTCCTAGTAATTTCGATGCGTCGAAATTCTAGGGCGTAACAGTTTCATAGCCGTTTTAAAACTCAACATTGTAACTTTGAAGTTTTTGTTCGATAATATTTTTGTGACCTCAAATTTTGATACGTTAAAAAGAGTGAATTTGACCAACAGACTATGAAATACATGATGAATGTAAAGGAAGGTAATAGAAAACAAACATAAAATTTTGCACAAATTAAAAACAATTCAACAATATTTACAAAACTAAGGTTAAATCGAAAGAACGTTAGGTTAAATAGAGAGGGAACAGAGACAAGATACAACAAATATAATGAAATAGCGACAACAAATAATGTGGACAAGACTAATGCTTCTGGTCAACATTCCTCAATGACTTCTAAGCTCCTGAGCACCCCCTCACATCGACCGGTTATAGACTTTTAAGGTTCAAATCTTGTTGTTCACAAACTTTAATTGCTAAATTAGTCTTCGTAGTGGTGACCAGTATGCAAAGTTGAGACGATACCCCTAATACTTTGTATCAGATTGGGAACAACATGGTGGCTGCTAGCCTTATTGTCATCCATGGAACGTTAGGTGGCGAACCCATCGCACAGCCCGTAAAGTAGCTCAAGTTGGGAGAACTACCCCTCATACATGCCAGTTGCGGTGGTAACCCACATGATCAATGTTGATAAGGCAACCTTGTCATTAGCCCAACGATAAAATTTTTTGTTGGAGCAAGAACCCTTCAATTAAAGAAATTAGCGGTAAGGATTTAAAAAAAAAAAAAAAAAAACTGGTTGTCGCCGAGAATTTCGAGAGTTCCAGCGTCTCGATCGAATTCTCAGATGTAACGAAAGTAAAATATAAAAAACTTCTTCAACCCCATCATAAAATTAAAATAAAAAAATCTGAGACGGTGTATGTTTTTGTGTATTAATAACATATTCCTACTCATCTCATTTGAGGCGTGGCTTTCCATTTCGAGCCCAATCCGAATGCTTTGCCACCACGCTCCTCCCTGTCATTTCTTCTTTCTCTCTCAGCTCCGGCCAATCTTTGCTACAACGATCGGATTTGTCTCTACTCATTCTTTTATTTCACTCTTCTGCTCCACTAATGCTTCTCACTCCCCTTCATCTTCCTTCATTTTAATCCATAAATCCTCCTCCAAACGTCGTTCCAACTTTGCCACCAGAGTTTTCCTTTTTGAAAAATTGGAGCCCATTGTCGGAGTTCTGGATAGTTTACCTTCCTCGTCGAAGTTAGTTCAATGGGTTCAAAGATCTATCGATTGGAAGGCCACAAGGAAATACCTTGAAAGTGGATTTATCTTCACCGGTGGTTACAAATTTTGAGGGACAAGTCAAGTCAAGTCAATCGTGGAAAATTAAGTGATAAGGGTTTTGTGAAATCTTCTAAGATGTTAATGGATAAAATGATTGGGTAAAATGATTGGAGTAAAATGATATGTTTGACATAGGATACGAGAAGAATGTGATAAACGTCCATGTAACAGTATGACCAAGATACGTTCATACAACGATATGGTAAGGTTATGTATAGCAAATGATATGGTTAGATTTCGTATAGAAAATGATATGATTATGATAGATTGATAAAACAATATGGTTAGGATACGTTCAAGATTGATAAAACAATATGGTTAGGATACGTTCAAGCAACGATATGGCTAAGAAACGCTCATGAAACAATATGAGTAAGATGCGTTCAAGATATGATTAGGATACGTTTGGGAAACGATATGGCTAAGTTATGTTCATGAAATGATACGCCACGATATGTATAAGAACGTTAATGCTATGATAAGTTAGGGAATGATATGACCACGAAGGGTTTACGAAATGATATGATCATGATAGGAGGTATGAGAATGATATGATATAGGTTATGGCAAGATATATGTGATTATGGATATATTTATGATATGATATGATATAATGTGAACCGATATGTTGGGGATATGTTATGTGATTGTTATGATACATGAGATGATATGATATGTGCATGATGAGATTTCTTATGTTTGGAAGTATGAAAAAGTTATAATGTGACGTATGTATGCAATATGAACGATATGATACGATTGACATGCAAAACGATGAATTAGAATGAAATACAACTCCGACATTCGCATGCAAGATACGATAAATGATATGATAAACGATATGAGAAATGACATGGGAAATGCTATGAACAAAAAGCTAGCAGGGTTCTATTAAATAATAATAAAAATGGAAAAATATTGGGACCTCATGCATTATTGTGTGTTCATGCATTGGGGGATACCCCTATCTCTTCACGATAGTACAGACATGTACACTACTAGGCAGGGAAACATTCATTATGTTTATCATAATGTTGTCGTGACAGTCGCTATTCCTAACGGGTGTCCGACATCAACAGCTCCCAGAGAATGCTCGCCCGACTAGAAAGAGGGTCAAGGAGGTGTGCGAATCGACTGGTGGGTCCATACTCACACGTGTGGACCGTGTGTAGGAAAATTTAAGTAACCATCCCAATTGCTCGTTAGGATAGTCGCCATAGAAAAATGGAAGTCTCATTCATGAAATTATATGTGTTTGCACTTAACCCCAACAGTGGAGTCACTTACGGAGTATTTCTTAAAATACTCAAGCCACGTGTTACTTCTATTTCATGTAAAAGCAAGGCACCCCTGTACGACGGGCAATGACATCGAAACTCGAGACCATTACACATGCATAGAGTTGTCGCATTTATTTGCCTAGACTTAGACGAGAATATGATGTTTTTTTTATTTAAACATTTATTTATTTTATTTAAATTTAATGTTGTGTCGTTTTAAGAAGGTTTTCGAATACATAAGACCATGACAGTGTTTTAAGATAAGGTTATGTTATGAATAAGCTTAAATGAAGTATTTCCACATTCAATACTCATGATATGTATACAGAAGCAGCCTTTGATTAGCTAGAAAATTTAGGGTCGTTATATTAACACCTCCTCATACAAAATTCAGATCAACCAAGAGATAAAACTAGAATTAGATTACCTCTTAAGATCAAAGATCTAGAAGCAAGATTTGAAACCTTGTTCTAAATTTAATCACTCCACAATTGAACTTATCCAGACTTGATTGAATGGCTCGGATGCAATCTACCACAACAATTGCTTAAAATTTAGAAAGGTCAAAGATGATCCTCAAATTTACAAGGGTGAAAGTCTCAACTTGAGAGTTTAATTTAATTCATAAAAAATCTCTCCACAAAAGAAACTCAACTCTTCAAACGCCCACTAAACGAAGTTAGAGACCATGATTGGTAAGTTACTTTCCACTACATTTAAAATGTCCATTAAAAAAGAAGGTAATGTCGTTTTGACAAGTAACTTTCCACCCTTTTGTCCACTACAAGAAGTTATGGAATTAAAATAATAAATAAATTTTACAAAGAAATTATTAATCAAACACTTTTATATCAACCTCATCCTCCACTTCAACGAAGCAAATATTCACTATCAAATCTCCAAGTGATCCTTCCTCAATCAAATAAGCTTGTAACAAATGAAATAGAGGTTGAGCCAAGCATATCTAATTTTGTAGATAAAGAATTAATGTTTGTTGAATCTTCTTAGATCGTGTCATAGGTCTAGTTGGAACATTTGGAGCACCATGATCCTTATCAAATGTCCTTTCACAAAACAAACCCTCCTTGCGTGATAACTACTGACCACCCACGTGATCAATGTCCAACAATAGGACAATCCACCGTGAAGAGTAGTCGATCAAACCACTTAGTAACATGACCCTAACTTGTTTAACGCTTAGCTCAACGGTACCGCACCAAAGTGAAAAGAGAAGTGGAAGCTCTGCAGTAGATGTCCTATTTGACAAGTTTCATAGAGTCTCAATATTATCTAAGATTGATTTGAGGTCAAGTTATCACCAGTTAAAAATTGGAGAGTACATATCGAAGACTTTTTTCAAAGTCATTATGGCCATTTCAGTACTGCCTTCCACCAACAAACAGATGGTAAATCTTGGAAGATATGTTGCATACCCATAGTGTTAGATTTTGTAAGTAACAGAGACTCTAAGTTGCATTTTATGGAGTTCGCTTATAACAACAGTTTTCAAACAACAATGGGGATGACACTATTTGAAACATTATATAGGAAACATATAGGTCCCGAGTGCGCTGGGATGAGGTAGGTGAATAAGAGCTTTTTAGACTAGAGATAGTCCAGGTTACCAATGAGGGTACAAATGGCCAGAAGGGAGTCAAGATAGATTTGAGAAAAAAGAGAAAGGGCTGAAATTTTTTAGAAAGACAAGTCAAGAAGAAGCAGCCCATTCGTTAAGTCAGATTCACATCTAGTTTGGGTAGACCAACTAACGTCGGTTAGTGATTGGTGCCCATAAAAGACATAGCCCATAACGCAACCCAATAACAGTTGGCCCACTTTGCTACCTCAGTCTGCACGCGGTCCAAGCCCACGGACACCCAGCGACCCGCGCACCTGACTTAACCAGCGATCCAACCCAGTTTGGCAACCCATGCACTTTCCTGCCTCATATTTTACCCACAATTGACTGGGTAACGTTTATGACCCCTGCGTCCATTGTCTTTGACACAACTCAATTTTGGCTTGGCTTGGCTTGGGCTCAACTCAGTATTCCTTAGTGGCTCCAAATCGGTTTAGGTGACGTATTTGGCTTGGAATTATTCGAAGTTTTAGGACTTGTTCCTACCATTTTGGACCATTCTAAAGCTGTTTTTACATTTTTGTGAGCAACTATGGTTAGTATGACCTCATTTTGGACCATTCAAGTTTTTTTTTTTTTTTTTTTTTGGCTAAAAATTGAATTTGTTGGCATGAATGAAATTATATATCATACCCTAACTCTGACGAGAGTTTATATAGGTGGATTTTGACTTTATAGCAATTTTGAACCAATTTTAAGATTATTTAGTGACTCCAACTCAGGCCAACAAAGTAAGTGATTCTACTATTGACTTGGTTGGATGAATTGAATTATATATGATGACACATACCTCATGGCCCCTACACATGTGATAAATAGGATTGTTATGTTGTACTATGTTATGTCTTATTTTTTTCATGCTATATTATATTGTACTATGTTATGTCATGTTATGTTGTATGTGTTGGGCCATAATTATAAACTATGCTATAGTAGGATTATCTCATGATCTATATGTTATGAAGATGATAACCTATGATGCATAAGGATCCATAAAATCATTTATGAAAGTTGTGCTATGTATTAAAGATTTGACAAGAATGTTTTATGCATAATTAACAGATTCATTATGTTATAGATGAATGGAGGTTCGACTTGCATAAATTTATGTCCTTATTATATGTTATGGAGACCTCATGCATTTTTACGTGTCATATGCATAGGGATACATACTCAGTACTTTCATTTCTTTCATGGTTAACATACATAGTTTACAATTGTTTAAAAAGTATAGAGTGAACATGCTAACACAGTAACATGATTTGGCATATGAAGATTCATGCATCAAACAACATTTATATCACAACAGAGTTCAATAACATAGCAAAATTATATCATAATATAACTTGTATAGTAGCATAAGTTATAACAAAGCATTAACATAACAAACAGTCATAAAACATGACATGTATATGAGCCATAGAGTTTCGGTTATTCATATATCACACAACTCATCCAACGAAGCAAAAGTCACTCAAATTCTTGACCTAAGCTAGAGTGTAAGGATACAAAAAAAAAAATTGACGAGTCACCAGCAAAGACGTGAAAATTTTGGTGTCTTGCCAGAATTTTCGTGTCTTAACCGACACACGAAATCACATCTACTCAACACTCCAAACAACCTAAATCCTCTATCATCTGAAATTAACGAAGTATAGAGGGGATGAAAAGGAAGACAAATGTTTGGTTGGGTTTTTTTTATGAACGCAAACAGACGAAAGTAAAACGAACCACCACACAAGACTCAGCCACCCCACCTCCCTATTTAAAACCACCCTTAACTCCCTATGATGCACTGAAAACAAACCACGATCAATGTTCAACTCGACCCAAACATGTGAACAAGATATGATCTAGTCCACTCGACTCATAGTCCCTGCAGAAGCTCAAAGCATCTCGGCCCACTATGGGTATTCAGAATTGAGGACCAAGAACGGCGAGTGGCCTAGCACTACAACCCACAATCCAGACATCTGCGACCCGTAACCCACGTCAGCAAACCAAAACTATGCTCCTCGACCTGAGAAGCAACTCGTGACACGTCATCTTCCCACGGCAACACGTGTAGCGCATGAAAATGCCAACTCCTTTTGCTTACGTGGCTTCGTCGGCTCAGCGCGGCTTCTCGTCTCAAAACTCATTTATTTGTCTCTAGTTGAGATGCTTTTGGTACCGATTCCTACAATTTTGACCCTTCTTCAGCTCAATTTGATCTTATCCAAGGCAAATAAGGTCAGTATAACATTTCCTCAATTTGCGTTAAATTAAATTAGAAAGTGAGATTTACTAAGAAAATTAGGTATATTATTTATAGAATCGACAATACTTGGAACAACCTTAAAGGACGGGCTTCGACAGCTAAATTTACGGAAATGTCGGCTAAGACTAACCAAGTAAGTGACCTTAATATAATTTTGGTTATAATTATATCTTGTATAATGACACGTGTCTGTGGCTTCACACGTGTCATATGCTCGTATATTCGGATGATTATGAAATGATATATTTACAATATGATATGCTAAGATAGAATATGATTGAAGACATACTCGTGTTATGATATGTGTGAAGTGTTTAAGAAATAATATGATTAGGATATGTTATATATCGATATGACTAAGATATGTTATGAAACGATATGACTAAGATATGTCTATACGACTATGATATGTTTACGAAATGATATGATTATGATATGTTATGTGAATGCTATGATATATGTTATGGTACTATGTGTTCGATGAAATGATATGTTATGTGAATGATATGATATATGTTATGGTACTAAGTATTTGATAAAATGATATGTTATGTGAATGATACGATATATGTTATGGTACGATACGTTTGGCGATATGTTTGAGATATGATATTTGAATGATATATATATATATATATATAGATATACGTTATGATATGTTATGTGAATGATATGATATATGTTATGGTACTATGTGTTCGATAAAATGAAATGACTATGATATGTTGTGAATGATATGATATGTAATGACCCTAGATTTCAGCTACCTAAAGTTGCTACTATCATCTTAGTCTAAACCCATATGTGAAATATACTTCTTAAAAACATCATCATTTAAATTATAAATTTCAAACATAAGCATACATCAACATTGAAAACACCATCATGATCTTACGTGTTCAACACATAATTAAGAAATGAAATTTAAAATGATAATGAAATAAATTTAAAACAAGAAATGCATAACAACCTATTCTATCCCAAGTCTAGGAAATAAAATATGCTTCAATCCTATGCACGTGCCATGGTCTCTGATTTACGATGTAACTGTTAACCGTATAGGGGTATCTTTCCTTTACTTGAAAAATGATGTACCATAGGGCTTGAGTATTTCAAACAATACTCAATAAGTGACCCCACTATAGGGGTCGTGAAAAGATGCAAACACATGCAATAATACTCTAGTGGCCTATCGTTAAAACATCTTTGGGGTGGCCTCTATTTTGGACTAAAATGGATGTGCAGTACTTCCCTACACACAACCCACACGTGCTAGCGTGAATCCCAGGTAGTTTGTAGCGACGTCTAGAGGTCAGCAGACTCCTGAGTGTCATGCTCGGCATGATCACCGTCATCATCGTAGCGTATGCATCCATACTCATCATCATAAAATGGGAAGTATCACGATGCTTCTGTACATATAGAAATGCATGAGGTCCCTCTAATTTCTCGTCTTTAAACGTTCTTATGACACAACCCTAGTTTCATCCTTAGATGTGTGTAATATATGTATTAGCTATCAATCTTAACATCATAATTTTTGTAGGGTTGTTTCCTAGGCCGAATTATCGATGTAATGCAATATGGCATTCACAACATGCATCTTAACTTAATATGGAAAATAATGTCATATTAAGGAAATAACATCATGCATCGTCATCATCATACATCGTTATCATAACGCTATCAAAATACATTATAATCATCATAACACAACATTAAACATCATCATATAACTCGTACATTTCATCATACATCATAGATCATACGTCATACATCATAATTATAAAGCATAAAGGACACGTGTCGGTGCCACTTACTTATCCTATAGTAAGGTCACTTACTTGGTGGCCTTAGCTGGTGTTCACCCTAAATTAATATACGTTAGCTCCAATTCCTCAAAAGCCTTTTCAAGTGTCGTCGGAGTTCATTTCCTATTCGGTAGTCCCGTTTCTTTCATTAGTATTTCACAATTCTAAATTAAATTCAACTTGAAATTGTAAAATAGGGCATCGTACTAACATTAATTACCTCAATTAGGGTCGAAATTTGCTTGAGAAGATTCGAAAACGTAGGGGTCAGTGTAATTTTGTACAACCCGAGCTGAATTACACGTTTTTTAGCCGTCAAGCCGCTGGAGTCGAGTCGAGTCGAGCCGAGCCGAGCCAATTAAAGCCGCTGAGTCAAAGGAGTCGTTCACTATAGATGAACCACGTGGTGTAATACGAGGCCAACACATGTGTAGGTGACTTCAGGTCAAGGCACGGGTATCGAGTTCTACTCTCGAGTACGCCGGTCGTTTATTGTCTACGAGGCGGCCGTGACAGTGAGCTGACGTGGGTTGGGCCGTAACTTAAATTTTGGGCCAAGTAGGTTACTGTGGGAATTCAGATACTGGGTTGGACCTGAGCTTCATGCAGGAAAGTATTGCTGGGTCGAAATGAAATCCTTGGGTTCTTGGTTCGAATACAGTTTGGTACTCAAGTTGGGGGTCAAATCCAACCCGAATCTGAATCCGATGGATCCTTTCTTCTTCGCCCGACTTCACGATTTTCCGATTTCTTTTCTCTCTCCTTTCTATAGTCGTTTCTGACGTTCTTCTTCGTCGTTTTCCTCCTCTAGCTCTCTGTTGGACTTTCTGTTTCTCTTCCACATAGTTTCATGGCTTGTAGATGCCTAAAATGACAAACCAATTGGGATGTAAAAATATCGAAACCCATGACTCGTTTCCGACGACGATGCACCTAGAATAGACGCAAAATGTACCTTAAATGCACCTAGTCGAAGGTCACTCTCGTGGCGTGGGTTGATCGTTTTAGGCGTCAGATTTTTCAGTTTACTCATGTCGAAGACGTTTCAATCTCTCTCTCTACGATTTTTTTCTCGTCGTTCTCTATTACAGGTGCTCATGGGGTGTTTGGCTTAAGGCTACACCATTTGGAAGGTCGTGGGGTGTACTGTGAGGAGCGGGGAGTGCATCCTTGTCTAGTGGGCGAGAATTTCGGTGTTCACCAGAATTCTCGCATCCACCGGTGAATGACACTCTTTTTTTTTATTATTATAACGGACGTTACATTATATACCCCTAAAAAGAAATTTCATCCTCGAAATTCGCAAACCCTTGTACTAATTTGGGATATTTTTCTCTTATTTCGTCCTCACGCTCCTACATTGCTTCCTCAGTGTGATGGTTTCGACACAGCACCTTGACAAAGGTAATATCCGTATTGCATAGGGCTTTCCTTAGCAAGCTAGGATTCTTATGGGCTTTTCTTAGTAACTTAAGTCTTCATTAAGTTGAAAGGGTTTGTATTCTATTACGTGGATAGGGTCTATCACGACCCGATTTTTCGAGGCTTCGAAAAACCGAATCGTGACTAAAAAGACGAAATCGAAAACAAATAAAATTAAAAAGAAAATAAAATAAAAGGTAAAAAAATCCGGCAAAATTTAAAAACAAGAAAGGAAATCAAGGACACCAAAATTAAATATAAAATCAAGTCGAATGTTACAAATGGGAATTACAAATATAAAATGAAATACAAAAGACTCCAAATATGAAAACGGACAAAGGACTCTAAAAGACCGATGAGGGACTGACGCTCCGGAACGACACCCCTCTGTGACAGTGCAGCTCTCGAACACCTCCCGGTATCGACTAGTACCTAAAAAAAAGTGGAGAAAGGAGTGAGTATAAAAATATACTCAGTAAGCAACCTACTTGTAGGCTCTTTTCGCATCCTTATCTTAGTAGATATCCACGGTCTTATCTCTGGGTTCTAGTGAGTTCGAATCACGCTACAACTCTTTTTCTATATCTTAGGAGGCTTGCCCAGCTTATGTAGTGGAATGATGTCCTGAGGTGAGGCGCGACCTCATGAGTAAATCTGAGGGGATCGTATGACTGGATCTGAATACATAACTCTCTCTGAACATCATCCATGGAGGTTAGCTGACAACCCTCACATGGGACCATACATCCACTAAATTCGGGGTGCGACCCCCTGTGTGTCGGTCAGCTACTAAGTCATCCTAGTGGTTCCACGTCCCTCGCTCAGGGACGGGTTTCTACGGCCTAGGGGTCCTATTCAGAAGACCCCTTAGCTATCACCACTAGGTCTGGGCACCTGTCACACTTCCCTGTCCGGATCTGCCAGGCTCAACGATCTCTGTACCGGAGCTCTATCTCGACGGTACGGTATCGGAGCAGAGAGGGAAGTGGAGGTTCTGATGACACTATCCTCACTGCTCACTCTAGCGGGCTACCTACAGTTACCGTGGTGTCCTACTATTCTTTCTAGGGTGGAACTTGGTGGCTTAGACTTGGATTCATGCATCTCTAGGATTCTCGTGCAAAGTCTCACAAACCTATCGGGTTTGGAATTCTGGGCTCTGGATCCGCTGGTAATGTTTCGCGGGTCTAAATGTACGGTATTCTAGAGGTCCCCCAATCTAGGGTCTCGTCTAGCCTACTTAGTCACAAGCACCCTAATCTAAGCTCATAATTTCTTCCTATTCAACAAGAAAGATAATACAAGCAATCATCATGCATAAGAGTTAACACGCAGCATTTCATGCAATATTAACAAACATGCTCAACAGGAAGATAACGTCCATCTTCACCCGGAGCGCAAATTTCACAAGTTTCCCATCCTCCCCATGCATACATACATTATCAGAATCTCAATCTAAATAGATTACATAATCATTCATATCTAGAAGCCATAGATTTTCTTATTTATTTCAGCTTCATGGTTTCCGTACTAATATGCTAGGTTCGGCTAGCTAGGTTTATGGGTATGATAGCATGCATGCTTATTCCAAGCGGTTCGTACAAGTACTGCTCGTGGGAATCCAAATGGTTACTTACTTGGTTGACGCGTGCCTTCCCAAGCTCAAATTATTTGCCGGAAAAGGTTCCAAAAATTCTGGAATATCCTTGATAGGTCCTAATTCACGTAAAAATAGGATCAGAGTTGAAATCGGGGCGAAAAACAAGCAAACAGAGGCCAAACGGGTGAGAGAATGGGGTCCCACGCGCCGTGTACGCGCCAGCAGGTCCCCACACGCCCACACACGTAGCCTCCACACGCAGGGCACACACGCGGGCAGTGCCGCGTTTCGAACCCCAGCGGCCACGGACTTACATTCGAATTTTATGGGCGCGACACGTGGTGCACAGTGTTTGGCGGGAAACGTCGGGTTGGACTGCGGGTTTTAGGACCGGTTCGGCGGGCATACGGGTCGACTCGACTCAGCGCACCAGTGGAACGCTGCCACGTGACGCACGCCGCTTCATTGCGCTCCTCCGTTCACCGGTCGACGCGTGGCGGTCTCTTTCTCTCTCCTGCGTGTGTTTCAAATTTCCAGATGTTAGCGTTTTCACGTTTTCGATCTATTTTCTTCAAATTTTCTTATCTTTCAATCCGTAATCCATTTCAACAAAATTTCTTCACAAAAATTGTAGATCTCATATTCTACTTCTAGAATATATTTTTCCTTTATTTTTTTCTTGAGCACAGGATGAGTTAAGGCTGTCCAAAGATATGAAAAACTCACATTTTCTGTTTTCGATCGGTTTACCCGAAGTCCGACTAAACTCCAATTTTCGTCCAGGAACTTCAAGAAACCTGTGTGAATCTTATTTTAGTTACATACCTCCAAAAACTTCAGATCTAACGTTCAAGAAACTCCTCAGATCTAGATAAAATCGAAACAAGAAGTTCGAAACCTTACTTTGTCCGTTCTCGGATTTTCTTGCCGGAATGAGTGAATCCACCACCCAAACTCCTTTTTCAGCACTGAGAGAAGTATTGCTTCGAAGTTTCTTGCCTTGAATTCGATCTCCAATGGTGATTTGTCTTCTCTACTCTTCCTCTCTCCCAAACCCTAACTTTTCTCCTTTCTCCTTTATCTCTCTTTTTTTTTTCTTTTCTTTCTCTTTCTTCTTAGAGCCCAAACAACTAGACCCCTTGGGTAAGAGTAGGGGCAAAATGACCCTTTTGCCTTGTTATTTTTATTTTTTATTTATTTATCTAAAAATTTGGGGATTACAATTCTCCCTAACTTAAGAACTTTCGTATCCTTCCCAGAAGAGTTCAGGCTAAGACCTCCTCGTGTCATCCTCACATTCCTAGGTGGCTTCGTTGTCCTATTGGTTTTTCCATAAGACCTTGACTAATGGAATCTCCCTTTTCGTGGTTTCCTCACATCACGTGTCATTATCCCTATGGATTTTTCTTCATACGTTAGATCCTCCTGAAGGGGAAGTGTCTCGTGATCGATGATGTGAGTGGGATCTAGAGTGTACTTTCTCAACATTGATACATGAAATACGTTGTGCACTGCGGCGAGTGTGGGTGGTAATGCTAGTATGTATGCCACGGGCCCTACCCTTTCTAGGATTTCAAAGGGGCCCACGAATCTCAGGGTCAACTTGCCCTTCTTCCCAAACCTTAGCACTCCTCTCATTGGGTCATTTTCAGGAAGACGTGATCACCCACTGCAAACTCGAGGTCTTTCCTACGAGAGTCTGCATAACTCTTTTGCCGACTTTGTGTAGAGAGTATCCTCTGTCTGATTTTCTGTACTACTGCGTTGGTAGTCGCCCTCAACATATCTTCTAGGGTTTGATTAAATCTTTCCGTTTGTCTATCTGTCTAAGAATGGAATGTTGTATTGAACTTGAGGTTTGTTCCCAACGCCTTCTATAACCCTTTCCAGGAGTTAGAAGCAAACTTAGCATCCCTATCAAACACAATGGACACTGGTACGCCATGCAGACGGACTATCTCCTTGACGTGCAACTGGGCCCATTGGTCTACTCGATAAGTGGCTCTATCTGGGATAGAGTGGCCTGCTTTGGTCAATTTATCTACAATGGCCCAGATGACGTTGAAGTCTCGTCGGGCCTTCGATAGGTCTGAGATGAAATCCATGCTTATTTTCTCTCATTTCCATGCTGGAATATTCATCAGTTGCAACAACCCTGCTGGTCATTGTCTCGGGGCCTTTACATGCTGTCAGGTCAAGCACCGACTCACATACTCAACTACGTCCTTCTTCATTCCTAGCCACCAATAACTACACTTTAAATCCTGATACGTTTTAGTACTACTAGGGTAAAATGTGTAGGACGTATTGTGTGCCTCGGTCATCATTTCCTGTAGAATCTTCTCATCTCGAGGTACTCATAATCGGTCCTACCACATCAATCCCTCTTCAGAAGAAATTGAGTATCCCTCTGGTCTCTCGATTTTCTACTGACCCCAGATCTTACTGAGGTGCGTATCAGCTCTCTGAGCTTCGATGATACGTCTCTTGAGGGTGAGTTGGACTGAAAGTTTACGCTAGTTGAGCGATGACGCCTCTAACCAAGACCTCTATTCCAGCCCTCTGTATCTCATCTTGTAGATACCTCTGTCTCGTGATCAGGACGGATGTGTGGGCTGTCTTCCTGCTCAAGGCATCTACCACTACATTGGCTTTTCTTGGGTGGTAAAGTATTTCAATATCATAGTCCTTAACTAGTTCTAACCACCTCCGCTATCTCATGTTCAGCCCTTTCTGTGTAAACATATGCTAAGGCTCTTGTGGTCAGCATACACCTGAACTCTCTTGCCATACAGGTAGTGACGCTAGGTTCTCAATACATACACCACGGTTGCTAGCTCCAGACCGTGGGTGGGGTAGTTGTGCTCATACTCTTTCATTTGTCTAGAGGCGTAAGCTATCACTTTGTCCTTTTGCATGAGTACACACCCTAACCCTTTTCCTGAGGCGTCGCTGTAAACCACAAGTTCACTTGACCCATCAGGCACTATAAGTACAGGTGTAGTGACCAACCTCGTTCTCAGTTTCAGAAAGCTCTGTTCACACTCTAGTGTCCAGACAAAGAGTTTCCCTTCTTGGTCAACTGTGTCACGCTGCTGAGGTCTTAGGAAATCTTGTACAAATCTTTTATAAAATCCTGCTAGACTGAAAACACTCCTTACTTCATTGACAGTAGTTGGTCTAGACCATTTCAAAGTTGCTTCAATCTCGAAGGGTCAAGCATCTCGAAGGGTCCAATGAATCGAGGGCTCAATTTGCGCCTACGCTCGAACCTCAAGACACCTTCATCGGTGCTACTTTTAGGAATACTAGGTCTCCTATCTCAAACTCTAAGCTCCTACGTCTTACATTAGTGTAGCTTTTCTGTCTACTTTGAGTGGTACACATCCTCGCTCTGATTTTCTGAACGGCCTCATTGGTGACTCGAACCAACTCGAGTCCTACTAACTCTTTATCGCCTACTTCATCCCAGCACAATGAAGATCTACACCATTTTCCATATAAGGCCCCAAACAATGTCATCCCGATGGTTGCTTTGAAGTTGTTGTTGTCTGAGAACTCCATGAGATGTAGTTTGAAATCCCAGCTTCCCTTGAAATATAATACACAAGCGCGTAGCATTTCTTCTAGAATCTGATTCAAACGCACCGTTTAACCATCTATTTGAGGGTGGAAGCTAGTGCTGAAGTCGAGACGAGTACCCAACGCTTTTTGAAGTTCGCACCAAATGTCGACATAAAGCGTGGGTCTCGATTCGACACTATCGACACTAGGACTCCATGCAACCTTACTATCTCTCACATATAGTTTAGCCCATTTGTCAAATGTATATGTTGCTTTTCTTGGAAGTGTGCCAACTTTGTCAACCTGTCGACAATTACTCGATTATCGTATAGTCCTTCAGCGTTCTGGGTAGTCCTACTATGAAGTCCATGCCTATATTTTCTCACTTCTACTCCAATATACTCAGGGATTGTAACATTTCCGCCGTCTATTTTCTGGGAGCTTTTACTTGTTGACATTCTAAGCACTTTCTCACAAACTCTACTACGTCTTTCTTCATACTTCGCCACCAGAAATGTTGTTTCAGATCTTGGTACATCTTAGTATCGTCTGGATGCATAGAAAATGAAAAATTGTGAGCCTTCATCAGTATCTCTTTCCTTAACACCTCTATTGCTGGGACACATAGGCATCCTTGACACATTAATATGTCATCTGAGGATTTTGAAAATTCATGCACGGGACCCTCTACCAGTTGGCTCATAATCTTATGTAGGCTAGGGTTCTCTCGTTGGGAATCAATAATTCTCTCCAAGTGTGGGTTATACTGTGAGTCGAGCTTTCTGTGCTATAACGCCCTCACTCATTACAGCTATATTAGCTCACTCGAAATATTTTTGTTGTAACAACCCTAAATTTCTACATACTGAGAGTCGCTACTAACGTCTCATGTTCATCTCTAATGCGAAAATATAACTCTTAAAAAAAAAACATCATCTATACATAAATGTCGAAAATATTTAAAACATTCTTTATCTGAAAAAAAGAGCCATGGTCTTACGTGTTTAAATACGAAATATTGAAATTTAGAGAAAATAAAAACAAATACAAAATAATTTAAAAGGATGAAATGCAAAACAATCTATTCTGACCTAAGACTAGGAATTTAAATATGAGTCTACCCTATGCATGTGCCACAGTCTCTGTTTGCGATGTCGTCGTCTTCCGTACAGGTGTGCCTTGCTTTTACCTGAAAAATGATGTGGCACACAACCTGAGTATTTTGAAGTTTGAAGAATACTCAGTAAGTGGCCCCACTATAGGGGGCCATGCAAATGAAAACATATGCAATCATGCTCTTGGGACCTATCTCTAGCTCATCTAGGGGTGGCCTCCAGTCTCGGACAAATTGGATGTGTAGTGCTTCCCTACACATGACCCATACGTACGAGTGTGAATCCCTAGGGCACTCGCACACCCCCTAGACCCTCTGGTCAAACTAATCTGTAGCGACGTCTGGAGGTCAGCGAAAACCCATAGTGTCATGCTCCTCATGAACACCCTACTCCTCATACTGTATGCGTCTGCACTAATCATCTCCAGGGGAAGTATCCCTATGTTTATGAATATACAATATGCATGAGGTCCCTCTAACGTCCATCTTATCATCTTTTCTGACACAACCTCTAGTCTCATCTCTTTGTTACATTAAGTAACACAAACTCATGGATATTTATATTAATATCATTTTCATGCTCTTAAGGTTGTGTCCTATGTTGATCTAACGACATGATGCAATATGGCACTCATCATCATATAACATGCTCAATATGGAAACATCATCACATTAAGATAAACGTCATGCAATCATCATACTCATCATATTGTCATAAAGTGCATCAAGCATATCAAGTACGTCATTCATCGAAATATATATACTATGCACATCATCAAGCATCATAACTCATACATTATCATATGCTCATACATCATCATATACTATTATATGGCATCATACGATACAACTCATACATCATAAATTGTAACTCATACAATTTCTAACCTATCCTATAGTAAGGTCACTTACTTGATTAGCTTAGGTTGGTGTCACCAATTTATCCCTAATGAAAGTTCGATTTTTTCCTTTGTATCCAAGTCAACCTATATGAATCCATGACATCAATTTCACGTTCAATTCTCTAAATTTTACAATGGTCCATGTGTTAGACTTCATGTGAGCATTAAAGACTTTGCATGAGTAAAGTCTTGAAACGTGATAATATACCTACACATATATATTTTTATTAAGATCTCATTTTCTATTATTACTGTCGTAATGAAGATATTTCATATTTTATCATTTAATTTTGTTAGCCAAATCTTCCATCTTCCTCTCTCTATATACTCCTACCCTCTCATATATCTTCCATCTTCGTATTTACTTCTGTCAATGATATTTGGTCTATTTATCTTTTAATTAAATTCACCAAATCTTCCCTCCTCTCTCTTTAATTCTAAACATATAATTTTGTTCATTAAATCTTCCCTCTCTTCCTCTCTATATTTATTTTATTTTGGTAAACATCTTCCCTCTCTTTCATTCATCTGTATTTATTTTAATTTTGTTCAGATAATTATGTTCATCAAAACTTCCTCTTGTGTATTTATTTTAATTCTGTAAACACTTTTAATTTCTCTCTATATAGTTTAATATTGTTCACATATATTCTTGGCCAATTTTTAATCGATTGTATGGCTACATGATTTACTGTATCTCATATAAAACTATTTACATTTAATTATAAATTTTCTAATCAAAGCTAAATAATTGCGACAATATTTAGGAAATATATAAGATATAATTACCTGTGATTTCTAAAACCAAATTTGGATAAAAAGAAGGAAGACTTATTATATACCTTAACAAACTAAGCTTAACTAGTTGAGGAGAGATAAGGGGGAAGTGAGAGATTGGTGGAGGGATGGATCACTTACCATTTCCTTTTCTTATTAATATATTTTTTATTAATTAATTTATTATTATTATCATCTTTTTTTTTACCGTTGGTACATCTCAAGCCGAAGGAGGACAATATCTTCTAACGGGCTTGGGTAGTTACAGATGGTATCAGAGCTAGACATTGGATGTGCTAGCAAGGAGGTTTTTCTCCCAAGGAGGGGGCGGTGTGTCAGTAAGGATGATGGGCCTCGAAGTGGGTGGATTTGGTAGGGACCACATCGATTGGAGAAAGGAACGAGTGCAAGTGAGAACGCTGGGCCCTGAAGGGGGTGGATTGTGAGATCCCGCATCGGTTAGGGAGGAGAACAAAACACCCTTTATAAGTATGTGGAAATCTTTTTACTAGCAGACGCATTTTAAAAACCTTGAGGAGAAGCACGAAAGGGAAACTCCAAAGAGGACAATATATGCTAGTGGTGGGCTTGGGCGGTTACATTTGTACTCGTACTTCTCTAGTAATGAGGGTCAACGAGTGGGCTATCTTTCGACTGAGGGCATCAGCGACCATGTTTGCCTTTGTAGGGTGGTACTGGATATCTATATCGCAATCCTTCACTAGTCCTAAACACCTTCTTTGCCTCATGTTCAGCTCTTTTTAGGTGAAGAACTATTTCAAACTCTTGTGGTTAGTGTAAATTTGAGTTTTCTCTCCATACAGATAGTCTTGCCAGATCTTTAATATGAACACTACTGCAACCAAATCTAGGTCATAGGGTAGTTCTTGTTGTATTTCTTTAATTGACGGGATGTGTATGCAACGACTTTGTCATGTTGCATCAACACGCATCCTAGTCCTTTCTCAAAAGCATCGTTGTAGATCATGTATCCCTCTAAGCTCTCGGGTATCGTGAGCACTGGGGTTGTTACCAATATTTGTTTTAAGTCTTGGAAACTTGCCTCACACGCATCGTTCTATGTAAATGGTACGCCCTTCCTCATTAGCTGTGTAAGTGGCAAGGTTATCAAACTTTGGTACCTCTGCATGAATCTTCGATAGTACCCCGCTAATCCTAGAAAACTCAGTACCTCTGTAACCTCTGTAACTTCGATTTTGGTTGGATCTACGAATATTTCATTCTTTGATACCACGTGTCCCAAGAATGAGACTTGTCGCATCCAAAATTCGCATTTGGAGAACTTGGTGTACAACTTGTTCTCTCTCAGGGTGGTTAGAACTTTTCGGAGGTGTTCTTGGTCCGTTTTCGAGTATATGAGGATGTCATCTATGAACACGATAACGAACGTGTCCAAAAAGTCCTTGAATTCTTGGTTCATTAATTCCATAAAGACAACTAGAGCGTTGGTGAAGCTAAATGACATCACTACAAACTCGTAGTGACAGTATCTTGTCGTAAATGTTGTTTTTGGTACATCTGTTTCTTTAATCTTAATTTGATGGTACCCTGATCAAAGGTATATCTTGGAGAATATCGTCACCTCCCGAAGTTGGTCAAATAGGTCTTCTATGCGAGGCAGAGGTATTTGTTCTTTATTGTTCTTATTTAGTTCTCTATAATTGATGCATAGGCGCATCGATCCATCCTTCTTTTTGACAAACAACATCAGCGCACCCCAAGGGGATACGCTAGGTCGAATGAAGTCTTTGTCCAGTAGGTCTTGTAACTGCGCCTTGAGTTCTTTCAACTCAGTTGGCGCCATGCGATAAGGTGCTTTGGAAATAGGCCCATTTCTCGGCTCGAGTTATATGGCAAAGTCTACTGCTTGGGAAGGGGATATTCCTGGTAGGTCTTCTAGGAAGATGTCTGGAAATTCGTTCACTACTGGTACGGTGTCGGGTTTTTTTTATTTCCTCTTACATCTATGACACATGCTAATATTGTTCAATCCTCTTGTTGAACTAGTCTGTTAGCTTTCATCATTGAGACTACCTTTGGAGTAGTCCCGGAGCATGTACCTTTAAGCTTAAAGTTGGGTCCCGACAATGGTAAAAATATTACTTCCTTTGTACGACAGTCTATACTAGCGCAGAGCATGAGACGTTAGTAACAACTATGAGTAAATAGAAATTTAGGGTCATTATAAATGATGCAACAATGATTAAAATGATAATATAACAATCCAGTAATTTGAATAGAAAGAAAGAAAAAAAAATTAATTATTGGGTCTTAAAATTTAAGTTTTATGAATGAGTACTTAAGTTAAAAAAGGACGGTTAGATTCCTAAAATTTTTAATTTTATGTTTAATAAGAATTTATTTCATATATTTTATATTTACATATCTACAAAAGAAAAGGTGTCAGAAAACAAAAAATTTGAAATAAATTCATAATTAATTTACTTATCATGGAATAAATTATAAGTTTCATTGTTAAATTTTTAGGTGAATTTTTTTAAAGTGTATCACCAATCCCTACATTTTTAAATTTCATGTCTATTGAGTCCTTAATTTGTCTAATAGATTCTTGAACTTTTAATTTTGTGTCTACGAACCTGTTAACAATAAAATTTTAAGATTTTATTTTTTATTTTAAAAAATCTTAAATATTTTATGAATAAATTTTTTTTAAAAATTATTAGATATTTTTTAAAAAATCCATCACTAAAGTTAATCCTTAACCATTATCAGTTCACCTAACCAACCATAATTTCATCACCCTCCATCAATTTTTTGGACAAAGAAAATTGGGAAAATAATAATATTAATATCATTTCTTCCTCTTCTCTATACCCTTATCTTTCTCTTTGCTTTGTAAATTCTTCTAATGTACCCTTAATTCTTCTTCCTTTTAGGGGTATTTTTCGTCTAATTTTATCAATTGATGTGCGTTACGAAACAGTTTTGTACGAGGGAATGCGACATTAAGCTCCATTCATAGACTAAAATTTAGGTGGGTTGAAATGAAACATGGTGCATGTCACCATGTCATTATACTATGACATATAATCATCATACATCTCATGTCACCATGTCATAATGCATCATCATCCTAACGTATATCATAGTATCATAATATATCACATTATCATAATATAATGCATCATCATAACATCATTATAACATATTATGTCATCATAGTATATCATATCAACATACATGACACGTGTAAGGGTCATTGGACATGTAGAACAAGTTTTCCAACCGAGTTGATAATAGAGTCACTCACACGGTTGGCCTAAGCTGAAGCTACTATGATACTTTAATGATAGGATAATGCTCCTCTCTGAAATTTAATTACTTAGAGTTTCACAATTATAAATTAGCATTCTACTATGGGAATTGACTCATCTAATTTGTCATCATAAAATAATTTAAACTAACTAAATCTAATTTTTCATAAAATAATTATTTAAACTTGACTCAAAAAAGGTAAATTAACTTAAAGGTGGTGTAAACTAGCGGAAAGGTAGTCATAAATGTAAACTAGCTCAAAGGTAATCATAGTAGGAAAGGTTCTGAGCGTATCAAACCCTAACCAGATGAGCCAAAATGCTGATCTAGAGACATTACTTCGAATCGTTCAAGTGAGATGATAAAATGAAGTAAGAAGTAAGGAAATTTTCTTTTATAGTGGAGGCCAACTCCAACTTCTCAATGAAAAATTTAACGGCCTTTAAATACTTAAAAAAAATTCAATAATTAAATAAACATAATCTTAAAAATTCACTAGATTTGTAATTTAACCTATTTTATTTCTTAAACTTGGAATAAAAGTTTGCCTCCATACATTTATTTCATTTTAGACCTTTCATAGACCATAATTTTTGTAATAAGTTTAACCAAAAAGATACCTTTAACAAATTTTTGTAATAAGTTCATCCTATGCTAACATATAGTCTAATAATTTAAATACTATTATCTTATGCATGTGTCTTAGTCTTTACTTGTGATGTCATCGTCAGTCGTACATCCGTGTCTTGCCTTTACCTGAAAAATAGGAGTAGCACACGACTTGAGTATTTTAAGAAATGTTCAGTAAATGACCCCACGATTGGGGTTAGAGTATGCAAACACATGCAACTCGTGACTAGGGACCTATCATTTAAAATCATCATTAGAGGTGGTCTCTAGTATAGACAAAATTAGATGTGTAGTACTTCCGTACACACGACCCATACGTGCGAGTGTGAGTCTACCAAGTAGTAGTTCATACACTTCCTCCGTCCCCATTTATCTAATGGAGACAGAAGTCTCGCTCCACTTCCTCTTTCATTTCCATCGAAAATCTCTAGCCAGTTTGGCATCACATACGCTTTAGGTAAGACAACTAGTCATTATGCCTTTTCTCCTTATATTGTTTTAGAGAAAATAAAAGAGAAATTTTTTAATATATTAAAAACTAAAAATCAAACAAATCTTAGACTCGAATAAACTTGAGTCTATTACCTTATGGTCTTTGTGGCTCTAAATGAGGCAACAATTACTAAAATGGTAACCCGACAAGTCATATTTAAATAAAAAGAACAAAAATTAATTATTGTTAAAAGTTACTAATTTATTGATAAAAAAAATGTTTATTTTTAATTTGAATATATATTTTTTAGGGATAATTTTTTTTAATAAATAGTAAATTTACATTACATTATTCAATTATTTATTATTTATATAATAATATATAATAATAAATTTTTATAATATAAAAAAATTATTATTTAAATAATAAAAATTATAAACGAACTTCTATTAAACTTTTTTTTTTAATCAAACCGATTCAGATTCTTCCAATCTTTCATTATTTAGTTGATTTTTCTCAAAAACAAAACTTTGTGACTTCTTCGTTGAAATAGATTGTGATAGCGAAAAAGCTTTCAATGCTGTTCGACGCCTTTTGTTTTTCCAAAGATTTTTTCGAATCTGTTTTTTTTACATAGGAGTGCGTTTTTTGGAACGGTTTGATCATTGAATTTTAATTTGTTTAATAGTTTCTTCAATTTTCATAATATATTCATAATTAATAATTAAAATGAATTCATCTATTAACCATTAAATTAAATTAAATTTTTATCTAATAAAATTATAAAATTTTATTTTTTGTTTTTAAAAATCTTAAATATATTAAGAATCAATTTTTTTATAAAAAATTATTATTTTTAATTCATCCCTAATTCTTAACCATAATCAGTTAACCTAACCCCACATGGTTTCATAACTTTCCATCAATTTTTTGGAAAAAAGAAAATCGGGAAATTAATAATATTAATATCATTTCTCACCAAACCTTTCTCGAACGTCCTACTTTCTTCCTCTCCTCCTTACCCTTATCTCTCCCTTTGCTCTGTAAATTCTCTCATGGCGACGGTTCTCAGAACTCCATTTTTTCAGGCAACTCCTCCGGCAACTGTATCCTCAATTTCCTCATCCAAATCCACCCTAAGACCGTTGTCTGTATCATTTAGAACCTCTCACTCTACCATTTGTTGCATCAATTCCTCCAAGTTTTCACTTCGTCCTCGTTCTCTCCGGTTCCCGAAGCTCGCCTCGTTTGCTTCCTCCGGTGAAACGGAAATTAGCGAGGTCGAAGAGGAAGTTCGCGAATCTGAGGCTGAGGTACACTTAATTCTTCTTCTTATTTGGGGCTATTTTACCGTTTGGTTGCTGTATCGTTACCGAACTATTGTAGTTTGACTCTTTAGTTGATTAGTTTGGATAGTGTTGGAGGATATTGTTTTATGCAGAGGAGTTTCTAGGATCGCGTTGTTATGTCTAATATTATCAATTAGTGCGAATTTGCCTCTTGGATTGCTGTTACGAAACAGTTTTGTAAGAGGAAATGCGGTATTCTGGCATTATCTTCAATTCATTGTCTATTTCTGTATTCTAATTATTCTACTGAATTATCTATGAAGTAAGACATTTGATTCTCAAATCTCACCTTGAATTTATCCACTTGACCATTTCAAATTTTTGTGTTAACTAAAAAAAATTGAGTATGGAAGCAGTTTTCGTAGTTCTGGGGCCATTATTCGAGTTTGGTTTAATCATTCCTCTATGTTCTATGCAGCTTTTTGGATACTACAATAATATAATCAAATGATGGGACATAAGCTCCATTCAATTCAAGACTAAAATTTAGGTGTGTTGAAATGAAACATGGTCCATGAAGCATAAACTAAGCTCTTTTAATCCTGCAAGTATGGACTATTGATTTTGTTTTGTAAAATTTGAAGATTTTGGATATTGGAATGCTTAGAGAGTGTAATAACTTCTGACTATGAAAAATAAATTCACACAGCATGGATTTCGATTGTTTTAATTAAGTTTATACTGAAATCCTGTTCTTGTGCTTTCTTGTTGCTCATATATTTATGTAACAGGACTCTTCTGTTAGTTATACTGGTGTGGAAGATGCTGCAAGTGATAGTGATATAAGTGATGATGCAGAAGTTAATGCTGAGGATGTGGCTCAGTCAGTTATTATATCAGCACTTCAATCCTATAAGCAGGCTTTAGCAGATAACAATGGAGCTCAAATAGTTGAAATAGAGTCATATCTGAAGTCGATCGAAGATGAAAAGCTCGCAGTTGAAAGGAAGTTGGAATCCCTAACCGAAGAACTCTCTGCAGAGAAGGTTCGAATTTTGAGGATCAGTGCCGACTTTGATAATTTTAGGAAGAGAACAGAGAGAGAACGTCTTTCATTGGTGAAAAATGCTCAAGGAGAAGTGGTAGAGACGTTATTGGGTGTCCTGGATAATTTTGAGAGAGCTAGAGCACAGATCAAGGTGGAGACAGAGGGAGAAGAAAAGATCAATCAGAGTTACCAGAGCATCTATAAGCAGTTCAATGAAATTTTGGGCTCATTGGGTGTAGTTCCTGTTGAGACAATTGGGAAACCTTTTGACCCACTGGTGAGTTCTTGCTTCTTGTCAACTTATTGAATTTGCATCTCATGTACCTCATTTTCCCTTTATTCATCAAAGTTAAGTCACTATTAATCAGTCCGTGGTGCTAATAACCGAACTTGTTAATAATTGATGAACCTGTTTTCTAAATCAAATTGTTTAAATTGTTTTGTTCTTGAAGTATCTGCACATGACGGATTTATTCAATCAACTTGATGAGTAAATTGGTGCTATTTAGTTAATACCATTTATTTCAGTGAGATTGGAGATCAGAATCTAGAAACTAGGAAAGTGTAGGGCCTTTCCTTGCAAACCTTACAATCATTACTGGATGAACTTTTCCTGCAATCTGATTTTTGAATCTCAAATATGAATATGGTTTAAACCGACCCATTGGGATTCATAGGAAAACTAAGAATTGTGATCTTTTGCTCATGTGAAGACTGAATCATTTCTGTTGCTCTCATTTTTGTTTTGCACTGATAATGATGAGAGGGTAAATCATAATTTATTTGATAGTGTTCTTTGTAAAAAATATGTGATGTAAATTATCGGTGGAGTTCCATGGATCCATCCATAAGAAGTGATGCATCTTATAATGGGTTATTTTTCATGGAAAAGGATCAAAGAAGAGAAAGTTACTTTGGAAGTGTGCTATCTTGGATCCGTTATCGGTTTTATGGTTGGAGCTCAATAAAAGAATTATTGAAGATAAATTTGAAGATCTAGACCAGGTTCAGAGTGAATCTGATAGTGTACATTGTTGGAGCAAAAAGGTAGAAGACTTTACTAGTTCTACCTCTCAGGCTATTTGTTCAAAAGGTGATTTTTTGTCGGTAAAATTTATACTTCAAGGAGGCCTTGTCCTCCTGTAATATTGTAACTTATTCAAATTGTTATTATCAATGACAAGGCTACTATTTCTGTCTGATATTGTGATTTTTCGACTACCTTCAATCTCATTGAACTCTGAGGTGATGTGTTTTTCTTTTTCGAAATCTATTCGATTTGCATTCTTAACTAGCATGACATGATCAAACATGGAACTAATCAGGGTTCTGCTGTTTGATCTCTCTCTCTTTTTGGGGATCAAGTTTGGTAAGTTGAAACTTCTTTAATCAATTTCTTGCTACAGCTTCATGAAGCAATTATGAGGGAGGACTCCACAGAGTTTGAGGAAGGCATCATACTCGACGAGTTCCGCAAAGGATTCTTGCTTGGTGAAAGACTCCTGCGTCCATCAATGGTGAAAGTATCAGCCGGTCCAGGGCCTGAAAAGTCGGATGAAGCAGCAGCATCAGAAGAACATGATTCGAGTGAAAACTCGGAGGGCTCTGAATCGGAGTCTTCTTAAAACTCGAATGAACACAATCCAATTTTGAATATAGTTTTTGAATCTTCTTTGTGGGTGATAAGAGATTGGAGATGGAGTTTATTGTTGTTCTTGGTTATCAGGCTTTTGCAGGCGGAGAATTTAGATATTTGTTCTCAGGGGATAGCTTTTGACGGTGAAAAATTGTTGGTTCCGGGAAGGAAGTGTTAGTGGAATGTTGTACTTGATTTAGATATTGCTATAACTTGTAGAAATGGTTGAATGTGCCTTGATTTCTGAGGCCAAAATGGCATGGCAGGTCTCCTCTGTAGGACCATATTTATTTGAAGGAAATTGAAATCACTCTCTCTTTCATTGTTATTTCTGTTCATTATTAACTTAAAAACTTCTATTAGGGAATGGATGGACTGAAGAATCGTTTCCAATGTAGGTTGACCTATTTGGACATCAAGAATTATTTCATTGATTTCTTTAAGGAGATTGAGAAGTAATATTCTTATTTTGGCTATTCGTAATTTGCATAATTTAGCAGATTTAGTTAATTTGAACTTTCATGTTATGCTTTTTCTAAAATGGTTAAATATGTTTGCTATTGTATGGTTGTGTGTTATGTGGTATGATGTATGTTTGATCATAAAAATAAATATTTTGGCATCTAATGCATGTATATTATGTTTGATGATTGAGAAGATTGGTAAGATTGTGAATCGAGTAATCAGCCACCAAGTGCAAACAATAAGCTCCATGAGTACTAGATATGGCCGCAATGATGGAAGTGATGCAATCCTTGGTACAGACAGCTGGGCAAATGACTCAACTGATCTCGACCTTGGTGCAAAATGGTAGATAGATGGCCCAACCCAATCAGGGAAACGTCAACACGACAGAGGAAACAAGTATTTCATAGACTTCAAACGTCGAGACCCTGAAGTATTTGATGGAACGTCCCAGGACCCAGTGGTAGTTGAACTGTGGCTGTCTTCTATTGATGAGATGGTTGTCTTTTATTGATGAGATTTTTCGCATGAAGTGCCCAGAAGAACAGAGATTGAGTTGTGCCACTTTTATTCTATGTAGCAATGTTAAACTATGGTGGCAATCAGCCTCCAGAGCGATTGTCGTAAACGAAGACGAGATCACCTAGACTCAGTTTAAAGGAGCATTCCTCCAAAAATACTCCAAACTAGTGGTGCGATACAAGAAGCAACATGAATTCCTAAGCATAGAGCAAGAAGACAGATCAGTGGAGGAGTATGAATGGGAGTTCAACCGCATGTCCCACTTTGCACCGAGACTAGTCGAGACGGAAGAGCAGAAGGTAGAGTGCCTTTTATGGTCTTGAGACCTGATGTTCGAGGAACGGTGTCAGTGCATCCTCCACCAAACTATGCAACAACATTCTGACTAGCTGAGGCACTTGACGACAGGGAATACCCATTTGAAGACACACAATCCTATCTAGGCACGACAATTGAACATAAGAGAAAGATAGAGCATACACCACCTACCTCCTCCAAGGTACCACGACGCTAGGGTAAGACTAGTTTAAACCAAGAGCGCAGAAAACCACATGATCGAGCCCACACCATGTGATAGAGCATTTTGCACAAACGGTGGGAAAGGTCACTCTAGACAGTGCAGGTGGCATCAGCAAGCCCGCTAGCAACCAACCGACCTTAAACCTAAAGTCATCCCCGCAATAGGGCCAAATATACACTACCATTCGACATGAGGTGGAAGACTCCAACACAGCAGTCACAAGTACGTTATCTATTCTTAGACATTACACGTGAGTATTGTTTGATTTTGGGTCCACCCACTCATTTATCTCTACTGACTTTGTAAAACACATAAGGGTAGAATTAGAACCGCTAGGGTACATGTTGTTCGTGGATACCCCGACAGGGGAGAGAATGGAAGCCTTCGAGAAGGTGAAGGACTGTTAATTTTATGTGTCAAGTCACATGATGGATGTGACATTGATAGTGTTAGATATAAAAAATTTTGACATCATCTTAGGAATAGAATGGTTAGCTAGGAACCATGCTTCCATTGACTGTTTTAATAAAGAAGTTGTGTTCAGACCTCTTGGCCACCCAAGCTTCAAGTTCAAGGGGTCCATGGTGGAAATAGTCCCTAAGATGGTCAAAAAATTAACGACAAGGAAGATGCTCTCCCATGGTGTCTGAGGGATATTAGCTCATGTGGTGGAAACATGGCAAACTGAGGTGACCATTGACTTGGTACCAGAGTGAGAGAATTTGCGGACGTATTGTTGGAGGTTCTCTCCAATGTACCCCAAAGCGAGACGTGAAATTTGAGATTGTACTTGAGCTGAGAACAACCCCTATTTTCAGGATGACCCCTGCCGAACTAGAAGAATTAAAGTTGAAGATCCAAGAGCTATTGGATAAAGGCTTTATACGCTCAAGTGTGTCCTCTTAGGGGCCCTAGTGATATTTGTGAAAAGGATGAGTCTATGCGTTTTTGCATAGACTATCAAGAGCTCAACAAAATGACAATTAAGAACAAGTACCCTTTACCCTTGGATTGACGATTTGTACGATCCGCTGCAAGGAGCAATGATGTTCTCAAAGATTGACTTACGATCAAGCTACCATCAGTTGAGGATTAGGAAGAGTTATATCTCTAAAACAGCTTTCCGCACAAGGTATGAACTTACAAGTTTAGAGTAATGTTGTTTGGCTTAACCAACGCTCCAGCTATGTTTATGGGTCTGATGAACAAAGTGTTCAGAGAATTTCTAGATAGTTTTGTGATTGTGTTCACCAATGATATCATGGTGTACTCCAAGACTAGGGAGCAACACGAGAAACATCTTAGGAAGGTGTTGGTAACTCTGAGGACAAACAAGCTATATGCAAATTTCTCCGTGCGAGTTCTAGTTATAACAAGAATGATTTCTTGGACATGTGGTGTCACGAATGGGGATCACTGTAGACCCAACAAAGATTGAAACTGCGACAAATTGGCCTCGCCCGACCAATGTAACCGAGGTACGAAGTTTTCTTGGTCTAGCAGGTTATTATCCGTGGTTTGTGCAAAAAAATTTCAAGATCACCACCCCCCTCACCAAGTTGACCAAGAAAGAAAAGTCATTTACCTGGAATGATCAGTGCACAGTGTGTTCCATATACCGATGCTATGATGATATATAGCAGACCCATCTCATATGATAGATTTCGAACTCCTACGATTGGATAAATGTTTGAACTATGAGGAAGAGCCAATACAAATTGTGGCTAGAGAAATGAAGATTTTACATAGTCGAGAGATCACGTTTGTCACGATATTATATTGGAATCGCCAGCTCGAAGAAACCACTTGAAAACGAGAAGAGGAAATGATGATCAAGTACCCCTACACTCTTCCAAACATAAGAAATATAATATAGGCCTTTACATTGAAGCGAAGATTTTGAGGACGAAAGTTTTTTTTTTTTTTTTTAATCTCAAGCCCAATAAATAAATAAATAAATAAATATATATATATATATATATATATATATATATATATATATAAACAGTAGAGTTCAACTACATATAGCCAAACCCCACAACCACCATCCCCCCTCCTCACAAAGCACGAAGCCTAATACGAGCCAACCATTTACAACCCTAGTTGCCGCCATGATGAAGGGAATGAACTCTTCATCCACGTAGTGGAAGCATTGGGAACCGTTTTGATTTTTATTATGAATTAAAACAAAGCAATAAATTGGAGAGTAATAATTCTACCTTTGTAGAAATCCTAGCTTGCAAATACTTGAAGTATTCGCAAAAGCTCTTCAACATTTCACGAGATCTTCCTTGTTCAACATTCCACGAGATCTTCCTTGCTATGACTCGAACACAAGGTCAAGCAGCCTCTTGAAAGAAAATTCCTAAGGGATTGGAGAAGAATAGTTTCAAGAATTCTCTATAGATGTAATTTCATTCTCTAGAGAAAGTGAGAGAGATTCGTATGTCTTTTACTCAACCCGAAAGTGCTATTTATAGGGACTCTTGGAGAATATTTGTCAAATAATATATTTGCATATTTAATATATTATAATATAATATCTAATTTTAATATTATAAGATATACTACTATATATATTTAACTAATTTGAATCTCATTCAAATTTCAAATATATTTTTATTTAATGTATCAAAATACATTAATTGATTTAATATTTAATGGTATCAAATACAATAAATATATTTTTCCTTTAATATTATCTAATATATTAAATATTAATTTGAACCCTTCAAATTAATATATATATATATTTTTTTGTCATTTATGTTTAACATATCTAATATATTAAATATTAATTTGAACCTTTCTAATTAAATATATTTTCTCTATTTATTTAATATATCTAATATATTAAATACTAATTTAACATTTCAAATTAAATTTATTTTCTCCTTTATATTTAATATATCTAATATATTAAATATCAATTTGAACACTTCAAAATTTTTTTCAAATAAATTGAACATTTTACCGTTACTATAAGCTAGTAAGGGAATCTTATGGACCTACCGATTATAAGCTCCAATAATAGAAAATTGATTAATTAAACTCTTTTATTAATCAATTTCCATTCATTAACTATAGGTCACTCCACTATAGACCTAGAGTTGCACTCTTATGCACTGCAGGACAAGTTATGTCCATTGATATAACCATTACAAGCAAGTCGATCCTTCACGAGTTGTTCATAATTACAGCTGGGTCAAAAGTCCGGTTTACCCCTGTAATTACATCTTTCACCTTAATTACTACTGATTCTCTAATGTGATTTGTTTATGATCCAATCATAAACCAAGTCTCTCTCGGGCCAATGAGAGGGTGGGGCCCCATTGTTCAAGTCCCGAAATCAGTACTTAATAGAACAACTCATCTACTTTCCTGATGTGGAAAGGAGTGAATTTCATCTCATGATATTATGTTCCCAACTCTCTATTTGGTAAGTCCCCAAAATAGTAGGCATATTGAATCGGCTAAAAGAGTTATTCTCACCCATGCAAATTAAAGGACAAGCCCTCACAGGAGTTCATAACTAATTCAGGATTAAGATCGAGTCGCATATTGATATAGAATCAACCCAAGGGAAAGTATGGAACGGATTACCTTGATGATCAAGATCAAGAGTAAAGAAAACTCGTTTCTAAACTCGAGATTCGAATCACTCCACAAGAGGTGTGATCAATACCACTTGAATGACTCTAGCATGCAAGTTCTAAACACAAAAATTTGCAAACGAAAACTTAACTCTCAACAAAGCTTAAATAGAAATTTTATTCTTAATTCCAAAATCTGATGTCTCTAATCAAAGAAAATAAGGTTTTATATAGCCTTTACAATCTTAACCTATGTGATACATAACTCCCAAATTAAATGGGCCAGTAAATAAGAAATACCCATAACCTCCATATTAAAATGGCTAGTTAATGGTGGAATATGGTAACCTATGTGGGTTACAATATAACCTTAACTCCTAATATTTAAAACCTTAAATATGACAAACAAATATTTAAATTATAATTAAACAGTGGAATGAATGAAATGTGTTTATTAGTCCTCCTTGGACTAATTTCATAAATTCAGCTGAGTTCATTAAATGCAACTTAGAGTGCATTTAATTCATCTCTTTCTCGAAGCTCAACTTTGCACAACATATAAGGGAGGTCTCCAACGTCTTCTAGAATTTCCTTTGATGAGCTCACCATAGCTTGAATATAAGTGTATAAGGTTTGTTGTAGCTTCTTGGCTCTCGTCCTTGTAATTGGACCTTGAGGTATGGAAATTTCTTGGTCGTGGTTCATATCATTCTCTCCCTCTTGAGAAAGATTCGTCCTCGAATCCCAGCCATCACCTACATCAAAAGGACTCAAATCAACAACATTAAAAGTTGCACTAACACCGGACTTACCTGGTAAATCAATTTTATAAGCATTGTCGTTTATACGCTCAAGAACTTGAAAAGTTCCATCTCCTGTAATAAAAGCTTAGATTATCTTTGAGTAGGAAATCTTTCTTTTCGGAAATGCACCCAAACCCAATCTTCTGGCTTGAAGATGACAATCTTGCGTCCTTTATTAATTCGGGTGGCAACCTTGAAATTTTGCTTCTCAATTTGTTCTTTTACTTGCTTGTGCAGTTTATGAACAAACTCAACCTTGGCATTTGCATCAAAATTCACAAACTCTTTTGACGGTATAGATAACAAGTCAATGGGGGTCAAAGGATTAAAGCCATAAACAATTTCAAAATGTGTGCATTTAGTAGTGCTATGAACAACCCTATTATATGCAAATTCTATAAATGGCAAACAATCCTCCCAAGTCTTAAGATTCTTATCAATAATAGCCCTAAGCATAGTAGTCATGGTTCTGTTAACAACTTCAGTTTGTCCATCAGTTTGAGGATGACAAGTAGTTGAATATACTAGCTTAGTTCCTAACTTACCCCATAAAACACGCCAAAAGTGGCTTAAAAATTTTACATCATGATCACTAACAATGTTTTTAAGAATGCCATGCAATCGTACAACTTCCCTAAAGAACAAGTCAGTAATATGTTTTGCATCATCAGTTTTGTGACAAGGAATAAAATGAGCCATTTTACTAAATCGATCAACCACAACAAAGATGCTATCATAACCTTTCCTAGTCCTAGGTACACCTAAAACAAAATTCATTGATATATCAATCCAAGGACCATTAGGAACAGGTAATGGGGAGTATAAACCATGTGGTTGAAGCCTAGACTTAGCTTGTTTACATGCTATGCAACGAGCACAAACTTTATGAACATCATGTCTCATTTTTTGCCAAAAAAAATGTTCAGAGAGCATATCATAAGTTTTAGAAACTCCATGGTGTGCCATTAAACCACTTCCATGAGCTTCCCTCACAAGTAGCTCACGTATGGAACAAGATGGTATGCAAAGTTTGCCTTTTCGGAACAAAAATCCATCTAACAATAAGTAATTATCCACAATGAGTCCTTTTTCACAAGATTCAACAAAAGGAGCAAAGAACATGTCATGTTGATACAAATCCTTTATGTGTTCAAAACCCAACAATTTAGCATTCAAAGTATTGAGGAGGACATACCTTCGTGATAAAGCATCTGCAACAATGTTTCCTTACCTTGTTTATATTTTATGACGTAAGGGAATGCTTCAATAAATTCTAACCACTTAGCATGTCGTCTGTTGAGTTTATTTTGTGCTCTCAAATGCTTTAAACTTTCATGATTCGTATGAATAACGAACTCCTTAGGCCAAAGATAATGTTGTCATGTTTGCAATGCACGAACCAAAGCATAAAGCTCTTTGTCATAAGTTGGATACCTCACAGATGCACCAGTCAACTTCTCACTAAAGAACATTAAAGGTCTTTGATTTTGCATTAATACAGCACCTATCCCTACTCCACTAGCATCACATTCAATTTCAAAAGTTGACTCAAAATTAGGTAATGCAAGCAAGGGAGTAGAACTTAATTTTTCTTTCAAAGTGTTAAAAGCAAGTTCTTGATCTTTTTCCCATATAAAGGATACATTTTTCTTAACAAGTTCATTCAAGGGTGAAGCAATTGTACTAAAATTCTGAATGAACCTACAGTAGAAACTTGCAAGACCATGAAAACTTCTTACCTCACTTACATTTGTGTAGGCCAATCTTTTATAGCCTTCACTTTCTCCCCATCAACCTCAACACCATTAGATGAAACTACAAACCCAAGAAAGTTAACTTTTTCCATGCAAAAGCTACATTTCTTTAAATTTATATACAAACATTCGTTTCTTAAAGTAGTCAAAACATTGCGTACATGGATAATATGGTCATCTAAAGATTTAGAGTAAACAAGGATGTCATCAAAATAAACAACCACAAACTTACCTAAGTATTCTCGTAAGACATGGTTCATTAGTCTCATGAATGTACTAGGTGCATTAGTTAATCCAAAAGGCATTACCAACCATTCATAAAGACCATACTTGGTTTTAAAAGTTGTTTTCCACTCATCCCCAATATGCATGCGAATTTGATGATAACTCGATTTTAAATCAATCTTAGTAAAAAGACTACATCCATGCAACTCATCAAGCATATCATCTAATCTAGGAATTGGATGTCTATACTTTATAGTTATCTTGTTTATAGCCCTACAATCAAAACACATACGCCAAGAACCATCTTTCTTAGGTACAAGAATAACTGGAACAGAACAAGGACTCAAACTTTCACGTACATATCCTTTAGCAAGGAGTTCACTTACTTGCCTTTGTATCTCTTCAGCCTCCTTTGGATTAGTCCTATATGCTGGTCGGTTTGGAATGGGCGCGCCAGGAATGAAGTCAATCTTGTGTTCAATCCCTCTAAGTGGTGGCAAACTACTAGGCATCTCCCCGGAAAATAAATCTGCAAACTCTTGCAAAAGCACAACAAAATCACTAGGCAAAGAATGGTTAAGCGTGTTAGTAAAGTAACAAGACCCCTTGCACATAAGTACAAGAATAGTCCGGTTAGAGAGCAAAACATTCCTAGCCTCACTTGATCTAACATACAGGCTTACTGATTTGGCTTTTCTCTCTTTTTTTTCTCTAGGCTGAGTGCTACTCTCTTGCTTTTCACTCAAGCTCTTTTTGTCACTGGTTTCTTTTTCAATCTCTGCTTTTGTATCAGCCTCTTGCCTTTTCTTTTCAAGTTTGCAATGATCAATAAATACATCTTTTGGAGACAATGGAACAAGAGTAGTTTTTCTACCATTGTGAGTAAAAGAGTATCGATTTGCATACCCATCATACATTACCCGACGATCAAATTGCCAAGGCCTTCCCAGTAGTAAATCTCCAACATGCATGGATACAACCTCACATAAAACATCATCAACATATTTTCCAATAGTAAAAGAAACAAGAGCTTGTTAAGTTACCCGTATTTCCCCACGATCATTCAACCATTGAAGCTTGTAGGGTCTTGGATGTGGTTGTGTCTTTAAATTAAGTATTTTGACCAGAATGGAACTCACAACATTGGTGTAACTACCGCTATCAATGACAACACTACAAGGGACAGATTGAACAAGACACCGAGTTTGAAATAAGTTCTCTCGTTGGTCTAGGCCGTCCTCCTTAATGTGGGTGTTTAGAGCTCGTCGAGTAACCAAAGATATATGTGTAGGGTCCTCTTCACTAAACTTCTCACTCTCATCATTTTCCTCATTTATGTCATCATGTGCCTCATCATCTGTAACAATTTCTCCCTCCTTGATGGTCATAATTCTTGCATTTGGGCAATCTCTACTATAGTGTCCTACCCCTTGACATCTCCAACACTTTAAATCCCTATTTCGAACATTAAACTTTTCTACTTTTTCTTTCCCTGTTCTAGAACTCTCACCTTTCTCAAATTTAGCTTGAGGCTTCTCATTAACCTCTTGATTTCTATGCTTATAATCAATGTTCTTACTCTCCTTTTTCCATGTAGAAGTAGAATTGGAAAAAGTTTTAGAAGAATACCGTGGAGACCGTCGTTGGATTTGCCTCTCGATCTTAATTGCAATGTGCAACAACTCCTCGATATCAGAATAAGGTTGTAAATCAGTCTTGTCTGCAATCTCTGTGTTTAACCTATTAAGAAACCGCACCATGCGAGCCTCCATGTCCTCATCGAGATCAAGTCGATCCATTAATGTATCCATCTCCTTGTAATAATCCTCCACAGATTTTGCGTCCTTGTTTCAATGCTTGAAGCTTTTGTGCCATGTCTCGTTGAAAATATTGTGGAACAAAACGCTTCCGCATGGACTCTTTGAACTCGTACCATGAATCAATTGGTGCTTCAAGATTTCTTCTCCTACTTGACATCAATTTATCCCACCAAATTTGAGCATATTGTTTGAATTGAGCAATGCATAACAGTACCTTCTATTCATCACTAAAATTATGACAGTTGAACACCAACTCCACCGTCTTCTCCCATTCAAGGTACTCCTCTGGATCGGTTTTGCCATAAAACTTGAGAAGTTTTAATTTGATGCTCCCCACGTTACGATCAATTCTATCATCATAAGGAACTCGTTGTTGTAAATTATGATGCCTTCTTCCATGGTCTCTCCCTTGCATCAAGCCACGACCAACCGCATGTGGATTATCCTCGTGGTGATCAGAATTGTCGCCCTCATATTGATCGGTTGAAGGTGCAGGTAGTGGAATCCTCTGTCGAGCTTGATTTTGAATCTCCAATCTTCCTATTCGATCGGTCAACTCTTCTATTCCTCGAATTAGTCTTTCCATAGTTCATTGTTGTGCTTCTCTTAATCGTGCATCAGTAATGTTAGGATTGTCGTCTAGATTTTCCATGCTACAAAAGGAAGTTAAAAAAAATAATAATAATAAAAGGACCTCACAAGCGACATCAATCATACAATATACTTCAATGAAGATGTGAAGAAAATGTTGTTGAAATTATCAAAAAGATATTTCAATTCATGCCATATTGAAGAAGAAGTTTCATTGTTATAAATTTTGGGTAGGTTACCATTTAGAGTAATTTAGAGTTATTGTATTTCATTAATATATTTTAAGACTTTTTATTTAGTTTAGGTTACAATTACATAATTGTTAATTATGGCCATAAAATAGGAATGTTACAACTCTTGGAATGCCTTTAATAGTTTCATTTTGAGACTATATAAAGTCATATATGTTGTATTTGTAAGGAAACTGGGAAAATATATTAAAAAGAGCATTTGTGTTTTCTTGAGCCAATGGCTAAATTTCTTTGCAATTCTATGTAATTTAGGTTGCATGTAGAATCATTCAAGCTCGACATGATCAATCTTGCTTGTGGAGTGATTCGAATCTCAAACAAGTGTTCTTGAAGTGAGATATTTGATCAACAAGAATCATTCGAGCTAGACATGATCGATCTTGCTTGTGGAGTGATTCGAATCTCAAACCTTATCCATATACTATAGACTCTTTATGTTATTAGTTGAACACGATCCTCTTATATGTCAACCACATATTCTTAAAGATTACATTAATAACTTTGGATTTTCATACAATGGGTAACAATTAAATTACAAATAAAATAATAAAATTATTGTTAAAAACTAAATAATTAATTACAAGGTTTTAGGGCATAAATCCCAACACATCATCATCATCTTGTTCTTCACTAAGCAACCGCCACCCATCTCCTCTCTATCTTGTTATTGGCTAGACCGCTAGAGTCGCATGCCATGTTGGTCATTAGACAAACATTGCACGTCACCCACACCGTGAGTCATCACTGCCATTCTGTTTGTCGACCCACATTGTCCGAGGAAGGACAGTCATGAGTCTCCTTGCTGCTGTTGCATCACCAGCCACCAGACGCATCGCCGTCACATGCGCGCACCTTCGATATTTATGTTCACCATGATATCATGCGAGTCTTTCCTTTTCTGAGGTGTCCGGTGATGTGTAATGTGTTGTTCCGACAAATTCAAGCCCAAGGGGTACGTATACGAGCCCGCCTGGTGGGCGCATGTGCGCGTACTTGGGCAGTGCGGAGAAGTACCATGCATCCAACCCTATCCGAAACTGGAAAGAGCCTAAGGTCATGTAATGGTTTCTAAACGATAGGGGTTTCATTCATGTCTTGTGTGTAATTGTATTACTAACCCCAATAGTGGGGTGACTTACTAAATATTTCTTAAAATACTAAAGTCATGTGCTACCTTATATTTTCCAGGCAAAGGTAAAGCTCCCATGCACAGATGACGATGAACGCGGGAAAGGCCATGGAAGTCACAATATGGCATGATAAGAGGGAACAATGGAGTGGATGATGAGATCCCACGTCGACTAAAGAGGGAACAATGCATTCCTTCTAAAGGTATAAAAACATTGACCTAATAGATACGTTTTAAATTCTTGAAGAGAGGAGAGCCCAAAGAGTAGTGGTGGATTTGAGCAGTTACAACAAACTATCTTGGAGGTCATTTGAATTTCCTTTTACTTTTAGTAAATCTAGATCTTATTTTCTCTGAGTTCATTCTAATTGCTTTTGGGTGGATTTATATATATATATATATATATATATTATATCTTTTAAGGTCTTTGTTCTTCTAGAATTCTGAGTTTCATATCATTGTTTCTCTAATTTTGCCTTAAAAATCTTTTTCTCCATTGTCAACAAAGGTTTCTTCTCCATGAACTCAATTTTTTTTCCAATCCTTTAATGACTTAAAAATGTATACACCCAATTTTTTTTTAGTCGAGTCACCTCAACATTCCATTTTAAGGTGAGGAAATCAAGCTGCAAACAAGCAAAAACAAGGAAAAAGAGACAGAGATCAAGTGGCAGACAACCAAAACTAGGAAGAACTTACAAAAGCTTATTTTCTTACCATTCAGCATAGCTTATTTTAACGAACCAAAATTCACAATACCATTTTTTACTTAAGTGAAACAAAAACACAAAAAAAAACTTGTCAAAGAAAGTTTTGACTTATTTTAAATAAATAAAACTAATAAAAAGTCTAAGTGACTGTCACATATTCACTTATTCAAACTGCTAGATCGATAATCAAACGAATAATTTTCAAAACATAGAAACGGTCATTAAAAGAAAAATATATCGATAGAAGAGAGGCTAATCAAAGCCTAACAAATTCTACAAGTCAAAATATCATTAACCGAGAGGTCAGATCTTCGAATATTTCACACTCCCTATGAAATAGGTATCATGTATCAAAAGGAAAGAGAGAGAGAGGAGTATCCAGTTCAGTTATAGCTTATAGCTTTTCCTTTCCATTAAAGAGATACAATGCCTTGAAACTTAGTACTAGACAAGAAATTCATAACAACTTGACTCTATTTTCATGATTGAAGGTGTGGTTTTTTTTTTCCCTTTTTGTCCCCTTTTTGTCCCCTTTTTAAATTTTATTACAATGCAATTGTTAGAAAGTGACATAGAAATTGGAGACGAGGAAGATCAGATCAGATCAGATAGGCAGAACTATAGCTGATAGAAGTTAATGATGGGAGAAGAAGAAGAAGAAGAAGAAGATTATCTTCTTAAGAGATTGTATGCTGGCAGTTCTTTCACACTTGAGGTATCTTCAAGTTCAAGCTCACGTTCTAACTGACTTCTGGTAGACTTCAAAATATCCTGAAAAAGTAAAATCAAAGTTACAGAACAGAAGATTAAGGCTTCTTCATTTCAACATCTATACGCTCGAATGCTCCGACACTTACGTTGAAATCCATATAGGAAGCGCGCTTGGCAAGCCATTGAGCATCCATCAATTGGAAGGCTATACAGAACAGGTTATCAAATGCCATCTCATCGTTCTCTAGAAGTTCTAAGAAACGGATCCCAGCCGATGAACTTGGCTTCCCTGCAACAAAATATCACTTCTGTCGTTTATTAAGGGCTCGAGATTCTCGCTTGAGAATGTTTGAGTGGCACCAACATACTCGAAGTATGCGATTTAACGAAGTCTTCAAATTTGCACAAATCGAATTTCATTAATCATCTTACCTGATTGGAGATCTAACATTTGCACCAACATAAATGAAATGTTGATACCAGCGACGGCGAATGGATATTCCCACTCAGCTCTCTGACCATCTTTTTTATACAACAATCTATGGAATGACTCCTGTAAAGAAACCCAACCCACTATTTCATGGACTAATCACAGATTGTATTTTATCAATTTAGCCAAAAGGAAAAAGATAATATCACTTGGTGATCTAATTAACACAATTCACAAAGCAGGGCCGACTAGCATGCTCATTTCCAAAGCAAGATATAATTCGTGAATCTAGCAGTACATATTCAGTAAGTCTTGAAGGATGAATTTAAACGACGTGAAAGTAACAGTCGATCACAAGAGGAACAGTCTAGAGTATACTTTTTAACTATTTTTAACCCCAAAGCTTCATAAAGTGGCTCCTCACTGAAAGGACTATAAAAACATAATGCTTCTCCATATCGTGCTTTTAACCACTAATGAAGTAATTCATTTCCATGGTTCTTGAAGCGACTACAGTAAGGGTAACAGTAATTAAATATTTACATATATTACTATATGCTAATTAAAGGGAATCAGGTATATGAACATAAAAGGATAGACAGAGCTTCAAACAAGAGTGATAAAAAAATCATCATATAATGCTATAGAACAATAGTAGAGAAAATATTACAACACGGGAAAAGGAATCAAACCGGATATTTCTGGGCAAAGAAGATAAGGTTTTCCAGTGAAACAAATCCACCACCTCTACAAGAATATTGAAGAATAATAGATATTAACAGAAGAGAGATTAAACAAACGAAGTATCTCTTAGAAAAATAAATAGATTGTACTCACCTAAAATCTGTTGAAGGATCTGTACCTTGCCAACCCATGTCCTTCCAGAGCTCAGATTTAAGAGGTGGAAGCTCCCTGTCTGGATATGCCAACCTCCATAACCTTTTAAGAGCATCCTACAATGCATGGATTCATTTATTTTTCCATCTAGAAATGCAGTAGTAAATAGCCAAATTCCTGCCACCATATATAGTTTTTTTTCCCTAATCATCCATTTTAATTGTATTAAAAACTGAAGGTATAAGGAGCTTTGATATACGAACCAAAGAGAGATACACAAAATAGTCAGCCTAACATCCAAAAAATGCAGTGTGTTATGAAGTGCACTTTAAGTCTTCAACTAGGGAAAAAATATCTTTTAAATGCTTAAAAGCACGCCCTACTGCGAATATTTATGTTTGGGTACAATTTTGAAGAAGATTGCGGATGGAAGTACTTTTCAAAGACGCACTGTTAGGTTCTATATCAAAACTTTTGATATAAACACTTAACCTTAATCTCTAGTAAAATCTCTTTAGTCTCTCTTACTAATTTCTCTCTGCACACAAATCCTCTCGTCAATTACCTTATACATCTCTTGTTAGCTTCTCTTGTTAAATACCAATCAACCAAAAAGTGTAAGCTAATGGATCATGGTAAATTTAATTATATCAATACTTTAAACACTCTCTTACTTTGTGGGCTTAAAAATTTTGTAGGAGGCCCAAGCAAGTGGAACCAATATTCAAGAGAAGAAATGACAATACAGAAGTTTGATAGTAAGACCACTTGTCCTGATACCATTTAAAATATCAAGAGAATATTAATGTCTTCTGTTATTCATTGCTGCTATTTGCAATGAAAGACGAGGGTTTCTTAAGTACAAGAAAACTCAATGACTGAAAAGTACATAATCTCACTGACAAATAAAAATTACTTACTAATATAATATAGTAAATACAAAAGATTCCTATTTAACTAAAAAATGAAATAACCGACACTTCTCTCCACAAATATTTCTCTTACAAACCCCCCTTAGACACATCATTTATCAATGGTCTCTCTATACTCACTTTCTCTCCATTATTTCATTTCCTTGCAATTTTACTTATTTTCATTTTCATATTCATTTTTTAATCATACTTTTATAGGAAATAGAGGAAAAATATACTAAAGACACAAAGATAAAAAGCAGGCTAAGGATATTGAGGGATAAACCTTTTGGAGCTGTTGGTTGAGGGTGTTTGGAGTTCTTGGGTTTTGAATTGAGATGGCAGGGCTCAATCGGAGAGGTGCTTTTACATTCTCCATTCAAAGAGAGGGATATAGTTTTGCGGCAGGCTAGTTTCTTTTCAATTTTGTGGAGCATCTAGATTGAGATGATAATAGAATTTTTGAGAGGTCGAAAGATCGGGTGAAGAAGTTCGGAGGTGGGTAGGTATAATGCCTCCTTGTGGGTGTCAATCACTAAGCTTTTTTTGTAATTATGAGTTTGGTCTTATTCTTTAAGATTGGAGTCTATTTTTTTTTGTAGTTAGGGGCAGGCTCCCTTTCGGGTTGGGGCTTGTTTTTTTGTGTGCCCTTGTTTATTCTTTCATTTTTTATCAATAAAAGCAGTTTCTTACACATACAAACAAAAAAACAAAAAAACAAAAAAAAAAAAACAATAAAGTGCCCAAGCTACCCAATTCCTTAAAATCTTAGCCTTGTTTTAGAAGGAAAACCAATTAGCACCTCAAGAAGTTCCTTCCCAACCATAAGCTTCATAAATTATAATAGATTCTCTCTTTAATATTTTCAATTATTTTAATTTTAGTCACTTTTCAATTTTGGAAATATTTGTTAAGTAAATATTGATCCTTCAAAAGTTACTTCTAATTAGGTCAAAAAAGCTTTTGAAATATTGTAACCAAACAACAAAATGTTTCAATAGCAAGCATTTTTTATTGAAGAACTTATACAAAGTGCTTATATAATGGAGACCTCTATTAGGCCATTTACTTTTAATCTGCACGCACTCATGTGATTTGGTGTTCCGGGTAGGGGAGCATAGAGTAAGGGAGTATGTTTTTTTACCTCTGGTACTTGCTTTGTGTGACGTAGAGTGGGGGGAAATGTTGGCCCTCTTGAATTGTTTGGCTCTCTAAAATTATTTTCAATTGTTATAAAAGTATCCGTACCCTTCAAACTTGAGTGAACATATCCCAACTCTTACCAATAATATCCCCCTTCTTTTCCTTAAAATATACGTAATATGATGAAATTCCATCATAACATTAATTCCTTATAATTACTATGGATCCATGATCAAACATATCAGATATCAGTACACATGGAATAGGCTTGTTCAGAATAACGTAATTTTTGAAGCACCCTTTTCCCCACCTCTCTTAAACTCCCAGTCTAATTCTCCTCAGGACCACTTTTTCCTTCTAGCATTACTCTAAAGTGAACCAGTGGCTTATCGATCTCATGGCTAACAGAAGTTACGTATGATATTGGAACTATCAGGCAAGCAGGTCAGACTAACTTGGATACTACCGGACAGAAAATTTTGGTGAGTATGTAGAAACAAACATACAAGCACAGACAGGAAACCTCGAAATGGACAAGGAATACTAAAGATGAACAGACATGAAAGTTATTTTTCATGAGAGTCGTAGCTGAGTAAGCTTGATTAAATCCATGAACCACAAGAAATGGAAATGTTCAAACTAGTAAATTCAGTTACCAACAAAGGATTCACTTTGTTATAAAGTCTGATAAGAATTTCATAATTATAGCTTGCAGGATTACTTAAATTTCAAAGCATCAAAAGAGAACGAGGGTAATAACATATATATACAAAATCCATAAAATTTGAAATACCATTAAAATGTTGACTTACTTGGTGCTCAACACGAGATCCATCAAAGGGAACTTCCAGCCTTTGCTTTAAATTCCTGAGTCTTTCTTCCTATGTAACAGAGAGATTTTTAAATTTGTTAACAGATAGTCTACCTTCAAAAAGATGGCAATACAAAAGACCATGGAAGTATATCAAACCATTAAACTTGACAAACTGACACAACAAATGTAAGTTAGTTGATTCACTTAGTTAAATATTAAAGTTGGTTGGAAGTTATATTTTGGAACAAAAAAATCGATAATTTAGACCGACGGCGACTGCGAATTTTAGCAAATTGATAACTTTTAAATGATGCAAATCAAGACTGTAGCCTAAAAGTTTATCAAAGGGAGAACCCTGTTTTGAGATGGAAATGACATTCGGCTAATTAGAAAAACTGCAGTAAAGAAGACATAGGGCAAAAATTCTAGAGAAACAGACAAATGAAACATTAAAGACATTGCAGTTTCCACAATATGATGATGTTTATGCTCAACAATCCCAGTTTGCTCAGTGGTGTAAGGAAAAGATTTTTTATTTAAAATCCTTTTTAATAAATAAATAAAAATAAAAAAAAATAAAAAAAAGAAGGAGCGAACAGAAGAATTGTGAAATTCGCCAACATCATCAGATCGACAGATTTTTATTTTTGTGAAAGAAGATTTTCAAAGAGGGCACAGTTTCTGTAGTATAGCAGTCACATCAAATTTATAGGTAAGATAAAAAGCCAAGTGAATTTGCTAAAATTAACAATAAAACTAACATAGTACCAGTTTAGACCTTATGTTTGAAATCAATTAAAGCATCGTTCTCACACACATGTATGTAGACTAATAATTGTATCAATTAAATAAGAAACATCATTCGAATTAATAACGGGACATCCTAGAAAACCAATATAGAAAATTTTATTAAATCATAATCAGACCTCGGCTAAGAAACTTCTAGCAAAACAGAATTACTTTGATTAAATTGCAATGAAAGTTCATGAGAATAAGGAATCCAAACTTCATTTACCTGTAGAAGACTAAGAGGTGGAGCCACCCTATGGTTTTTTCCATTGTGCGTGGTCATAGAAAACGGCAAAAGTCGACCAAAGAGTGCTCCAGAACCAAAGACAATGTTTGCTACAAAAATTAAGACAGTATTAGTCGACAATGATCAACATACTCTACCATCAATTCATTTCTCTGAGTTCACCACATCAATTCATTATATAGAAACTACATTTCACAAAAATTACACAATATCATTATGAGAGCCACTTGGGTTCCACAAAGTGAAGGAAGTTTGACAAATCTAAGCAATAGAATGTTCGATCAAGACTAATTAATAGCTAAAATGGTTGATGCGCTCCTTAATACACTAACTAGCATTTTCTAGTATTATAATATTTTCCTTTTGAAGTTTCCATTTCCTCCATGAAACAGAAAAATTTGCTCACAGCCCCCATTCAGTATTATCTAAAACGTTCTGTTGTTTCCTAAGAGAAGAGAGCTTGAGTGCTACAGTTTGTATCTCTGTTTGGTGCAAGCTGGCTTGAGATTTAACAGGAGAGATGCCTCCAAATACTTCTCCGAGAATATTTTATACCCTTTTTGAGAAAAAAAAAAACTTTTTTTTATGGAAACCTGATGCTTCTGCTCCTTCTCCAAAGTTCAAACAGAAACCCCGAAGGATAGAGTTTAAAAACCTATAGGTGGCTTATTTCAAAGACTTGCTATCCATTCTTTGAACTTAATTGATGGCCTCAAAAGAATTGATTCGAGAACCAAATAGTATTCAGTATAGTCTCATGTCCTATGGTGTACCATCAAACATGTTCTCTATTTATCCTGTCCAAGTTAAAGCAACAGCCGACAGTGCTAAAACTGTAGATGTAGTATGCATTCATAACCCAATTGTGAAAACCAAGTTCTCCAAAAAGTTCTGTTCTCCACAATCGTCAGATTGCTATCGTTTCGATTCTCCGCTGAATGTTCTGATTTCTCCCACCAAGTTGATGCACCCCCTTCCTTGCAAGTTTCTACTAATAAGCAACTAGTTTACCTGATAATCCTCAACTATATCCATATAGAAATAGTCAAAGATATTGATATTCTCAACTATTTGAATCAATCAAAGAAGTCTTTGATGAGCAGGTGGTAATCAAAATATGGGGAGGTCTATCTTGATTGGTATTTTGTGACCTCAAGCCATTGATGGGGAAAGTTATTCTCCACCTAACTTATTTCTTCAAAGAAAAATTCCTCCAAATACTCTTTAGTTTCTCCATCTACAACAGCTCTTAGTTGGGATAAACAACTCTCTAAGAGATAAAATACTTTGCAACCACATTAAAGACTTCCCTTTGAGCTCCTTTTATTCCCTTGCTTCCAACCACACCTCTATCCACCCTTTAAGATCAATTACTTCATTCTTAATGTAGGAAAATACTGATGATCTTCAACAGTAGATATCCTCTAATTGCATCGGCTAGCATCATTACTGAAAGAATTACCTGGACTACTATAATCCAACTAACATAGCAAGTCAATGGAAAGCCCTAACCTAGTAGAAGTATTTTCCAAACAACTTGAAGTTTCCTACTTTATTTCACAATCATGCGTTTTCCATAACTAAGAGAACAGTATTTTCAAAAAAATTTATCCCTCCTTAACTTGAACAGACAATTAGCTCACAGGCCACTCAAAACAGTTATATAAAATGTAACATTACATGCTGAAGGAAGAAGGCTATTACAAAAATACAGTACCTTATTCTAGTAGTTGCTAGAGCTAAAAGAAGTGTCTACTAACAAAGACCAAAACTGTTGTGGCGTTGGTCCTCATAAAAACTAAAGTAACATGACCACTTCAATAACTTTGAGTCTCGAATATTTAAAATATATATGTTGATCTAGAGAAGTTACACAAACACAAGGATACACCAGGATTTTTGTGAAGGGCTAGCAGGTGATGTGTCCATATGGTATTGTCTAACCATATAAATTATAATATATATCTAATGTTGTTTAAAAAGGAAGCACCATGAATAATGAGATAACGAAGAATTAAGAAACAAGATAATTTTCAATTAATTGTTCGAACATAAAACATTTTTAAAATCATTGAAGCCGATAAATTCTTTCCCTCCAATGCATGAAAATAATTGAAAGTAAGAAATATTTTTCAGTTCATTACAAATCTTTCAGCCAAACTATCAGATCCCACGAGTCCGTGACTACAAATTAGTTAAACTAATCTGAATGATTTATCTTGTATTAACAGAATCCATTCAAAGACAAGAACTATACCTATCCACTGAGCCCATTGTGCAATCAACTGAGAAAACAGAAGTGTCCAGTGTAGCTGTTGCTTCTGTCGCTCATCGTCCCAAATATCTTCAAGTGTGCGTACCTTATATAAGAAAAACAACAAAGGAATCAACTGCCGAAGACTGCTAAAGGAAAAATAGACAAAGAACACGATACCATAAGCACTCAGGACACTTTATAAAGCACAGGATAAGGATAATTCCCACAGGGGAAAAAAGGAATTAAGCTCTAACCTCCGAGCTTCTATCACTATATTCATGGCTGCCAAGCAGAGGCTCACTCAAACCTTCGAAGCCAGAAGCATCATATTTTTCATTCCTTCTCCCATCAACATCACCATGATGGAGCCTCCTCCTCAAAGTTCTTGAAGTCATTAAACAACTTCTTAATCACCCTGCTATATATCAATCAAAAATACCTTCAGTTCCTCGTCAAGCAATTGATAAACCCCCCAAATACAAAATAACCATCATCAAGCACGTGGTAGCATTCTGAGTCTAGTACAGAAGGAACATCGAATTTCATAACTAGAACCTTAAATTCCTTAACAATTGAACAGCAAAGCGATACAAAGTGAAAAACAGCTGCTCACGACATCGAAAACGGCACAATGTTGAGCTAAACAGAGAAAAATTCACACAGAAATCAAAGAGTTACAAATTGAGGAACAGAAACAAACAAGTATTACCTGTAAACTTGGATTGAAGGGGCGAATCAACCAATCAATCAAAATTTCCCAAAACAAACATAAATCGAAGAGTGTCCCTCACAAAGAAATCCTCTGAAACTGCCCTATTTATTCCGAATTGCGTTGCTTAACAAGGAAGTCGAAGTCAATTGAATTCGAATTGAATAAACACAATAATTGCATCCGTCTCGCGCTCGAACTTGTCCTCGAAGAAAACTGCTCTCCTCCTGCTTGAATTTATTTATTGTTCTTGTTTTTTTTTTTTCTTTTATTTGTTATTTGTTATTTGTTATTTGTTATTTGTTATATTATTATTATTATTCTTATTATTGACAGAAGCTTTTATTACTTTATTATTAATAATTATTAATTATATTTGTTCTTCCTTCGTAACAGGGGCGTTGCTTTTGACTTTATATTTCTTCTAGGAGAGTTTTTGAATTATGGCTTATTTTAATCATCATATATAGTTTTCAAATGTCAATTTTGTAGCTACGGTCATGTGACCCGATAATTCGACCAACTCGAATTATCTAACCCAATCTATAAAAATTAGGTTGGGTTGACTTAGGTTAATATATACATATATATATATATATAGTTTCGGGTGGGTTAGATTAAAAAAATAATAATAATAGGTCGATTGACGGGTTGACTTTTTTTTTTTTTTTGTCAAATCAATCCTACCAACCCAAAATAAGGTTACAAACTTACCGTATTTTTAAGATTATTATAGAGATTAAGAATATTTGACTTCTACGATAGATGTTAAGGATAAATTGTGACTTATGAATATTAATTTAATATTTGAGTTTTATGAAATTAAGTATGTTTGTATAATTTTTTAAAAAAACAATATGAGAACCCAACCAAAAAATAAAGGTGTCGGTTGGGTTAGGTTGTGAAGACTATTTCGATTTCTCCAACCTAACCCAACTCATGTACACTCTCATATTTTAGTTCTTATGATTTAAAAAATCTAACCATTTTGGTCTATCTTTAACGAATAGTTAATTAATAAAATAGATATATATTTAATTGAATTAAACATTTGATCGATAAGGGTGAGTAAATAAACGTAATAATATTAAGAACAATCATATACAAAAAAAAAAAAAAAAAAAATTACAAAGTACATTTGGCCATATCTATTATTAACTAAAGGAAGGAAAGAAAAATGATTGGGTGCGATCATTAGTTGCATTTGTCCCGTCTAACTCGCTTTAACTACGATCCCATGGGTTCCCTTTATCATAATTTAGTACCATTTATTGCTAGTTTGAATTAGTCGAGTTGTTAAGTTATTCATTTTTATTATGAGTCAACGAATGGTGTATTTGAGTTGAGTGTTTGTAGGAGTTATTTATAGGATTTATTTCAGTTTAAATAGAAGTGTTTTACTACAGCCACAACAACACTTCATTATTTGGTATTGTCTTCACTATTGAGTGTGAGATATTGTGACACCCTTAACCAAGCCACTGTCGAGTACAGGCATGTGGTCAGAGTCCTGGTCTACTCTCACTGCTTAGAAACTTATAATTTCATGTTTTATTTCACTCGTTCGTTCCTACCCAATAGAAAATTTTAAAAATAAACCAAATGAATTGACTACTTAGTAAACTCAACTATAAATATTTATATTAATCTATTTCTTCATAATTATAAAATCAATTTAATTGATTATTCAATAGTTTTTAAAAAAAACTTATTGATTGGAGTCCATTAATAAAAAAAAATTAAAAATAAGATAGTTGTAAAACTATTTAAAAAAAAAAAACAATTTAGTTGCCAATCTTTATAAATAAGATTTAATCTATTTACTTTCATTTTTTTTTAATAATTTATTACTTTCAATTTTTGAATTTGTATTCATAAACAAAAATAATTTCAATATCAAAATAATATCAATATCAATGTTTAGTTTTGATAGATGTAAACGATTTGACTTTCCACACGATGTCACTTTAACACTAAAAGATATTTAAGTAAAACATACTCGGGTAATCAATAAATTAATTTTTTTATTAATGAAAATAAATTAAAAAATTGTAAAAAATTAAAATAAAACAAAGTCTATAAAGTTAATGGCATACGTGACATGCTATTTAGTGGAGTATGAATGTGTTTTTTCTCAAATTGGTTGATAAAAAAAGAATCCCCACAAACACTTCCCTAAACTAATAGAAAATTTTAAGAAATAAAATACTCTAAAAAAACAAATTAAAGATGTAAATTACTAAGAAAAACCACTACAATATGGCTGCCAATTCCACAATCTGCACTATAACCATCCATTAAACGCATACCCAACACACTGAGTAAGCAAATGGCTTCTTTTTGCCTTTATTTACTAAATGTTACTATCAACTAAGTGGTCTCTTAGTGACATATAAGTTAGTAGCTGTGCATCAAAGTGTGTATTCACAGTATTCCCCACTGATATGGTCTCCTAAGTAATCTAAAAGAAGAAGCTATCTACAGTTTGAGTGACCCTTTAGGAAACTTTTACCTTGTTCCAAGAGATGATTCATGTGATTCTGTGTGTGTTTGTTTCCATTTGAGGTCTCGGGAGATCTCGAGAATGCTCCAACTCGATCGATATGTGAATCAGACCAAGGAATCGCCATGTCCGACGCTGAACTTGCAGAGGGGGCAGGTTGCGTTTATTCGAAGCCATTTGACAATGCATCGAGTATGGAAATGATGACTGCAGGGAAGCATGCATAATTGTACTCCATGTACATACTGGGCAAGACATATGCAGCATGCCTACGATTATAATACCATGTAGAGTTAATCACATAGCAAACAATCCTACAAGGCTACATAACAAAGGAAGGAATGATACGAGACGTCTATTTTATGAATTTGAAGATGTGAGATCCCACATCAGTTGGGGAGGAGAACGGAACATTCTTTATCCGTCTGGAAACCTCTCTCTAGTAGACGCGTTTTAAAAACCTTGAATGAAAGCCCAAAGAAGACAATAGTTAACCGGTCGATATGCATATGTTTAAATAGGATAAATTTGTTTAAGGAATGATACGAGACGTCTATTTTATGAGTTTGAATATATGAGATCCCACATCAATTGGGGAGGAGAATGAAACATTTTTATAAGGGTGTGGAAACCTCTCCCTCGTAGAGGCGTTTTAAAAACTTTGAAGGAAAGCCCAAAGAAGACAATATCTGCTAACGGTGGGCTTGAGCCGTTATAGAAGACGTATAAATTATTCCTTCAATAAATATCTGACACAGGATTTTATGTTTTCATTTACTATGTTGGTTTCATAATAGAATGTAAGTAAAAATAAGGCTGTTGCTCACCGAGTCCTCTGGATTTAGAAGGTGTTCGGTTGTATAACCATTGTAGCCAGGCTCCAAGGTCATCCCAACTTCATGTTTCTTGTCACTATCGAACGACTCGAGTGGATTTTCTTGGCGAAACCTGTACTTGGGAAGTGCTCTAATTTCATCTTCAGAGGCACCTTCTAGGAATGTCATGGTATAGCCATATGCTAAAAATGGTATTATGCAGCAAACAGTAAAGAAACCAACAAAAGCCATCCCAGTGCAGAAGATAATAAAGAACACATCAAAGGCTAGGAAAACCACTGCCAACCTGCGGTTAATATCATGAGTCCATTAGTGAGACCTCATATGTGACTTCTATCAAGTTAAAAGAGAAGTTTTCACACACAAAAACGACGTAAACAAAAAGCCAACAGCACGAAACAATGCAGAACCCATGGGCGACAGAGCCACAGGTACACAAAAAGAAACTGAAACTAGCTACACAATAATACGATAACATAATCATTCGCACATTTGCAAGTTATATAAGAATCGAGATCAAAAAATACGTGGGCATTGCTTTTCAAAGAGATACTTCAGCGGGTCCATCCTTGCCATCAGCATGGTCATATAGTTCAAGATGTATTTATCGTCACGAAATAATACAAGAAAACTAGCAGATCTGATTGAATTTTAGAAGCCATGGTAGCTAGTGGTTCACATGCCGGTTTATATCATAATTCTACTAAGTTGATCTTAAACCATAGACATCTTTAGCAAGAGAAAGCAAAGGGTTTCAAGATCCTAGAAGGGAGCGTTTACCAGTAGAGCCGGGGAGAGCCTTCCAAAAGAGATTGACCACCCATGACAATCCAATAGAATCCAAATACCCACCAGATATATGATATCATTGTGTTCGATGCTTCCAATCTTTTCAAAAATCTAAGGGAAAAAACAGCGAGGTGAATAGAAAGATAGATGACACCTCCATATGTAATGGCAGAAGAAGAAAAGTAAGTAAACATGCAAATATCTTGATGGGAAACAAATTCCTGCTAGTAAGTGTGAAATCCTTCAAAGACATGGAAATAAGAACCTAATCCAATAAATTTTTAAGAACAAAGCTAGAAGAATTTTTGTTGCCGTAATAAAATAAAAATTCTTAATCAAGTTCAAAATACAGAATCCCTTCGAAATTAAACTAGAAGAAAACCACAAGATGGAATCGACCAATTAAGAAAGATCTACAACCAATATGGAAAGATGAACTCACCATTCCAACAACTTGAGTGGTTTTTTTCCCCTTAAAATCCATGAAGAACATGAAAGAAAAAAATAAATGGGATGATACATGCGTAGAATCCAGTAGTTAACTATACTGATCATAAGGTAATTGATAAAAATCGCCACAAAGTAGCAGATAATCTTCACTACTGGCACCACAATCATTCTAAGAACCCAATAAATAAATTAAAATTAGACAAAAAAGGAGAAATCAATTCCAACCAAAAATCCCTAAACAAACTTTTCCGTAAAGAAAAAGTTACCTTATTCGATTATGAGAAAGGCGAAGTTCATCCTGAGCCACACGATTCTCAAACCCAAATCGATAGCGAGAACTCCTTCTGAAGTAGGCAAAGAACACAAAAAAGACATGGAAAAGGCACTGGACAGCATAACCCGAAAGCCATAATCTCAAAGGAGCGGAAGGTTTCTCTTCAGCAGACAATACCAGTACTATCACGGACACAAAAACGAAGAACAAATTCCAGAACAAGTCGAGTACCAAAATAGGCTTGATGAAGGAAGACCCATTCCGCAAAAAAACACGACGGTCGTATCCACTCTCGTCTTCCTCATCATCAACTCGTGGTTCGGCACAGTCACCGAAGATTACGCCGCGATGTTCCATGATCAAATTGGCGGCGTCTTGAATCAAAGGAAGCGCGAATCTCGAGCTCAAAGTCCGCCGCCAGGACAAGAACCCGGTGCTCGATGGTCTGCCGCCGTCCATGAAAAGCCAAACCCGACGGAGAGAGAGAGAGAGAGACCGTGGAGATGATCGGAGAGAAGAGAAAAGGCGCCGGTGAAAACAGCGAGGAGTTCCAGTGAGAGTTCAAATGGAGGAGGAATCGAATAGATATAGCGTTTGGAAATCCCTTTAAAACGACGTCGCATTTGTAGTGGCTATGAATTAGCGCCTTGTTTGAATAAAGGATTTAATTAATTTAATTAGTTTAATTAATTGGATTTTCCTAATTCTTTCATTAATTTATCATAATTTCCATTAAGAAACATAAAAAATTTATATCTTCAATTTCAAACTTTTAATTTGAAATTAAAAAAAAAATCATTAATTTACAAAATTCAACTAGTTGAAATAAAAAAAAATTAATATTATATTAATTAAAACTATTTTAAATTAAAATAAAGATATTAACAAAGTGACGAAGAAAAAATAATATGATTAAAATTAACATTTTTGTTTATAAAAATAATTAATAGTTTTTAAAATTACATCTATTCCATCCAAATTTACATAGTACTCGAAATTAACTTCTATAATTTTACTTAAATTTTAATATTTTTGGCTAAATTCATCGTGTTTTTTTATTATTTATTTGGCTTAACAACACGTAAAATACGTGATTTTTCGAGTATCGAAATTCTTCAAATATTTTATTCATAAAGTTAATGACTTTATGTAGTTTTGTGAAGAAATTTATAGTAATAAATTAATTTATTGGTGTTAGTCAATAATTTAATGACTAAGAGAAGTAAATATAGGAGTGCATTATTCCATTCAAACTAATGCTTGAATTGGTCTAATGGTGGAATTATGATAGTTTGTTGATAAATATATTATTAATTCAACTAATTAATTCTTTTCATTTTTCTTCATTTTTATTATTATTTTATTCAATAATGATGCGACCAGTAACATTTTGGTGGGTAATACGTATCTTATTCATCAATTATATTGGACCGTATGAATAAATCACTTAAATTTTTAATTTTGTGTTTAATAAGTTTTTAATTTTTTAAATGAACCTAATAAATTTCTTGAATTTAGTTTTCCAATATATTCAACCAATCAATCAGAAATTTGCTAAAATTACTGCACCTAAATCATAATATTTATATTTGCTAAAACCACCCACGTACCATGGTGAAAGATTTCTATTTATAATTATTTACAAAATTAAATAAATTTCAAACAAAAGAGAAACAACCGTAAAGGATATAATATATTTGCCTATAATAAAATATCATACGAGATATAGGAGTCAAATATTTATGGTAAGTAAATAGGAATGGAAGGCTAAATATCATACAAGATATTTGCCTATAATTAATCAAATATGGTACCTATGTAAACGGGAAGGCTAAATATTCTCAATTATACCCGACATTTTTTCCTTCAAATTAATAGATCAATTTTTTTAATTCAAAATAACTTATTAGTTTCCTTTATTTTCAACTTGGTGTTGGGATTTTTTTTTTAGAAAAAAAAAACTTAATAAAGCATTGAATATTCATTTTCAACAATGAAATCATGCTAAATGGAATTTTGATTTCCCACCATAATCAAAGTTTTTTTTATAGAGCAAAGAATCCTTAATTAGGTAATTGATTATGTTCTTTGAATTGATTCAAAAGAAGCAAGACTCCAAACCCTAAACTTTTTTTTTTTTCTTTTTTTGGATAAGAAAATTACTTCTATTTTAACTCCGAATAAATTTTTTGCAATAAAAGTATTAATGATAACTGTGAAATTTTAATTACATCAAAAATTGCACCTAAGCAATATTTTTCTTACCTTGAATAAGCATGACAAATTTTTACCTTTGTATAGACTTTCATTTGAAAGTCATATAAACACATATGTTTAGAATTGATGAGTGAAAAATTAATCTAAAGGTAGAAATTACCAGATATTTACATCAAAATTGCAAAAATATATAACTAAATAATACCACCCGAGTTCAAATATCTTAACTATATAACTAAATAATACGGAATTTGGTAACTTAAAAATCATCCAAAGAAGTAGTTAAGACATATGTCTTGGATCAAGAGATCGGAGGTTTGAATCGGAAATTTTGATGAGTACTTAATGGGTTAAAAGTTATACCAAACTCTAAAAGCTGTCCATCAGTTGACGGGTTCGGGTTCTCAAACACATTAATAGAACAAAGCTTATCCACAGCAGAAAGGCAAATCAGCTCTGAATCCTAAAGGACAAGATATTCAAAAATTGAGTTGCTATCATGAGTGCCATCCTTTCCTACAAAGCATGTCAAAGCAGATACTTCCTATCCCTACATACTATTCAATCTTCATCAAAGGCCAGCAACCAGTCAGTGACAAATTAAGACAGATACGTCGAGCTCAAACTTGTCCCTCGATGGGGGCGTTGATCTCGACGTGCCTTCTAGAAACAAGAAGACATCTTTGGTACATTCAAAAGGAACAAAAGCTTCTTATGAACCAATTTCAACAGTCTAAGTTCCTATGATATGGCCTTTGTGCAAGGTTTTTTAGCAAGCTCTATATGATGGGATGTTGAATGTTCTAACCAAAGTCTAAAGGCAAGTATTCAGTTTGATGAACTGTACAGATTATCTTTCAACTGATCATTAGTCATTCAAAACTAAGAGCACAATTTGCACATTCCATCACTCACTGGATTCTTTCAGATACATAAAGAAGCAAGTAAATTTTCATGAAAGTTTAAAGAAATTAGACAGAGCAAGTGGGAAGCAATGAGGAGAAATGGGGTCACCTCTAAACCTGCAAGAATTGAAGGAGCTGAAGATTGTCAAACGTTCTTCAACTTCTTCATCTTTGATGGAGGCCATCGCCCTTTCTTCCTCAAATGGCGCTTCCGAACAAGCCGCTTCCTCCGCAGTCTAATCTTTTTTGCTAATTTCATCCTTGCCTTCTGCTCCAGCCTCTCTTGCAGTTTTGATTCTAATGGAAGTTTGTCAACTGGAACATCCTCCTTTTTAGCTTCTGCAGGGGGCTTCGGTTCATTACTGTCGGTTTCTCCCGTAGCATCGATCTCAGATGCAGCCTTGACAATAAATGACACTGTATTTTCAACAAAGGAGGGGTTTCGAAGTCGAACCCCATTGAAGTGTTTCGGCTGAGACCCAATAGGCTTCATGAGTAACATAGAATCTGAAATGGAAACCACAATAAGGGAGTGGAAATTGAGCTAAGATACATAAAATGTAGGTAATTAACCATTCCAAGCCAAGAATATGTATGAATTTGATCTCTAAGCTTTAAGAATTGTATCTAATAGATCCTTTGGTTTCAAAAAGTATCTAACAAATTCTATTCATTCAATTTTGTGTCAAATAAGTCTTGATATTTGAGACGTTTTTAATGTTCAAGACCAATTAAACACAGATAATAGCTTAGAACTGATTAATATGTTAGAAATCTACCAGACATTTTTTTTAAAGTTCAAGGATCTATCACATATAATATCAAAGTTTAAAGACCTATTAGAGAGTAGAAACAACTGTAAAAGTTTCACCAACAAGCTCATAATATAACCAGAGGTTAAATATCTTCTAACCTATCCGCTCAAGCATTTGATTAAGTTCATTTTTTTAAAATGTTGTCTATCAAACCATGGGATACTAGGAATGCGTATAATGTTAATTTCTCCTATTTCACATTACATGAATCAAATTAACATTCAAACGGATTAAGAATTTGCATAAAATATGACATTAACTCCAAACAATTTCTCTTTGGTTTAGTGACACACATTCAACCGCATTTCATGACTACGAAACTGTAATCTAGACATCAGATTGAGGATGATGAACAATTAACAGAGCAGTCAGCATACAAAATCAGGAAAGCGAAATCCAACGCACAAGAAATGAGAAGCGTAAAATCGACAGTCTCTACACACAGATACCAACTGTTTTCAAAATGCCTAACAAAAAAAAAAAAAAAAAAAAAAGACTGCGAGGAAACTCTTTCAATCAAGCACAAAAAAATAGTTTCTCAAGTTCGTGAAAATGAAACTCTTCATTTGCATAAATACGCAGCGAAAAAACTGAAGTACAAAGAGAAATGAATATACAGAATTAGACAAAAACATGGGTTAGGTTCGATCCCGTCAAACAGAGGCGCGGAAAGGAAGGTCCAGGAAGGGAAGCGGAAGATACTTACTCAGGGCGGCGAAATTCGCTGGAAAACATGACGGCGACGGCGAAAATGTAGATGAATGGAGAGAGATGGAGAGGGGATTGGAGCAGAGAAGAAAAGCCATCGTGTTTTTCTCTGGTTTGAGAGCCCCTCGCTGCCTTTGGATAAGCTCTATATAATTTTTTTTCTTTTTTTTTGAAAAAATTAATTTTTATTCGAAAAATTACTTTTACCCTTAAATTTAAATGAATAAGGTCAACTATTTAGGGTAAAATTTCAAGCATTGAAGATTCCATCAACGAACGTTAACGGGAGATAGTAAAGTGGCTCTTGCTGACATCGTCCACAATAAAACGAGGCCGTCTTTCTTTTCTGTCGTCGTATGATTCTGCCTTCAAACCTTAAAGAAGGTAAGGGAAGGAGAGGAGCTGATACCGAGCAAGAGATCTTGATGGTTAAACAACATTCATACCTCATCCTTTATTTTATGATCTCTGAGTCTTCCCGCTATCAGTCCCAGTGCAAAAGCATATAAATGTGGGAAATTCTTTTGACTTCTTTCCTCCCTCAAATCGATAAAAAGTAGAAATTCCTAGAAGAGTCTTGAAGGTCATTTTGGCATCAGTAGAGGAACGTGCGTGATACAGATATTTCTCTATGCGAATGTTCTCGCTTTCAAAAAGTGAGCAAAGGATGGAGAAAACATTTGAACAAAAGAAATAAAAGAAGAGCTTAGTTGTTTTTTGTCCGCTTATATCACGATAGAATTGTCCAATTACAACACGACACACTGCTTCAGTGGCTCGATATGAAACACGACCACCTTTACAACTTTTATGACATGTTTTTTAAAATAAAGTTGTGCCCGAAAACAAGCATAGAATAACAAGAAGAGGCTAGGAAAGATTCACTCCATTGAATTAAAAGAGACTACTTAAAACCCCATCTCTTCCCTTTGGTTAAAAACTTTGAATTTTGTGACAGAAAAGTAAGTTTAAATTTATAATTTTAATTTTAATAAATTTCTGACAACTAGTTTATAGGCTTATTTGAATAATTTTAGATTTTAAAAATTCACCTAAACTTCTATTAAAAACTATTTTTAAAGTAATCTAAAATTTATATTTTACTCTCAAATTATTAGGTTATATATATATATATATATATATTATTTATGAGTATTTATATAAAAAAAAAAATGAAGGATAGTGATTAACCTTTAATATTGATGTCAAACCCTCTAATTTACAGATATATAGACGTGAAGATACTTCAATCCAAAAAATAATTAAATAGTCAAATTACACCTCGTTCAATCAGGTCAGGGAATAGAGTCAAAGGTTTAGAAGCAAACATCAAAAGTTCTCATATTATAGATTCTACTATTTTATTCCGGACCCAAGTATGATAAAATGGAGACAAAAACAAAACTCTCTTCCCATCAATAAGATTACAAGAAAGCTATCAATAAGATTACATAAAAGCTTTCTAAGTTAGAAATTTATTTAGAAATACTAAACCTTTAAAAGGCGTGAATAGAAATGTCTATTTAACTCGTAGAGCCCAGAAATAGGGAAGGAATCAGAGAGATTTTGTACGGGACATTCCCATTCCCGCCCCTCTCACTATATATATATATAATCTAAGGCGTAAAACTAGCTTATTATATAAATATATATTTTTCTTTATTCAATAATAAATATTATTTAGGTGTGAAATACAACAATTTTAAATTTTAAATTTAGAAATTGTATTGAATTTATTTTACCATCTTTTTAATAGAAATAATATTAATAAATGGAAACTATTAATTACAAAATTCTATATATATATATATATAAAAAGATAGGAGAAAAGTTGTCCAAGATAAACCTAATCCCTACAAATTTTTCTGGAAGAATCGTCCTAATTCCAACAAAAATAAATAAAAAAATTCGCAGGAATAGAATTAAAATAAGAGGCGGTGATGGAGAAAAAACTTTTCTCATCCCTACAGACATCTCTAGCCTCTAGCTATGAACGTATACACCAATGTTTTTTTATTGGTGTATACGATCACAATAGGTACACTAACAGCTCATATGTTCTAGTTTGAATTGAAAACCTACATCAATTAAAAACAATACGAGGAATACCATTCTCATCCATGAAATTCTCATTTTGAGTAATTCTCAAATTTATTCTCAACCAATAAACTAATACTCAATGCTTGAGAGTATATGTACAATCAACAAAAGAATGATGTATAGTGCAGAGTACATCCAAACTAGCTCCTTAAACATCCACCCCTAACCCAAAACACTAAAACGCTTCAACACCGAGAACTTCGGTATATCGAATCAAAGACGAGTAGTCGAAGTCTAATGAGATAAAATTGGTTGACTACTTAATAGCAATACATCTAACAATATTCTCAATGCTTCTATGAGTGTAACCAATCCTTCTAAGAGCAATCAAGCCTTGCAACTATCAAAAAACATCTCTCTCTACTTGAAGAGGTCTGGGTTCAACCAATCCCTGCAAAAATTTTGAAGTTTAAAAGATTACTTTTGCTTCTTTTTTTCATGATTGATGATGCAATATTCAAAAAGAGGGGGATTGTGTGTCGTACTTGCTAATGTCGTCGAGGTGATCATCGAAGTCCACCACATCTTGCCATTTTTCAGATGATACGTAATCCAATAGGACCATATTTGCTAACGGTTCCTTGATCGTTAGCTGGCTGCTTCCGTCTGATCCAGCCAGCTTCCAATTCTTGGAAGTTTCCCTTGTGTATAGCTGGCCGGTGACAAAACAAACAAAATGAATGAGAAGAACATTAGCAATAGATGAGGCCTATAGTTTATAAGCATTCCTAGATTACATGATGTCTGGTTAGGTGGCATAGAGTAGCAGCACAAAACAGCCAAGAATTCAGATATTGTTCATTGGAAAGTACAGTTATGCATATAATCCAATCATATCTTGATTAAACTAAGTGATCCAGAAGAACAAATAAAACAAAAACAAAAACAAAACAAAAAAGAACAAATCAGAAAACCCCAGGTCTTCTCTCTATCTCTTTCTTTCTCCCTCCCTCATGAACCAGGAGCCAACAGCCACCCCTACCGTTTTCCCTCTCCAAGACTCACGATGATAGCTTGTGGTGGTAACCACAATCAGATGATGACATCCGATGTAACGGCCCAAGCCCACCACTAGCATATATTGTCCTCTTTGGGCTTTCCCTTTCGGACTTCCCTTTAAGGCTTTAAAACGCGTCTGTTAGGGAAAGGTTTTCACACCCTTATAAAGGGTGTTTCGTTCTCCTCCCCAACCGATGTGGGATCTCACAATCCACCCCCCTTCAGGGCCCAGCGTCCTTGCTGGCACTCGTTCCTTTCTCCAATCGATATGGGACCCCTACCAAATCCACCCCCTTTAAGGCCCAACGTCCTTACCGGCACACCGCCCCATATCTACCCCCCTTCGGGGAACAGCCTCCTTGCTAGCACATCGCCAGGTGTCTGGCTCTGATACCATTTATAATGGCCCAAGCCCACCACTAACAGATATTGTCCTCTTTTGGCTTTCCCTCAAGGCTTTAAAACGCGTCTGCTAGGGAAAGGTTTTCACACCCTTATAAATGGTGTTTCGTTCTCCTCCCCAACCGATGTGGGATCTCACATCCGACCACACCTAACTCATGCTACTCCTCCAGTGAACAATGCATGCAACTTTCTCCCATGATCAACGTCGACGACGAGAAACCTTCCTCAAATGAGCCCATATTTATCTATGTTATTACAATTCCATTGACCAGTCACAACGGCGCTCCACAAATAGTAGACCCAGCATGAACAAACCTGCAATGTACTTCACCCACAAGTTCATGACGTGCAACTATAGTAGACCTCTGATCCAATTCTCTTCTTTTCCCACCATACGAGCACCCACTCCTCGATGACGCTCCAGCAGGCTCTTAATAAACACTCCCACAGCAATAAAAGCATTGACAACCCGCTCTACTTTAGTTTCATTACCCATGCTCTAAACGACCTCAAATTCGAATACCCATAGCTTGTAAAGTTCAGATCTGTGAGTTCGAATACATTCGAACACAAACGAATAAGAACTCAAGTTTGTTTGGTACAAGCTAGTAGGTAATGCTTCATTCATATAAATTTCTTTTGGATTGAATTCAAGCATTTATAATAGTTTATAACCAATGGAACCTTTATACATTTAGGCTTTAGACAGAGTAGATTGGGAATGATGGGATAACGTTTGGTAAAAATTAGTTTTAACCCTCAAATACAGTTTTAATTTCAGAGATTTATCCAGGTCGACCGAAGAACTTTCATGTTGAGCTAAACCAGTTTTTGGATTGCAAAAAGATATCCTCCTGTCACAAAAACTATCAGCTATATACTCTAGCCCCACTGCCACTATAACTATAAAACTCCCTTCGGGCCTACTAATGCACGTAATGCACCATATTCCTTTCTCGTGCGCTTATCACGTTTTTCACTCTCTTTCGTGTATACACTTTCGTATACCAGGCCTATCAGTTATTTTATTTTATTATTATTATAGTGCACGCCTTAGTTATTATCATGAGATGATCACATAACTCTGCTACATTCAGCTATTAAGGAAACTCATAAAAGTTTAAATCATAGGTAGGTGGTCACCATGAATTAAATCCATTTGATCTCAGCTTTTTACTAATTACATAAGTCTTTATTGACCACTAGTCCTATCTGTGATGGTTGGTTGGCAAAGGAGATAATCTATAGTTTAATTTTGAGGTTATATAAAGGCATTTATGTTATCTTTTCAATCCAAATCCAAATTCTGAATGAATGAAAATTATACTCTCACGTTTGAGAATCTCCCTTAAAAATCCAAGCATCATCCTTGTCATTTTTAAGTTTTCATGCAATTCTTATAGTAGATTGCATATGAGCATATGAGTCATTCAATCAAGTTTAATTTAAGGGTGGAGGGACTCAATTTAGAACAAGATTTTCAAATCTTGCTTCTAGATCTTTTATCTTATCTAATTCAAGACTTATCTCTTGGTTGATTTGAATTTTGAAGAGGTGCTAATTTCTTTGATTGAAAGATTCTTGTTTCAATAAAAAAAACAAAAATTTGGATTGTTGAACTAAGAATTAGGTTGTCTTATCACTTTGGTATCTGAGCTTATGCTGCATCATTATGCCCTGCTCTAGATTTGATTTTATCTTTCATTTATACCCTTGTTCTTCTTTTCTACAAATTTGTCTGTTCATTTCGTTGCTGTCACCTCCACCATTTTCATCATCTTTTGACTTTGATCTCATTTTTATCTTTAGGATCAAGTTTACATCTTGAAAAGAGAGAAAAAGAAAAAAAGAGAAGAAAAAAAGAAGAAAAAACATCTAGAAATTTTTTCATACTGCGTTCTTAAATTGCTATTGTAAAGTTGGTGCTTGATTTTTGCAATCTAATCATATTTGAGATAATAGTGATATTACACTAGTTATCGTTATTTTTTTATCAACTATTAGAATATTTGTACGTTTATTTGAAGATCAATTCAGCTTTGAATCACATTTTGCTAATACTGTCCAAATCTTGTCTCGGTTGCTTTTAATGTTTTTCTTTCCTATTCAAACTTAGTGATAACGTCTAAATTAGCTTGATTGCTCTGTTAAGAAAAGAGAGACTAGCCTCTTTATCTTTAAGAGTTAAGAATGACATTTAGTGATATGAACCACGACCAAGGAATTTCCATACCTCAAGGTCCAATTACAAGGACGAGAGCCGAGAAGTTACAACAAGCTTTGTACACTTATATTCAAGCTAGGGTGATCTCATCAAAGGAAATTCTAAAAGACGTTGGAGACCTCCTTTATATGTTGTGCAAAGTTGAGCTTCAAGAAAGAGATGCATTAAATGCACTTTAATTTGCATTTAATGAACTCAGTTGAATTTAATGAACTAATCCAAGGATGGTTAATAAGCACATTTCATTTATTGCATTATTTTATTATAATTTAAATATTTAAGCTAGTTTTTAATATAGGAGTTGAAGTTATATTGTAACTCACATAGGTTACCATATTCCTCATTAATTAGCCATTTTAATAGGGAGGTTATGGGCATATTTCTTTAATATGGAGGTTATGTGTCACATAGGTTAAGGTTGTAAAGGCTATATAAAGCCTTCTTTCCTTTGATTGGAGACATCACATTTTGGAATTAAACATAATAGAATTTCTATTTTAGTTGTTGAGAGCTAAGCTTTTACTTTGCAAATTCTTGTGTTTAGAACTTACATGCTAGAGTCATTCAAGTGGTGTTGATCAAGATCAAGAGTAAAGAAAACTCATTTCTAAACTCGTGATTCGAATCACTCCACAAGAGGTTTGATCAACACCACTTGAATGACTCTAGCATGCAAGTTCTAAACACAAGAATTTGCAAAGTAAAAGCTTAGCTCTCAACAGAGCTAAAATAGAAATTCTATTCTTTTTAATTCTAAAATGTGATGTGTCCAATGAAAGAAAAAAGAATTTATATAGCCTTTACAACCTTAACCTATGTGACACATAACCTCCCTATTAAATTGGCTAGTTAATAAGAAATATCCATAACCTCCCTATTAAAATGGCTAGTTGATGAGGAATATGGTAACCTACGTGGGTTACAATATAACCTCAACTCCTATATTAAAAACTAGCTTAAATATGACAAACAAATATTTAAATTATAATTAAATAATGCAATAAATGGAATGTGCTTATTAAACATTTTTGGACTAATTCCATAAATTCAACTGAGTTCATTAAATTTAAATTTAATGCATCTCTTTCTTGAAGCTCAACTTTGCACAACATATAAAGAAGGTCTCCAACGTCTTTTAGAATTTCCTTTGACGAGATCACCATAGCTTGAATATAAGTGTACAAAGCTTGTTGTAACTTCTTGACTCTCATCCTTGTAATTGGACCTTAAGGTATGGAAATTCCTTGGTCGTGGTTCATATCATTTAGTCAAAATCGTAACATCTCTTTTTTTTGGAATTTATTTCCAACGCTATGTTTTACCCGAAAACAATCTTTGGGACCTCCCTTACTTGTTTAATCTATTTTGTTGTCATTTCATAATTATTTTGACCTGGTTGCCTTAAATAACTTTGTAATAGCTTGATCCATTTTTCCCAAACAACCTATTTTAAGTGTAAACACGAGTGTTCTGACTAAAATAAATGACTAGAGTGTTTGAGAGATGATATCTTTTCATTTTACTTTCATCTTAAGAGCATATTTCACCAATGATGATATCGTCATGAGACCTACAATAGTGATGCTCATTTATGAAAGGTTGTTCGAGATAATTTAGTAGAGATATGTCAATCATTAAATACAAGTCTGACTTGAATCAAGAGATGAATTAGCAAGACCAAATCAAAAAGAGTCAAGCCACACAATCTATTAACAATAAGGAAGATTGTCTGATGCCTCAAGTTGACCAGCCAATTCAAGATGAGGGAGATCATCCACAATCTAAAAAGGAAGTTTCCAATAGTGAGGTTGTCGAGGTGGATGAGGAGATATTTGAAGTGTGAGTTGAGAATGGAGCCATGGTAAAATCTCTAGAAAAAATGAGGAAAGACAGATTCATGAGAACGAGGGTTCAGTTATGAAAGTTTGTGAGGAGGGCATTGTTTTGTTTTCAAAACGACACATACATGAACTTGTAACCAGAAGGACTTGATTTCTAACTGGTGTGCTTAAACCAAGTGTTGCTATTTTTCTTTTGAAATTCTTGCATAAATCAAATGTTTAGCGTAAGATTCAAAGGTTTCTTCAAATATGAGCCCATGCCGAAAGAAAAGGACCGAAAGGCTACATACGAAGTGACACTTCTATTTCATTCATCAAATTCAAACCTAGATTTCATGTGTGAATATGGAAGAGTAAGACCACGTGATGCAAATGATTTCAAGTTTCCATTACAATGGAATCCCTTAGATTCGAGGAAGAATCATCTTGAAGAAGGGTAGAATAATACGAACTGAGGTGCCTTAAACATGTCATAAGAACTTTAATGTAGATGTCGGGATTGAACCCTACATTGTGAGATCCCACATCGGTTGGAGAGGGGAACGAAGCATTCTTTATAAAGGTGTTGAAACCTCTCCCTAACATATGCATTTTAAAAACCTTGAAGGGAAAGCCGAAAGGGAAAGCCCAAAGAGGACAATATCTACTAGCGGTGGGCTTGGGCTATTACAAATGGTATCAGAGCCAGACACTGAGTGTCGTGCCGGCGAGGACTCTGGGCTCCCAATAGGGGTGGATTGTGAGATCCCACATCGATTGGAGGGAGGAACAAAGTATTCCTTATAAGGGTGTGAAAACCTCTCCCTAGCAGATGCGTTTTAAAACCGTGAGGCTGACGACGATACGTAACAAGTCAAAGCGAACAATATATGCTAGTGGTGGGCATGGGCTATTACAAATGGTATCATAGCTAGTCACCGGGTAATGTGCCAGCGAGGACGCTGGGCCCCCATAGCTTCGAGAAACCACTTTTTGATAATTGGTTCGGAAGGTCCATACCAAAACCAAAAGGCAAGAGAAAGAAATCCACTCCATTGCCTTCCTCACCAAAGAGGATTCTCCTAAAATTAAAAATATAGGTCCCAAGATTCATTCTCAATAAAGAACGCTAAGCATAAGCCCTAGGTATGGAGGGGAAAACTAAATATTAGAGTCCAATGACTCTCCACCAAATGGGTAAAAGATTCTATTGATGTTTCTTCTTGATGGATTCACACATTCCATGAACATTTTATGAAATCCTACATCTAAAGCTGGAGCAGCTCCAACGAAAATTGGAGCTCGCCCTCCTATTGCCTCTCTCAAACTTTCACTTCCTAAAATGAAACCCCACAAACTTTATCCATTCCGCAGAATCGGTACAAGCCAACCAAGTTTAGAGAACATTAAAACAGATTATAAAATTGAATAAATATAAAGAACTAGTTACTACTATTAGCTGGAATTTATGATAAATAAGCAAGAAAGTCTGTGAAAACCTCCAACATACATTTCCTTATATTTCAAATAGAATCAACAGTAGCCAATAGTATCTAACATTCAACTCTCCATCAATGGAAGAGGACTGAGAAATTTCCTAGAGAAGGCTCAAACAAGATGCTATAAAGCAAATAATATCAAATCTATCAACTGCGAAAGCTATAAGAATGTCACCTCAATTAATGAATGAATTATCAATATGAAACGTAACAAAGCTACTTTACCATATTCCAGTCCTTTAAAAACCGAACGAGGTAGTTGGTATGGAAAAATTATGCTACGTATTGGTATTCACCTACAATATTTAAATTTTGCATCTTCGTGGTATAAGATTGCTCCTTTAAATGGTTTTGTGCCAAAAGAAAAGAGGAAAGATGGTGGAAATTCATTGAGGAAATTCTAATAAAGCGTAAAAATACAATTTACAAAATCATGATAAGAATTGTATAGCAATAAACTCACCTCCATTACAGGGCTTCTATCCTTCCTCTTTGGAAGAGCTTCAAGTTTTCTGTGATCTAACTGCAGAGAAGCATAAATCAAACAAAAGAAATATACAAAACAGTACAGATAAAGCACAATAAGACATCTCTTACCAAAAGAAGAGCAGCATGTGGAAAAAATCGAGAAATATGATCACCAATATTCTTGGCTACACCACCGACCTCATAGTCATCAAACCGCTCATTGGCATGAAAGTACCCCACGATATTCAATCCCTTGGCCGCATAATATTCTTCAATCTAATTGCAAATGAAGCATGCCACGACCTCATCAATCACAGATCTCAAATATGCAAGTGAAAAAGGAAGTAAACATGGCGTCAAGCACAACAAAATCTCACACGAGTAACCGGTTTACAGAAACCTAAACATGAAATTCAGCTGTGAAATGGTTCAAAGGAAGTACCAGAAGGAGAGATATCTCGAGCTGAGGGAGGAGACCGATGCTGGAGTGGAAGAGAGGGACGGAATCGGCAATTTCGATTACATCATTGGGGCCGGAGATGCGACCAAGGAGGAGTCCGTTGACGGCGGAGGTCCGGTGCTTTAAGGCATGGAGAATAAGCTTTATGTAAGCATTCTGAGAGATCTCGAACCGTAGATCGCCGCCCATGGGTCAGTGTGTTCGTAAATCTCAGGTTAGCTCGCCGGAAGAGACGATTCCGAGAGGAGGGGGAAGGCGGAGTTTACAGTCAAAGCGAAGCTGAATGGCAGAAGTAGAGAAATGAGAAGAGAACAAAATTTCAACAAATAAATTCCATTAATTATAAAAGTTAATTGAATTTTTTAAAATTTTAAAACTTTACAACTCACTATCACAATAAAGATTAAAAATATTTAACATTTATAATTATGTATCATAACAAATTTTATTTAGATAGAAACAGTTAATATTTTGTTTAAAAAATACCTTTTGAATATTCAAAATGGTTTAAAAAATATTTAAGTGTTTAAAAAATACACTCTTAGTTAATATTTATATATATATATATATAGACACACACCATTCCAGCAAGAGGCAGTGAAATATTTTTTCCCCATTTATATACTAATTGAGTTGGAAGATGAAGGAAACAACGGCAGAAGCAATATGCAGCTACAAATTATAAGGTCATTTACATACGAAAATTTGCACAAAAAATACAACACCCTGTGTGTATCTTTCAGACAGAGCCAGGGCACCCCTTTTTACTACAAACAAGCCATTTCTCCATACTTCAATTCATGGCGAATTAGTGTATCGATATCCCGAAAACCCCATCTGCTGGTTCGTCGGTTCACTACTCCCTGCTCCGTCATGGTTGGACCTTGAATTAGACGACCTAAATGGCCACAGATTAGAGAATGGATTGCGTCTGCCCGGATTGACACTGGAGCCATTACCGCTGTTGTAGCTGCTGCTTTCGTTTTGACCATTGGCGACATGTCCCCCGCCCCCGCCTCCTATTCCTTGTGGTGGCAGTTCCTGGCGGCAGACAGGGCAAGAGTTGTGTTGGACCAGCCATGGAACAATACAATCTGAGTGGTACATGTGACTACAGGGCATCTGTCTTGCTTCAGACCCGAGTTCAAATTTTTCTTTGCAAACTGGACAATGTGAATCCGAGCGAAGATGTTGTTGCGCGATCCTAACAGTTGGTATTGCATCGATTGATGATCTAGACGCTGGTGGAGGGCCGCGATGACCATTTGCTGAAAGCTGTTCAAATAGCTCCTCCAGTCCAGGGCCTAAAAAGTAGTCGCCGCCGCTATTGCCTCGTGTAAGGCCAACGCCAGGAGCCCCATTGAAGAGAGCTTCTAACCTGCTGTTTCTCATCGGAATTTGACCACCAAATACTAATAGTGGTCCAAATCCCGGGCTAAGCTCGAAAACAGACTCCGATCTTCCCCTCGTGTCGTTTCTTTCAGCTAACCGCTGTCTCATAAAAGCAGAGAATGCTCCCATACCATGATTGTGATCTTCATCATCATCCAAACCAAAGAATTCAAATGGGTTTCCATGCACCATATCATCGAGTTCTTGGATAAATCCTCCATTGCAGTTGGGGCAAACTGCATCTCTACCTCGAGGACGTACCGAACTTCTGCATCTATAACACCAATGCGTGTTCCGACCATTCGACATCCTCTCTTCTCCTGCACCCTACTAAACTATATAATGGGGAGAACACCAAAACTTATCCCTGGAACTCCTCAACCACCAAAACATTATCTCAGCACATGTCAAGCTTTTTGCAGTATATATAAGACTAAATCAACTTCAAAGAGAGATAAGAACCAAACCATACAGTGAATCCCAGCTCAAATGAAATGAGGCAAGTTCATAAAACTCGAACATAACTAGTTCAAAAGCACAAGAAAACAAACCAACTTGCATACCAAAGAAAGAATCCTTCTATCTCAACTTTTAAATCTTAAGGCGAAATAAGAAGATCGAGCTAAATTTCGATGTAAATAAACGAAACATTTGCACAAGAACTCCGCTCCGTTGAATTTACGTACCTTCTAGGCAAACATACTGCTAACTGTGAGTCAATTTTGATTCTTTTTTTCTTTTAGTTCAAACCTTCGATCTCTTGGTCAAGAACATATGTATGAACAAATTCAGCGTCGAGAAATATAATCGAATAAATGGTAAAACTAATACCTTCTAGAAACTATGTTAAATCAATAGAGAAAAGATTGATAAATCAATCACACCAAATTCATAAATGTCCAAATCTCAGGAAAACATTCTACTCCAGCCACAACAATCACCATATAACTAGCACAACTTCTAAGTATAATCATTCCACCAAATACAGAGCATGAAATGGAAAATTGTCACTAAATTCCATAGTTCATACAAGCATACAATAATAACAGTACTTAAAAATTCCCACTACAATATTTCGATTCCAAATAGACCACAGAAACCAATCGAAATCACCCAACAAAGATCCAAACAGCACCAATTTCTGCAAGTTATCAAACAAACCTCCAAGAAACCAAGATTTTAACCAGAAAAAAAGGCCTCCCGATTCAAAACGAAAAAAGAGACGCAAAAGGGGGTAGAACTGTTAGAGAAGCATTGATTGAAATTGAAGGAATTGCAGAAAAGGAAGGGAAAAGGTTGGAGAAATTCACCTTTGGGAAGACGAAAGAGAAAAGCAGATCCAACCAATTTCGCTTTTCTCGAACTGAACAAACAGAGAGAAGAAAGAAGAAGAAGACGACAGAGGCGATGGGGTAACCCAAAGCCTGGGCTACCAGGTCGAGAGAGGAGCGACGTGACCTTTTGTTCTTATTTCCTTTTTATTTATTCATTCTTTATTTTTCTCTATTTTTTTAAAAAAAAAAAAATTTGTTTGTTTATTTTATTTCATTTTAATTTATTCAATTTTTATGAAAATGGTAAAAAAAAAATAATACTAATTTTAGTTGCCATTTTAATCTTAAAACTTTAAAAATATGATAATTTTAGCTTTCCAAATATATATATATATTTATATATATTATAAAATATATGTATGACATGAAATTTAATTAAATTTTAAAGAAAATGATGTTAGAGTTAAATTTTTATTAGAATTTATTATTATTATTATTTTTTTTTTTTGAGAAAAAAATTATTCTATTAAAATTAGTAAGTGAAATGAAAATTGTTATTTAAATTTTGAGTCTGATTTGATGAAAATTTAGGGTCGAAATTGATATAACTTTAAAAGTTTTAAGGCCAAATTCGATTTTTTAAAAAAAAAAAAAAATCACCTTTTATGATTTTCTTTATTTTCTTCGAACATTTTTAAAATTTAAGCTAAAATTTGAAAATTAACTAAAAATAAAATTTTGAAAAGTTTTTTTTTTAATTTTTAGAATTTGATTATAAATTTAAATAGTTCAATTATTTATAATGATAATTGAAAATCGACTCCATTATTTAACTATATAGTAGTTTGATGATTTGATCCTTTATAATTATTTTAAAAAGTTTGTATATTATTTTGGTGTAAATTTAAAATATATTCTTTTTATTTAATTATCTAAAATTGTTTGTCCTACCTTGTATGAATAATTAATTAAGTTTAATTATTAGCTATATCTCTAAACATTTAAAATGGTGTTTAATATGTTTATAAATTATGAATATTAAAATAATAATAATAATAGTAAACTTTCAATGGCTTCTTTGATACTTGGTGAACAACATTAAAAGTTTACCGAAATAATAAACACATTTTTTAATTTAAAAAGTTTTAAATTACAACTTTAAATTTTAATATAATTTTTTTAGTAATTGTTTGATTAAAACTTTCATGTTTTTCTTCTTCTATTTCATATTTTTTAGAAACTAAAAATTGTTAAGTAAAATTTTTAAGCACAAAAAAAAAAAAAAAAAAAAGGTTTGTAATAAACAAATATATTATAATTAAGTTTATTCTACATTGCAGATAAATCCGTTGTAGTCTAGTTGGTCAGGATATTCGGCTCTCACCCGAAAGACCCGGGTTCAAGTCCCGGCAACGGAAGGCCTTTTTGTTTTTTTTTTTATTTTCATTTTGTTCCCTTTTTCTTAAAATTTTTATTTATTTTCAATTTTCATTTTTTGCCTTTTCTTTTCTCTTTATTTTCATTTTTCATTTTTTTGCCTTTTCTTTTCTTTTTCTTTTTCTTTTTCATTTTTTTATTTTGTTGCCTTTTTAAAAAATTTTATTTATTTTCAATTTTCATTGTGTTGCTTTTCCTTTTATTTTTATTTTTATTATTATTACTACTTATTTTCAACTTTCATTTTGTTGGGTTTTCTTTACTCTTATTTATAATCAATATTTGCTTTATTGCCTTTCTTTTAATTTTTTAATCTTTTAATTTTCAAATATTATTTGATTTTGGTTTTTCTTTCTAAAAAGAATAAAAATTGGTTTTATGGTACATTTTATGTTTTCTGAATTTTGTGATTTAGAACATGTTTATAAATTAATTAATAATAATTTATATTCAATCTAATAGTTAATGACTAACCACAATTCAATTTATGACCAGTAAATATATTATAAAATACATTCTGAATCGGGCCGTAAAAGTTCATTTCAATGATTGAAATCATTGATAAATGATTGGACACAATTTTACCGTTATTCTATTTATATATCCATAATATTGGATGTATCACTCTTCATTAACTATAATACAAATTTGATACCGTCGAGAGTATATTATATTAAAAAAAACATTGGTGAGAAAAAATAGCAATGAACCAAAGATATAATAAAATAACATAAAAGGCATGTGAACGCTAAAAACAAAATTATTATTACGAATATGAACGTTAAAGAGGTGAAAAGACGAGATAAAGGTGACAAAGTATCTCGACAATTTCGTTTTGTTATCCAATATAAATAGGGTTGTCTATGTTATTTTTTAAAAGGAATGAAACTAGCATCGATATAAGAAATTTCAATATCCAAAAAGTTAATTCACTTGAATTTATCTTGAATCGGGAAGAACCAATTTGAAAATCCCATAAACTGTCACAAAATCCCAAAATTAAAGGCTCTTCTCAAAACTAAGTTAAATAAGGAATCACGTGAGATCACACATTTGTTGGAGAGGGGAATGAAATATTCTTTATAAGGGTGTGAAAACCTCTCCCTAAAAGATGAGTTTTAAAAACCTTGAGGGGAAGCTACTCGAAAACGGACCAAGAACTCCAGGAACACCTCCGAAAAGCCCTAACTATCTTAAGGAAAAACAAGTTGTACGCCAAATTCTCCAAATGTGAATTTTGGCTACGACAAATTTCGTTCTTAGGACACGTAGTGTCTAAAGACGAGATTTCAATGGACCCCACTAAGATGGAAGTCGTCACCAAATGAGGACAAGAAAGGCATACCTTTTGTATGAAATGACGCATGTGAGGCCAGCTTCCAAGACCTACAACTTCCAAGACCTAAAACAAATTTGTACAAAACTTCGCTAGAATAGCCTCGCCTCTCACACAGTTGACAAAAAAGGGCGTACCTTTTGTATGAAATGACCCATGTAAGGCCAACTTCCCAGACCTAAAACAAAGGCTAGTGTCAGCTCCAATACTCACATTACCAGAAAGCTCAGGGGGGATATGTAATATACAACGATGCATCCAAAGTAATATTATGTGATGCATCCAAAAAGGGACTTGGTTGTGTATTGATGCAACACGGTAAGGTTATCGTCATGCCAATTAAAAAATACGAGAAAAACTACCCTGTTGGAACTAGTGAAGGACTACAATATAGATATCTTGTACCACCCTAGAAAGGCAAACGTGGTCGCAGATGCCCTAAGTCGTAAAACGGCACACTCGCCAGCCCTCATTACAAGGAAACCACGAGTACAAGCAGACTTCGAGCGAGCTGACATAGCAGTAGTATTGGAGGGGGTCATAGTACAAATGGCCTGACTCTTAGTTCAACCCAAACTCAAACAAAGGATTATAGATTCACAACAAGAGAATTCCAATGAGTCAGCTAACAGAGGGCCCAATAGACAGCTTTTCCAAATCATCAGATGGTAGACTATGTCAAGGACGACTATGTGTTCTAGCTGTGGGAGAATTAAAGAACGAAATATTGACTGACACACACAACTCACCTCTCTCGATGCATCCAGGTGGTACTAAGATGTACCAAGACCTGAAACAACACTTATGGTCGCGAAGTATGAAAAATGATATAGCGAAATTCGTGAGTAAATGTCTAGTGCGCTACAAGTAAAAGCGCATAGGTAGAAACGACAGGAGTATTACAACCTCTAAGCATACCGGAATGGAAGTGAGAGAATATCGCTATGGATTTTATAGTGGGCTTACCTAGAACACTAAATGGATATACAGTAATTTGGGTAATCGTCGATAGCCTGACAAAGTCAGCACACTTCCTACTGGGCAAGGCAACATATAGAGTAGACAACTAGGCTCAACTGTATGTGAAAGAAATTGTGAGGTTGTATGAAGTTCCAGTGTCCATAGTGTTAAGGTTAGGGAGCATGTTGCTTATCTATAACTTAGTCAACGGTTATACATCGTAAATGAATTGTCATAAATAGTAAATAGCTATGTATATAAAAAGCTATATCCGGTAAAGTTATATATATATATATATATATATATATATAAAAGGTTTGAAAAGATAGTTTCTGTGTATTTTTTTGTATTCTTTCTCAATACATACTTAAAGTCATCAATATAAACCTTTAGCCAATAGTTCTCCTTGCATTTTCTCTCTCCTATTTTTTTGTGCATTGTTGTGCGATCCTAACACATAGTGTCAGAATGAGATCCACGCTTTATGATAAGCGCTCACAATGTTGGATTTTGCAAAGCTAGGGGTCCTAGAATCCTTGCAAAATTTCACACATAAAGCTAACTTAATGAAATAAAGATATTTCACCTCTAGAGCCGGCCAAAGGTGTCAACCAAATGCTCTGATACCAAATGATAAGCGCCAACAATGCTAGGGCTAGAATCCTTGCAAACGTTCACAGAGAAAGTTAACTTAACGAATTGATTCCAACCAAGAGCTGGTTAGAAGATGAATGACTCTTAGATCGAACTTGGAATCTATGATGGTCACTCTTAGATACCAAGACGACTCACTCCAGAATTAACTTGATCATGGCTAATCCAATGAATCGATTTTAACATCAAAACTAAAACAAGGTTTGAAAGAAAACACCCAAAGGGTTTCAACCACAAGGTTTTTGTATTCCACCATGTTTTAAAAATGAATATTACATGCGTTTATATAGGCCAAAAAGATAACCCTGACATAATCAAGTTCAACCACCAACTACAAATTACAAATAAATGCTATTAAATACAAATTGAAGAAAATAAGGCATTCATAAATTGTCTTAATTGGTAGTTCAACTACCAAAGGCATCTTCTAATCACTTTCCAATGTCAGCCACTCCATTATTTTCTTGATTTGATACTTGAATCTTCTCTGTATTCCTTCTTGTAATTGCTCCTTCGAGTCTATGCAAATGATCAACTGTCGAATTCGTATCACTTTACATCGGCGTTTTGGCGCGAACTCCAAAAAGCATTGGGTACCCGCCTCGACTTTAGTACTGTCTTCCATCTTCAGACGGATGGTCAAACGGAACGATTGAACCAAATTTTAGAGGACATGCTACGAGTATGTGTTATGGATTTTACTGAAGTTGGGACACCAAGTTACACCTAATGAAATTCTCGTACAACAATAGCTTCCAAGCAATTATTGGAATGACACCGATCGAAGCGTTATATGAAAAATGATGTAGATCCTCGTTGTGTTGCAACGAAGTAGGCGAACAAAAATTAGTGGGACTCGAGTTGGTCTACATTACAAACGAGGTCATATAGAAAATTAGAGCAAGGATGCGCACCGCGCAAAGTAGACAAAAGAGCTATGCAGACTTAAGGCGTAGAAACCTGGAGTTCGAGGTAGGGGACATGGTGCTCCTGAAAGTGGCTCTTATGAAGGGTGTCCTAAGGTTTGGACGTAAGTGGAAGCTAAGTCCCCGCTTTATCAGACCCTTCGAAATCCTAGAGCGAATAGGTTTGGTAGTATACAAGTTAACCTTACCACCCTCACTCTCGAGCATACACGACGTATTTCGTGTATCAATGTTAAGGAAATATATAACGAACCCTACGCACGTGATAGACTATAAACCTCTTGATATTGAAGAAGACTTAAGTTATGAATAAAAACCGATTAAAATCCTAGCCTTGGAGGTAAAGACATTATGCAATTGGAAGCTTCGTCAAAGTACTTTGGCGGAACCCACCAAATAGAGGAAGCTACGTGGGAGCGGGAGGATGAAATAAGGAAAAATACATCGAGCTAATACAAGAATTTGAGATTTTCGAGGACGAAAGTTCTTTCTAGGGGTATATAATGTAACGGCAACAAATAAAAAAAATTGCGTGGTCGCCAAAAAACGGGCGAGAATTCCGGCGAGGTGCCGAAATTCTCGCGCCCATCTCAGTCTTCCCACCCATTCCTCATGTTGGCCAAACCACAAACCACAAACTAAAAAGCATCCATCATTTGGCCATCCACGCTCCACACACCCTGCAAAGAAGAAAACATAGAGAAAAACGAGGGAGAAAGAGAGAGACCCGAAACCGCTCCAGCAAAGATCGAAATCCACAACCAGACGTCGGAATGACCCATCCACATTGTGAAAAGGATCGCCGACGTTTGCACATACATGAGAGGTAACCTCATACGCTTTAACGTCGTTGTACTTCACCGGATTTTGAATATGAGTTTTGGAGTTTTTAAAACCTCTCGGATCTATTGTTGTAGGCATCAATGCGTCGTACAACTTCGCGGAAGGGAAGGAGAGAGGCTGACAGCGAGGTAAGAGAAGAAAAAGGACAAGAAACGACTACAAAAGAGAGAAATTTGGTTAAAAAATTGCATGAATCGGGTGGAGAAGACGAAATTCGTGGACTTCGGGTTGGGTCGAATCCAAACCGAATATCGCCTGCACAACCCATAACCTCAATCCACTGCCCTCGGGCCAAGCCTGCACACACACGCTTGCCAACCATCGAATCTCTAAGCTCCAAATCTCATTTTATATTTCATTTATTTTTTAACGTTTACTCTATGGTATCGTTTATGAACTATTTAAAAAAAACGTCACGTTACAATTTTAAAATAAATTTGCAAAGTGTTTCATAATCTTCTTTTCATCCATTGTTGGACTCTCCTTATTTGAGTTCAAGAGTTATGGGATGAGAATAAAAATTTAATTACTATTTTATTAAATTATTTTTTTCTTCCCATTCTTTTCATATTATAATGTCAATGTGAATAATCTACCTTTCATTCTTCGAACTTCTTTCGCTCAGTCTTCCGGTGAAGAGGTAATAAGAGAGTTTGATTCAACTAGCTCCCCCGTAACTGATGAGTAGACTTTTCCATGTCCCCTCTCCGGCGTATGAACATCTCTAATATTATCGACCTCTAGCAATATCTACCATAGTATTAGAAATTTCCCAGAATTTTAGGCAAAATAATGGGACAAGATCCTTCATCTCCAGGACACCAAAATTCACAAACCGATAGAATCAAAACCATTATCTCAAAAGGCACATAGTATTAGAACCGCCGCAAGCTTTAATGCAACATAAAAACTGATATGAAAGTTTACAGAATCATTCAATCTCTCAACTTCAAATTTTGCGGGTACAACATATGGGAAAACAAGGCAAAATGATTTCAACACTCCATATTAAAACACCAACCTCGTACTCATTAATTTGTAAGTTCCATTATAGCTGATACGATATCGCCATCAGCTGCTTTGAGTGCTTTCACAGCCTTTGGTCTCGACACACCAGCTTGAGTCATCACCAGTTCAATGTCCTTGGGTTCGACCCCATCCTCGTCGACTACTTCGTCATCTTGAGCCACGGTTGGTGGCTCAGGCTTTGATGTCAAGTTACTCAAATTAGGTGCCTTGAACTGCTCTGCAGCTTGGGTTTGTAGTTGGGAGCTCAAATCTTCAATCTTGGCTTCCCCAAAGATAATGTAGGTATCTGAAGTGGGACTCTTGAAAACATCTGGTTTTGAAATGACAAAAAGAATCTGCAGAGAAAATAGTCACAGGTTTCAGATGAATCTTTCGAGAGCAAATGATCGAGCTGACAATAGTTTAGAAATTCAAATCTTCGATATTAAAAGAAAACGAACATTCTTGCTCTTCTTGATCGTGACGCGGCTCACGCCAGGAATTGGCTTCATTCCTAGTTTCAACATTGCTTTGCGACTCTTTTTTTCACTTCTGCTTTGCCTAGACCTGCCACTGGCCTCTCCATGCCCTGCTACCGGAAACTCCATACTCATATAACATGTTCCAAACAAATATAGTACATGCAGCACATACACAAAATAACAGATGGAAAATGCAACACAAACTAACTGAATGGAGAATGAATAAGGCATTAGGTTAAGGCAACACATCCTGAGATCATTTAAATGATTACATATATCATATATGAGAATGGAGAATAAACGAGCACATATCATTAAGAATCAGGCCACAAGTTCACTCATTCAACATTAAGGGAAGTTTCCAGATGTGCCCAAATGCTAAACGACACAATGATTCGATCCTAAAGCTCCGTTTGGATGCACCATATCAAAAAATGGTCCACAGTTAGTATATCAACCATTTAAATTATCCCCAAGTTTCCTATACAAATTTACAGAATCACTCACAATAGCCGTAAGGGAAGCCTCCAAATCAAATTTTAAAAAGATTGTGAATTCAGAAACTTTAAATTAGATCTTATCAGACACTGGATGTGTGTCCTGTTATGTGCAGGATGTGAAAGATAGAATGTTATTTCCAGTCTCTTTTTGAACCTGAATGAACAAAACATAAACAATCCAAACACTTTTACAGTATTACTCATCCTATAAGTTATATTATGATCACACGCACACGCACAAATATATGCACTGCACTGCTTAAGATAGCATCCGTGTGAAGAAAATGCTGAATGAAACAATTAATTCAACTTCTAATACTCTGTTCGTGCATTAACCTAATAGCAGGATTAACCAAATGAACTGATGGTATTTGGAAACGCCTATAAATGCATAATCATATGCACAATGTAGAGTCAATGAAGGAATCTTTGTACAATGTTAACTCTTCAAATGTTCAGTTACCTTCAGCATCATCCTCGTCTTTGTCATCATCCTCTTCATCATCGTCGTCATCGTCCTCCTCTTCAATTACAGGTTCATCAGACTGCAATATCATTAGCAGAAAGGTGGTACAAAATTATGAAAATATACTTTTACGGTGGAAAATACAGCAGTTCTCATCTTTATCTCGAGGAATCGACATAAAATATCTACAACGGACTGTTGCACAATCTGCAATGTAAAAACCTCAACCACATATTTCATTTTCTTGATTGATGATACTACTTGGATCATTGATACAATACAAACACATGATTCTAAAATGCTAACTTTCAAATTAAATGCCCTCGAAACGGTTTCAAGAAACGAAAAGCAAATCTTCTCCAAGACTAAACCCGAAAATGACTTGAAACAGAACAAATAATTTAGAGTACTGGAATTTCGAAATAACAAAACATTGGAATCGAAGAACCAAATGGTCCAAGTCACAAAATGATTGAAGACAAGAAAATCCGTCATTACAGCTGATTTTAAACTACCACAAGTCACTGTGACAAATCTTAAACTGAGTTCCTTGTGAGAAATCTTTCAGTTCTAGCAAGGAAAAGTCATGAAAGTGAGAGAAATTACATTAATCTTTTGCTCCTCTAGCTGAGCGGCGAGAAGCTCTTCCTGGGTCTGAGCAGTCATGGCGTTAGAAATGAGTTGAAGAGCAAAACCCACAGAAAGCTTTTGACGACAGAAGAAACCCTAAATCTCTTACTGGCTCCACGTAACGTATTTATATGTGCCCATTCGGTCCGGGTCCGGGTTCGATTAAGGATTTTGGTATTAAATAATAAATTAAATCTAATAATTATTAGCTTTAAAATTTTGTATTATTTAATAAATTCTTCTATTTCTAATAAATATTTAATCTACTTCACTCTTACAAAAATTTTAAATTTAAGATCAGATTAGACATAAAATTTATTTTATAATTAATTAACTAATTAATCTTTTTACATTTTTAAATATATTAGAGATTTTTTAGACAAAAAAAAGAAAAAAAAGAAAAAATCATGAATAAAATTTAAAAAAATAGATATATGAGCACGGTTTTAGCCCAACTAAATTTGTATTATAACTCAGTTAAATATTAAAAATATCTAACTTTCTAAAAATTACTTTAAGTCTCTATTAGTATTTCATCTATAAATTTAATAAGTATATTGAAAGCTAATATTATCATTTTACCAAGTTAGATAAAAAAAAATTAACGATAAATACTCATTTTAAGATTTATCAAAAGTATGATGACTAAAGTACAAAATAGGCTTGACATATTCGAGGGTTTGTTATACCTCCAAACGTCCGATTATAACCAACTAGTCCAACTATGATAGGCCTAGAGGGTGTGCGAGCTATCTGGTGGGCTCACACTCACACGTGTGAGTCGTGTGTAAGGAAGTACTATACATCCAATTTATCCGGATTAGAGGCCACCTCTATAATGGTTTTAAATGATAGGTCCCTCCTCATGATGGCATGTGTTTGCATTCCCTAATCCCAATAGTAGGGGTTAGTTACTGAGTATTTCTTAAAATACTCAAGTCATGTGTTACTTCTATTTTTTAGGTAAAGACAAGACACTCATGTACCGTTGACAATGGCATCACGATTAAAGACCATAGCACATGCATAGGATAGTTGCACTTAATTTCGTAGATCATAGATTAGTATAGGGCATTAATATTTTTGGCATTTACTTATATTTATTCTTAATATTTCCCGGATAATGTTTTAAGATCTTTTCTTAAACATGTAAAAGCTCATGTTATTGTTTTATGAAGACGTATTAATGAATATTTCCGCATAAGAAGTTATGTCATGCATACAATAACAACTTTAGGTTAGTAGAAAATTGTTTGTCCTTTGGTATTGCGCAGATTCAAGCCCACGAGAAATAATGTTATCGTTTCAAAGCCATTTCGATAAGTTAATTTTAAAAATAAAAAAAAAAGTCAGGAAAGTAACGGTCTCCAATGAAACTAAAAGGGACAGTTTGGTAAAATGGTATGTTTAATATGCATTGTATTCGTTAGACATATTTATATTTCTAGATATCGTACCAATACCAAATTTCAAGAATTTTAAATACGAAACAATGATTTGGGAAGAAAAAAGAAAGAGATAGAATTGATATGTCGAGATATTTATTTTTCTTCAATAATTGGACTACAAGGTGATTGATCTTTGCATTCATTCTGTTTTAATTGATATCATCAAGAAGATTGATACGAGGTCAAATTGGATGTTGAGGAGCAGATTCAGGTTAGTATAAAGAATAATTAGTAACTCCGGCCTAGACCAACCAAGTAAAAGATCTTACTATCGACATAAGTAGAAGTTTATGTTTGTATGATGACACGTTCCCTGTGGTTCTGCATGTGTCATATGCTTGATATGTGTGAAATGTTTATGAAATGATATGACTATGATATGTTAATGTTATGACACGTGTTATGATATGATGTGTTGATGATATGATATCTGTTATAGTGTAACATGTTTGGCGATATAATACATGTTGGGACATGCTTTATGATATAATATGATAGGTTGAAGGATCTGTTATGTGCATGATATGACATAATATGATATATTTGTTAAAGGGATAGATACATTTCTAAAGATAGAAATGACTTGGCCAAATTAGTTGCTACAGAGAATGAGGAGGTGAAAACAATTTGATCCACAGAAACCCCAACCAACTCCGTCAAGCAATGAAATCCCGCCCTATAAAATGACCTCCCTTACAATCATTCATATCATCTCCTCCTCTCAATCTCACTTCAATTTTTGTTGTCACCAACAACTGGTATCAGAGCTATCTTGCAGCAGCAATAATGGCAGCAGAAAAACAAGTTGAGAGCTACGTTCAGCCCGCCATCCCAAGGTTCGATGGTCACTATGATCATTGGGCGATGTTGATGGAAAATTTTCTCAGATCAAAGGAGTTTTTTGATATGGTGGAGATGGGTTATGAAGAGCCAAATGAAGGCGAGGTACTCTCAGCTGGTCAACAGCAACTGTTGGCAGCATCGAAGTTGAAGGACCTGAAGGTCAAGAACTATTTATTTCAGTCCATTGATAGGACTATCTTGGAAACAATGCTTCAGAAGAAGACATCCAAGGAAATTTGGGATTCTATGAGGAGGAAATATCAAGGCTCAACGAGAGTAAAGCGTGCTCAATTTCAAGCTCTTAGAAGAGACTTTGAAATTCTCCAAATGCAAAAGGGAGAAACGGTGAATGATTATATTGGCAAGGTTATAAGTCTTGCAAGTAAAATGAGGATGCATGGTGATTCAATCACGGATGTTGCGGTCGTAGAAAAGATTTTGCGATCACTAACTCCAAAGTTCGATTACATTGTATGTTCTATCGAAGAAGGAAACAATGTCGAAGAGATGCAAATTGATGAACTCCAGAGCTCCCTATTAGTACATGAACAGAGACTCAATCGTACAAGTGCAATAGAGGAGATGACAGCCTTAAAGATATCCACACCAGGTGAAACTTCAAGCCCTAGAGGTAGATGGCAAAGAAGAGGCAGAGGTTGTGGGAGAGGCCGTCGAGAAAGAAGTGGAGATGTTGGCAGGTCAACAGATCTAGTCAGAAACGATTATGACAATAAAGGCAAGAGACACTTTGACAAGTCTAAGGTGGAATGCTACAGATGTGGACGTCTTGGACATTACAAAAATGAATGCTATACTAGGCTCCAAAAGGAGAAAAGAGATCAATCCAATTTCGTGGAGAGAAGAGAAGAAGAAACATTGTTAATGTCATTCCATGCTATGAAGGTTGCAGATCAAGGTGTATGGGTCGTAGACTCTGGATGCAGCAACCATATGACAGGTTGTAAGGAATTCTTCTCAACTCTGGATGAAAATTTTCATACTACGGTTTCTCTTGGCAACAATTCAACTATCCAAGTGATGGGGAAAGGAACCGTAGATATCAAGACTAGAAATGGCTTTGTAGAGTCCATTTCTAATGTATTCTACATTCCTCATCTGAAGGCCAACTTACTTAGTATCGGTCAGTTACAAGAAAAAGGGTATGTGATCACATTCCAAAATGATGAATGTGAGATTTATGACTCCAAAAGAGGATCGATTGCTAAGATGAAGATGACCACCAACCGTCTATATCCGTTGACGTTAAATATCGTTGCCAAAAGTCTGATGGTGAAGAAAGAAGATACCACCTAGCTTTGACATTTTAGGTATGGTCATCTACACTTCAAAGGATTAAAGACGTTGTCTTCAAAGAAGATGGTAACTGGGTTGCCAGATATTACTCCTCCAACAGAAATTTGCGAGAGCTGTGTAGTAGCAAAACATGAAAGAAATTCTTTTCCATCTGGAAAATCAAGAAGAGCTCAACCAATTTTGGAGTTGATTCATTCAGACATATGTGGTCCCATCTCTCCAGCATCAAATGGTGACAAGAAATATTTCATGACCCTCATCAATGATTTTAGTCGAAAAACATGGACTTATTTTCTGCACGCCAAATCAGAAGCCTTTGATTGCTTCAAAAAAAAATTTGCTACTATGAAGACGGAAACTGGAAGAAGAGTCAAGGCTTTAAGAACTGACAGAGGTGGAGAGTTCTGTTCAAACGAGTTCATTAAATTTTGTGAAGAGAAGGGCATAAGGAGGCAGTTAACAACATCATATACACCACAACAAAATGGTGTGGCCGAAAAGAAAAACAGGACCATTCTCAACATGGTTCGAAGTTTACTAAGTAAAGGAGAAGTCCCGAAGGAATTCTGGCCAGAAGCTGTCGTGTGGTCCGTTCACATTCTCAACCGGAGCCCTACTTTCTCTGTTAGAGATATGACTCCACAAGAAGCATGGATCGGAAGAAAACCTGCAGTAGACCACTTTAGAATCTTTGGGTGCATAGCATATGCACACATTCCTGATGAGAAAAGGAAGAAACTTGAGGACAAGAGTTTGAAGTGTGTGTTCCTTGGAGTAAGCGAGACTTCCAAGGCATACAAGCTCTATGATCCTTTGACAAAGAAGGTGGTGGTAAGCCGTGATGTAATCTTTGACGAAAATAAGACTTGGACATGGGAAGAAAAGATCACTGTGAATCAGCAGATTCTTGTAGATCTTGAAGAAGAACAAACTGAAGCCCCTATTCAGTCTCACTATGAGCATGGAGAGAGCTCATCACAAGCTCAACAAGAAGAACCAGTAGAAGAAAATCATGATCATAATCAAAGAAATCCAAGAACAAGAAAGAGACCAAATTGGATGGTTGATGGACTATGAATCAAGTGATAGTACTTATTTTGCATTCTTTATAGATAGTGATCCAATTGTCTATGAAGAAGCGGTAAAGGAGAAGAAATGGAAGGAAGCTATGGACAGTGAAATCAAATCCATAGAGAAGAACAAGACTTGGGAGCTCACTGATCTTCCTAGAGGGCAGAAAACAATCAGAGTAAAATGGGTTTTCAAAACCAAGTTGAATGAAAACGGTGAGGTGGATAAGTACAAGGCTCGACTCGTTGCAAAAGGATACAAGCAGAAGTATGGAGTTGATTATAAGAAGGTATTTGCACCAGTGGCACGCCAAGATACTATCAGGCTTATAATTTCTATTGCAGCACAGAAATCTTGGCCTATTTATCAACTTGATGTGAAATCGGCCTTCCTACATGGAGAGCTTCAAGAAGAGGTAAAGAAGAAAAAGTATACAAGTTGAAGAAAGCTTTGTACGGTTTGAAGCAAGCTCCGAGGGCATGGTACAGTCGCATTGATTCTCATTTTGAAAAGATGGGATTCACTAAATGCCCGTATGAACATACGTTGTATGTGAAAACTGAAAAGGGAGGTAACATTCTCATTATTTGCTTATATGTTGATGATTTAATATTTACCGGCAATAATGAAGAAATGTTTAAATTTTTTAAGAAGAGCATGATGAAGGAATTTGAAATGACAGATCTTGGTTTGATGAGATATTTTCTTGGAGTAGAAGTTACTCAAACTCCCGCAGGTAACTTTATCTGTCAGAAGAAATATGCTCAAGAATTACTTGAAAGATTTAAATTGGATGAGTGCACATTTGGAACTCCATCAGAATTGGGTTTGAAGTTGCACAAGGATATTGAAGGGCGAGAGGTTGATAATAGGTACTTCAAACAAATTGTGGGAAGTTTGATGTACTTAACTTCAACAAGACCAGACATCATGTATGCGGTTAGTATGATAAGTCGTTACATGGAGCATCCAACGGAAAAACATCTCAATGCAGCAAGAAGGATACTTCGTTATGTGAGAGGAACCTTTGATTTGGGGGTATTCTACAAGAAAGAAGATGATCCGAAGATAGTTGGCTATACAGATAGCGACTATGCAGGTGATATAGATGATCGTAAAAAAGTACTTTAGGAAGTATTTTCATGATGAGTTCAGGAGCTATTTGCTGGTCTTCAAAGAAGCAACCTATTGTAACTCTCTCAACTACAGAAGCAGAATTTGTGGCAGCAGCAGCATGCTCGTGCCAAGCAATCTGGTTAAGAAAAATGCTTGAAATTCTTAATCAGAAGCAACCAGGTACGACGGCTATATATTGTGATAATATGTCAACTATTAAGTTGTCTAAAAATCCTGTGTTGCATGGAAGGAGTAAGCACATCGATGTTCGATTTCATTTCTTGCGTGATTTGTGTAAAGAAGGCATTATTGAACTCAACTTTTGCCGAAGTGATGAACAAATCGCAGACCTATTCACAAAACCCTTGAAACAACCCTTGTTCGAGAAGGTTAGAAGAAAGATGGGGATGTGCAGAATCCAAGATGTATATCAAGAAGATGAAGTGAAGTCCTAAACTGATTTCTGCAGAATTCAGTTTAAGGGAGGGTGTTAAAGGGATAGATACATTTCTAAAGATAGAAATGACTTGGCCAAATTAGTTGCTACAGAGAGAATGAGGAGGTGAAAACAATTTGATCCACATAAACCCCAACCAACTCCGTGAAACAATGAAATCCCGCCCTATAAAATGACCTCCCTTTCAATCATTCATATCATCTCCTCCTCTCAATCTCACTTCAATTTTTGTTGTCACCAACAATATTATATGAATGATACAATATTCAACTGTGATACATATCTTAAAGGCTATGTTGTAAAATGATATGATACGAAGGAAAAAATGGAAGGGGTTGATTTATATGGTTTAATAAATGAAAAATGTTGGGATCTCCTGCATCGAGAAATTTCTCTGTTTACGATGAGTATGAAAACATACATTACGAAAAGGAAAATGATTATTGTGTTTATCATAATACTACGACGGTCACTATTCTTACTAGGTATCCGACAAGAGCACCCAAGAATACTAGCTCGACAAGGAAAAGGGTCTAAAAGGTGTGCGAACTAACTGTTGGGTCCATATTTGCACGTATGAGCCGTGTGTAAAACGGTAAATCCACAATTTCTCAAATTGATTTAATTATTCCTTGAAAGTTATGTTCTAGGTTTGTTATAGAATAATTATTATTATCCTTTCGTGTTTTAAGTAAAATGATCCTATTATGCAATGTGAAGAACCCCATGAAAGAAATAGTACATAGTTGAACTCATAATCAATCCAGAGTTTATAAAAACTACGTTTACAGAACATTAAAATCTCTGAACTTCAAATTCTGCAGCTGAAACAGAGGGGGAAAAGAAGGAAGAAAAGATTCCAACACTCCACCTGATAAGAGCTCTCTTATTAATTTGTAAGTTCCATAATGGCAGACACGATATCACCATCCGCTGCTTTGAGTGCTTTCACGGCCCTTGGTCTTGATACCCCAGCTTGAGTCATCACCAGTTCGATGTCTTTTGGTTCAACCCCGGACTCATCGACTACTTCGTCGTCTTGAGCAATGGTTGGTGCCTCAGGCTTTGATGTCAAATTACTCAAATTAGGAGCCTTGAACTGCTCTGCAGCCTGGGTCTGTAGCTGGGAGCTCAAATCTTCAATCTTTGCTTCCCCAAAAATGACGTAGGTATCGGAAGTCGGGCTCTTGAAGACATCTGGTTTTGAAATGACAAAAAGAATCTGCAGCGAAAATGACAACGATGTTAGACGTATCTGGATTGAATCGATTTAGAATATCGAACTTGGGATGTCGAGAAAACCAACATTCTTGCTCTTCTTGACTGTGACACGGCTCACACTCGGGATTGGCTTCATTCCAAGTTTCAGCATTGCTTTGCGACTCTTTTTTTCGCTTCTGCTTTGCTTCGACCTGCCACTCGCCTCTCCATGCCCTGCCACAAGAAACTCTATTCTCACAACAGATACTAACCAAGTAATGCATATGCAACACACAGGACACGAGACTGAGAGAGGTCAAGGCAACATTCAAAACTAAATGGAAAGAAACGTAAATTATCTGCATTCACTAGATAAAATTACTGATCAAGTCTCTGTCAATCAAAACATAAACTCGTTTATATGCCCTGCACCACTGCACATGAAGAACGAATAAGCAAATAACATAAAGAATTCCACAAATTCAATCATATTTAGCTTTAGAAAGCATCCGAGAGGAGAAAATGCAGAAGAAAACAATAACTCAACTCCCAAGGCTCCTTGTATTCAACTTATATCAGAATCAACCAAATGAATTGACGAGATTTGGAAAAGCCTATAATGCGTAATCATATGCACAATACAGGAAAAATTAAGGAACTTAAGAGTGAAATAAAGAAATTTATGAGGAAATCCATGTACAAGGTTACTTGTTCAATATTCAGTTACCTTCAGCATCATCCTCGTCCTTGTCGTCATCTTCTTCGTCGTCTTCGTCGTCATCATCGTCCTCAATTACAGGTTCATCAGACTGCAATATCATTAGCAGAACATTCATAAAAAAAAAACATTATGAAAATATAGTTGCAAGTCTTACGGCGGCAAATACAAGTAGTTATCATTTTTTTATCTTGGAAAATGAACAATTGAATGATGATACTACATACATCATTAATACAATACAATCACGTGATTCTAAAATGCTGATATTCCAATTAAATGCTCTCCAAACGGTTTCAATAAAACTGATTTAGCAACAAAAAAAAAATATATGAAATTACATCGCGACGGATTCAGTCACCACAAGCTAAGCTCCACCAAAACTAACACGAAAATGACTTGAAACAGAGCAAGAAAATTGCTTCATGTACCGGAATTTCGAAATAACAAAACATTGAATTCGAAGAACGAAATTGCTCAGATCACAAAATGAGATGAAATAAATCTATCATTGCAGCTAATTTCAAACTACCACAAATCACAAGCAACTCTTAAGAAAATGGAAATAAAAAAAGTCAAAAAAAAAGATCTAAGACTGAGTTGCTTGTGACAAATCTTTCAGTTCTAGCAAGGAAAGGACATGACAGATAGAGTGAAAGAGAGAGAGAGAGAGATTACATTAATCTTTTGCTCATCAAGCTGGGCGGCAAGAAGCTCTTCCTGAGTCTGAGCAGTCATGGCGTTTGGTGAAGAGTAGAAGATAAGCGAGACAACCGGGAAAAAAAACCACCGAAACCTTCACAGCTTCAGACGACAGAAGAAACCCTAAAACCCGAATTGACTCCACTTATTTATACAAGCTTTATTCGGGTCTGGGTCCGGGTTCGGGTTCGGGTTCAACTTTAAATTTGGGGATTTTTCTTTTTTTTTTACTTTTTGTGTACTGTCCTAAATCTATTCCATTTTTTTTAATATACAAAATAAAAAATTTAATAATTATTAGACCATTTTAAAATTTAAAGTCATATTTAACCTTTTTTTTTTTTTAGTTATATTAACTTATATATATATAAATCGACTTTGATTTTATTCAGAACTAAACAAAACTAAATATTATTAAGCAAATTTACACGGAAGAAATATGAAGCAATTTCTGGAAGATCTTTAATTTACTTCGACTCTTTCCATTGTTGAATCTTCTACCATTTTTTTTTTTGTTATAATTCGAACATAAAATCAAAGCTTACGAGAGCTTCTTGAAAAAATTCTCCACTTCGAACGTGTGAGGATAGTTTTTTTACTAAAACCAAAAATATATGTAGGAATAATCTTTACCTAATAATATATTTAATTATATAATATTATGATATGTTATTTTATTTAAATCATATTTAAATATCATAAAATATACTAATCTATTTTTAAATAATTATACACGTGTATTTGATATATATTAATTATTTTAATATTTAATTCATCAAATCCCATAAATATATTTTTCTCTTTTAGGTTTATTATAAATATTAATTTGAATAACCTGTCAAATACTTATCTTTTTATTTAAAATATATAATATATTAAATATTAATTAAAATATTTTAAATTAAATAGATTCTCATTTATATTAACATATTAAATATTAATAGAAACCTTTTAAATTTTTATTTTTAATGGAGTAATAAGCTAGCATTGATAACTTAATAGACTTATTAACTAAAAATTTCAACTATACAAAATTTATTAAAATATTTTATTTAATCAAATTTCATTTATTGTCTACCGATACGGATCATTCTATTGTAGAACTAGAATAGACAAGTTGTGTCTACTAATTAACTTACAAATAAGTTAATACTTCACACATTGTTCGTAATTATAGTATGGTAAAAAATTATGATTACATTTTACGCTTTAAGTACCATTAATTATCTAATGAACAATTTATTTATTATAAAAAAAAATTAGGTCCACGAGGCAATAGTATTCTAACTCTATCTTTTCCCTTATTAAAAATAAATAAATAATACAAGAGTTCAAAAATTCTAAGCATAAATTTTGATTTTTTTCATTTTTATTTTCGAACATCAATAACTTTATTATTGAAGATTAAATTGTTGTTACCATTTACTTTGTATTAAAATTATTTGAATGATGTTATAAATGATGTTACATATGTAACGATTCATGCTAAGATTCGATACTTAATGACCTCAATATTCTTTTGCGACATGAACAATTTTTTAAGAGTGAAGATTATCCCCACAGACAAACGAGCTTTCCAGCATGATTTGTCCTCACTCACATGCATCCCATAAAAATTAATGTTGAGGAGGTCACCCAACATATAAATTATTTTAAGCTCTTTTTAGCCGCCTTATACTCAGGATCGCTTTTATTCAGATGTGGTGTTGGTTCATTCATGTACCTCTCTTTTACTCGTGTGTCACATGCCCACTAGCTTCTACCTTAGTTTGTCTCTGAACCACATCTTACTAGAGGAGGTACGACTTTAATACCATTTGTAACGAGTCATGCTCAATTCATATCATGATTCGAAATTGAAATTCGAATTCAATACTTGATAGCCCATTTCTTTGCATCCTCTATGACATGGTCTTGAAATTCGAATTTGGTATCTAATGGCCCGACATTCTCTTGCACCCTCTACGGTATGATCACGCGGCCTACTTTCCACTTCTCAAGAGTGAAGACTATTCTCACTTACCAAAACGAGTCATTCCAGCTTTGTCCTTACTCACATGCATCTCAAATTTTTTTTAAGAGGTCACCCAACATAGAATTGCTCAAAACAAAACACGTTTAACCTTGAAATTCTTATGATTGAGCAAGAAGGCGTACATTCTTGATATATGCAGTGACTTTCAATTCTTTTAAACTTATCATCAGAATCACACTTATCGATTCATTCATGTTTCATTTCTTTTCTCGGGTGTCACAACATATGTCTTTTAGTTTTTACACATGAGGAGTCTCATCAATTTTATTTTAATGAAAAAAATCTCCAATGGTATATTTTGAAATAAAATTTGAAATTTTGAGATAAAAATGAAAAATTTTCAAAATTTATGGAAATAATTGATCTTACCTAAAAAAAACATTTTTTTACCCTAGTTGTTATGTCAAGTAATTTTATCATACTTTAATTCAACCTTAACCAATATCTACTTGATTCTCGAACTTTTTAATATTTAAAAGATTACGGATCTAAAAAATAAAATAAAAATAAAAATAAAAATAATAATAAAAATGTAGGATTTTATTAGACCCATAAAATTTATTTTTATATTTTAATAAACAATTACTTTTTCAAAAAAAAAAAGAATAACTTAATTAGACACAAAATTAAAATTTTAATAAATTTTTATCTATAAAATTGGAAAATTATGAATTACTCTCCCATATAAAATTAAAAAATTACGACTTTATTAGACACTTTTAACAGAGAGCAATAATATTTTTTAAAAATCTCAAACATTAAAATTACAATTAAAAAAAAAAAAACTGTCTTAATTTTAAGGTGACAAGTGAAATTAATTTGGTTGTCTGCTGAAGGACATGCCAACCACCTAATTTAATGTCTTGCTCGTAAAATAATGAATACCTTTTTACTTATAAATTTTAGTTTCAAGTTGCTATAATCAATTTAAAATTTTGAATTAATAAAAAAAAATTCCAACTCAATTCGTGACATATCATCAAAAAATTCAATAGAACATTCAATAGAACCTCGCTCTACTGATTTGTAGCCACGTGCTCTAATCTAAGTTAATTCAAAAGATTTTTCTAAACCAACTTAATCCATGCACATTTCTATTTTGTAATTGCACAACAACCTTTTTAGGACGGGGACGAAGAACTTGTGGATCATCAAAAAAAAAAATATTAGTTTTTATTTTTAATTTGATTTGAATTTAAAAGAAGGGTGGTAAAGTTGGCAGTCCACCATCCAAAAGGCCACCAAAAAGAGCAGAGTTGTCATTTGCAGTTCACTTAGTGTTCAAGTTTTTCATTTTCAATCCAAACCCTAACACCATTTGTTTTTAATTTTCAAGTCGAATTTCAATGACCCACATTAAGAACGCAATCAAAAACCCCAAATTAAACTAGAAATTTCAATCTCCAAGCGATTCTCTGACGTTTTCTTTCCCTTCTCTTTCATATTCATCGCAGTCTCATTATTATTACGCACACCCACATTCAAATTTTACTCCCACTTCTCTTCTCCTCACTTCCACGCCAATAATGGGCGCACCCAACTCAGCCCTAGCGGACCAGAGCTGCAATGGCCCTTAACCCACTTCGCCGGCATTGTTCCCAATGGGCAAAAACGACGGAGAACAGCCACCGCAGTCCGCCGTCGGCTCTAGGCCATCAGGCCAAGCTGCCGATGGCCGATTCTGTTGTGGGTGTGGTTCGATTCGAAGCCTCATTGGCTTTAGATGCATCTTCATTCTGCTATTGTCCGTTGCCTTGCTCGTTTCTGCTGTTTTTTGGCTTCCCCCTTTTCTCCATTTTGCAGATCAAAAGGATCTGGGTCTTAAATCCCCGTATCGAGGTGGAACTCTTCATCGATTCTGATATCTTTTTGGGTTTTCAGGGCTTTTTGATTGGTGTTTCGTTTGTAGAGTAAATAGATCTGGGAATTGTTCTGAGAATCTGGCTTTGATTTTATGATTTTGTAGCTTGTTCTTGCTGATTCTGTGTGGTTCTGTGTTCTTGCTGATTTTGATCGGGAATTTGTTGGTTTTTTTATGGCGTTCTTCTCGGTGGGTTCCTTGTGGTTTGCCTTTAGAATCGAAATGATATTAATTGCTGTTTTGAGTAACGGAAGGCCCTGATTTTCAGGCTTTGATGGGGCAGCTCATTGGAGCTCTAGAATCAGTTATGTTTGATTAATTACATGTGTTCATCATTGGTTATAAATTTTACTCACAAAAGAAAGTAGAGGGCATCTGATTTCATGGCTTTCAAGTAATCTATGGTAGTTTATGTGACAAGTTACATGGATTATTGGCTTAGTTAGTGTGTCGGGTTACGATACCGAGCTTTCACGTTGGCCGAAACTTGTATGATTGACCTTTTATCTCTTGGTTTGTCAAGAATTGGGTAAACATACAATTAGTTTTGGTCTTTGCTTAGCTTAGTGTTAAACATTTGTATTTGAACCAATGTTGTAAGTTTTTTCGTGATTTCGCCCCTTCTCCATGTTGGACAGGTCGGTAGGGCCTAATGGCTAGTACGATGTTTTGTAGTGATGCATGGAGATTCATGTTGGGGTTTAGTTGGAAGTGAGTTGTAGAATTTAGAACGTGTTTCGAGTTCGAAGTTTCGGATTTGACTTACTTCTTAGCTTGTTATTGCAGCAGATTTATGTTCTTAGTTCATTAACTAATGTTCTTAGTTTATGTAAAATGATGCGATTTGATTTCCGTCTCAGTAGAGTTGAATATTACCGTGTGGGGCGAGAATTTATTTTGTTAATGGTGAAAGTCGACATGAATTCTTTAACAAGAATCGAAATGGCTCTATTCTGATTACTTTCGGTTTTCAGGTCATGATATAGTAGCGACATTCAATGTTGAGAGACCCGTTTCTTTGCTGAAAGACAATGTCGAGCAGCTCCAAACCGACATTTTTGAAGAGTTCCCTATACCGTCTATCAAAGTATCTACTCTTTTTTATTCTCACTGATTGTGGTCTCTATATACTTGATGTATTTTGATCCGATGCTCTTTTAAATCAGGTGGATGTACTAAATCTAGAATCGTTATCTGGATCAAACTGTACGAAAGTTGTGTTCAGCCTCGATTCAGATACGGATGATTCAGAAATCTCGCAGACTTATCTAAGTTTAATCAGGTCGACGTTTGCAAGTTTAGTAACGAATCAGTCGTTCCTCCATGTTACCAAATCCATGTTCGGGGAGGCCTTTTCGTTTGAAGTATTGAAATTCCCGGGAGGAATAACGATAATCCCGCCACAGAGTGCATTTCTTTTGCAGAAAGTGCAAATTCTTTTCAACTTTACGTTGAACTTCTCTGTTCATCAGATTCAAGTACACTTCAGTGGACTGACCAGCCAACTGGAGGCGGGATTACGACTAGCTCCGTATGAGGTTTCGTGTATCTCTATCTGTTCATTTGATTTTCAATGCATTGATTTTATGGGAGGAATTTTGGATTCCTTTGAATAGTGTTTTTGTTTTTCATTTTCTAGTTTTAGAAACGAGATTGTTATCAATCGAGAACTTACTTAATCTCTTATGAGTATACAAGCTACAAAAATTGTTTTTATTGTTCCTTGTGAGATCCGACATCGGTTGGGGAGGAGAACGAAGTACCCTTTGTAAGGGTGTGGAAACCTCTCCCACGCGTTTTAAAAACCTTGAAGGGAAGCTCGAAAGGGAAAGCCCAAAGAGGACAATATCTGCTAGCGGTGGGTTTGGGCTGTTACAAATGGTATTAGAGCTAGACATCGGGCGATGTGCCAGTGAGGAGACTGAGCTCCGAAGGGGGGTGAACGTGAGGTGGTGTGCCAACAAGGACGCTGGCCCCACATCGATTGGAGAAGGGAATGAGTGTTAATGAGAACGTTGGGCCCTGAAGGGGGGTGAATTGTGAGATTCCACATTGGTTGGGGAGGAGAACGAAACACCCTTTATAAGGGTGTGGAAACCTCTCCCTGGAAGACGCGTTTTAAAAACCTTGAGGGAAAGCCCAAAGAGGACAATATCGGTTAGCAGTGGGCTTGGACCGTTACATTCCTTTTGTAGTTGGACATCTTTTGCCCCGATGAGTAAAAACGTTGTATTTCTTGAGCTTATTTGTTTTGTTCTAAATGCAGATCTTATACATTAAACTATGGAATGCAGAAGGTTCGACCGTGACCGCCCCGACAATTGTCCAGTCGTCTGTTCTTTTGGAAGTCGGAAATACTCCATCGATGCGACGACTGAAGCAGCTAGCTCAAACAATATCGGGTTCTAATTCTAGTAACCTCGGCCTGAATAATACCGAGTTCGGAAAAGTTAAGCAAGTTCGCCTTTCCTCGATTCTTAAACACTCCCTCAATGGCAGCGACGGGAACAGCCCCGTAAGGTCACCTTCTCCTGCTCCTGCTCCTACTCCTACTCCTACACCCCAGCCCCATAACTACCATCATCCCCCAACTCGCCACCATCACCACCATCACACCCCTCTTACGCCTGCAATATCACCAGCCCCTACAACCGAGAAACGCGCACCCGAATACAGTTCCCCTGCCCCTGAAAGAACAGCAGCATCACCTAAGAGAAGTTCCGAGGCAGAGCCACCCGGTTGTGAATATAGATACAAGAGGAAGTCCAGTAGGAAAGAAGGAAAGCAACCTCCTGTTCATTCAGCTCCATCACCATCGCCAAAACATCAAGTCGTCTCTCCAGCTCCATTACGAAACGTCATTTACACTCACGTTCAACCACCATCAAGAAGCAACTCCAACCACCACGAAACATCAACGACTAATCCATCAGTTGCTGCACCATCTCCATCCCCATGTGAGTAACAAACTGAGACTGACAGGAAAGTGGATAGATAGATAGTGTTTAAACCTTTTAAATTGACTCAACTCGACCGATTTTGCAGCTGGTGCAGATCGTCATCGTACAATCAGTCAATGGGGATTCACACTGTTTCTGATTCTGGCACACCAGATTTGAAAGGAAGAGTGGCAGTTTTGCGATGAACGCGGGTGATGGATGACGACGAGAGAAGGTGTGTGTGTGTGTGTGTGTGTAAATATGATCTGATTAAGGAACTTGATGGAGATGCAGAGTTTTGAGGTCAAAGACCACAGAGGTGGCAGGCCTTGAGAAACATGCATGTTTTTCCTCTGTTTTGTGTATTATTATGTTATCATCTGATTTTCTCCATAAAATGGAAGGAGATAAAGAGAGAGAGAAAAGAAGAAAAAAAGGAGCAAAACAGAGCTTTTTTTCTTATAACTTGAAGCTTTGTATGTATATATATATATATAAACGAACACAAAACACACCCTAAGCCCCCACTTTTTAAAATACTCCAAGTTTATTTTGCAGGGTTGATGCCTTCATTTATATCACTTTCTTAATTATCTCAAATACCAATATAGAATTTATAGTATTCACATGATAATACTTTTTCTTTATTAACTGAATCTTATCCGTGTTTAAAAGACCTCGAGATTCAACCAACTTGATCGACCATACTCAATTTCTACGGTTTGAGTTGTGTTATCAACTTATTTGAGTTGTGTTAGTTCACAAGTGTTCCTCTCGACTTAGTTAAATTTATTGAATTTCATAATTATTTTTATTATTTATTTTTAACTAACTCTACAAAAATAAAAATTTAAATCTTATATTAAATTTTAATCCAACAATAAATAGATATAAGTAATAAATGTTCCTAATAGTTTGAAAAGGCCAAATAGTTAGATTTATTAAATGTTCCCAATAAATAAATAAATAAATAAATCAGGTAAATATTTTCTTTTATTTTTTTATTTCACAAACTTCCTTACTTTTTTTATAATTTTTTTCGATAGGAGTGGAATCTTTCGCAACACACATTTTTTAATTTGATTAAAATATCAATTTTATTTTATTTTCAGAATACACGATTATTTATTTTACTTTTGAATAAAAATTGGCAGATAAAAGCACAAAATAAAAAATTTAGAATTTAATTTTATAATTAATTTAAAAAGATTTAAATTTTTTTTGAAAATATATTAAACTCAAAATTAAAAGATTTAATTAAAAATAGATAAAAGGTACATTTTTGTTGAGAAAAGTATTATAAAAGGCATATAAATGTGTGTTTTTTTATTTTATATTTAACACTATAATATAGTAAACATTAATAAGGATCTTATTAATTTTTTTTACTAATTTTAAAAATAATAAAAATTTGGGTGAAGTTAAATTTTTAAAAAACTGAACAATTTGAGTCTATTCGCGAGTTGACATTTTTTAACTCAGGTTAAATTGAGTTACAACCGAACCATGATCTTTTGTAACTAATATTAGTGATTGGTGACTCATAAATTTTTTATATTTGAGTTGTATAAAATTTCAGTAGATTATTTTAAATAATTAAAAAAAATTAAACTCAACAAAAAAAAAATAGAGAGTTGGGTTGTGAACTTTATTTGAATTGATCTGATCACCCATTCAATCAAGTCAAAATTTTGGTTTGATCCAAAAGATTTTTTCAATGAAAGGGATGAAACTCATGAACTTAGTATTTGAGTAAGGAATGATTTTAATTTATTTAAAATGTATGAGAGACTATTTTAAAAACATTTTTACAAATTTGATGATTCCAATTTGCATTCCATGTGGTTTTAGATATTGATTTAGTTCTCGTCCACATGGGTTGGAAGATTTTCCGGGAAAATTTCGAGGGAAAGTTTTGGCAGAAGCGTCCAAATGGATTTCTGTAACAAGAACAGAAAGATTTCAATTCCATCACTTTTCACTTTCCATTGAAGTGCCAAACAACAACTCCCACGAATCTCTCCCTCTACTACAGGACATTCACCAGAAAAAATATCAAGCAATCCCATCAATCCTTCTCTCTTACTTTCTATCTTCACGAACCTGGTGATTACCGATTTCCACTCCCCTCATATATTCTACACCAGAAATCGAGATTCCCACCCAACGGAGCTGCCTCTTCGATTTCCTTCTTCCTGATTCGTGAGTGAACGTTTTTATTTTTTATTTTTATGGATTTAACTTCGTTTCTTTGAAATTTTATTGTGAATTTGTTTCTCCTTTTGTTTACTCATGCTGGTATTAGTTCTTTATTAGTGCGAGAGGATTGTTTGAATTTGCATGGGAGCTAGAATGTTAGTCCATTGAATTGTTTTCTGTGTAGGGAATTTGTTCTGCGTCTGATTCAATTCTGAATAAGATGGTGAATTTGGGATTGTTTTCTGGAGCCAAACGTGCGAAGTCGGTGAATGTGAGTTTTAGATTGCCATACTATACTCAGTGGGGTCAAAGCTTGGTTGTCTGTGGCTCTGAGCCGCTACTTGGTTCGTGGAATGTGAAGAAGGGGTTGTTATTGAGCCCTATTCATCAAGGGGATCAGCTTATATGGTATGGAAGTATTGCGGTGTCCGATGGCTTTGGATGTGAGTACAATTACTATGTTGTTGATGACAATAGAGACGTTTTGAGATGGGAGAAGGGAAACAGGAGGAAGCTGTTTCTACCTCAAGGATTACAGGGCGGGGAGGTCGTCGAGCTTCGTGATCTTTGGCAGGTGCTGTCTTTTACTTTTGAATTTCTTTGATGTTTCAGCTCGTTGCGTTCGATATGAGACTAAAGCTGTAATCTTAAACTGAACTTGATGTCTTTGATCTAGTTTGGTTTTAGAACATTGTGTAAGCTAAACAAAAAACTATGAGGTACTAAGAAGAAATACACTAAGTAGAGGTCCAATTCTTCCAAAATTTTTCCATTATTCTCTTTTTATGAAGAAAGAAAACATCCTTGCTTACCACAAAATTCTCTCGTTCGGAAATAAACCAATAGACAACTACACTTCCTAGCCTCTATTGGGTTGCAACCGTATGAATATGCACCTCCTCTGAGAATAGTGATTAGGGATCTCGCCCTCTCATTGCCACATCACGACTTAACTATAAAACTTCATTTTCTTAGAAAAGTTCACCTTTTATGACCTCAACTAGGAAGAATGGCAACCAGAGATAACTCAACGACATTGAAGCACTTAAGTAAGGCTTGCATGAAATAGAGTCAATAGGACTAGAGATTCTACTTATTTCTATCTATCGTGAACAACTTTCTATGCAGAATGAGAAAAGGGGAAAGCTCAGTTGATTTTATATCATTAAGGTTTCATGTAAACTTCAATTTAAAATTCCGAGCGACAAAAGATCATGACACTGATGAAATAGTGGAAAGCTTAACACGAGTAAAATTCTAATTTCTAATGATGAGAGCCTCAGAGTCAGAGTAGGCTCCAATCTTCTGCGAAAATGGATTTGCTTTCTCACTAGCCGAAGCAAAGAGTACTGTAAAAATACATGAATAACCTGAATGAGAGGGATCCTCAGAAGCATTCTAGTTGTTGAAGAAAACCTTGGCCTACTAGCAAAAGTCTCCCATGACTATCTGCGAACTACTTGTCTAGCAGGATCTGATTCTTATAGACCAAAATATCTACACTGAACCCATCTCCAGTTGTGTATTTTACCTTGGTTTGCTACCAAATTCGTATGACGTTGATTCGTATAAGATGAAAATCAGTTTGCCTTGATGACTGAGAATTGTGATACTATAGTGATGGCTTGGGGAGTTATGTTTTATTCTAGGCATTTTGTGTGCGTGCGTGTGTGTGTTTTGTTTCGTCTTGTTTTTTTCTCTTTGTATAGCTCTCGATCGTTGCCCTTATTTTTGTTTTTTAATGCGTTTCAAAGCTTTTGCAATAAGTTGTTGCTTTTCAGTTTCCTTCTAGTTACACTATTGTATTTTTTCTTCTGAAAACTTTGTAGATATTGGTGTTTTAATAGATGAATGTTGAGCACTTCCCTTATATTAAAGATCTCATCTATTCTTCTGTTTGATAAATAAACTCCAGACTGGTGCGGATGCGATTCCTTTCAAGAGTGCCTTCAAAGATGTCGTCTTTGGAAGAAGTTCGACTTTGAGCATTGAAAGACCACTAGGAAAATTCATTCATAATAATTTGAATGAGGATGGTAAATTTGATATTTCTTTTTTGTTTCGTGAACGTCCTTCTTTGATGTCATATGATTATATTTGGGTAATTTCATCTTGACCAATTTGTTGGTTTTGGTTTCTGACTGAAGCAGATTCTGTTCTTGTCGATTTCAAAATTTGTTGTCCAAATATAGAAGAAGATACAACAGTAAATATCTATTTCTCTAACCTGCTTTATTTCTTATCCGCAAATAAATGGTTCGTTTGTTACTTCACATTGACTGGCATCCAGTTCCAATTCTGGTTATAATTTATGAAATTTTACTACTACAGGTCTATGTCATTGGTAGCTCTTCGAAGTTAGGACAGTGGAAGGTACAAAATGGGATTAAACTTAGCTATGCGGGTGATTCAATCTGGCATGGAGACTGCATCTTGCAGTACACCGATTTCCCCTTAAAATATCCTTAAGTGTTGTTTTTTTCTTTACAATTGGAATATTTGTCTATGTATATGTTTTTATCATCTTTAGCCGTCTTTCTTTCCCTTTACTCTTCCTTAACAACAGTTTCACGTACAAATATTGTAAATATGGAAAAGATGGAGTTATTTCTTCCGAATTTGGGCAAAACCGGGACCTTCTCCTTGATGCTTCAAATATTCCACCAAGACATATTGTACTTTCAGATGGCATGTTGCGAGTAAGCTATTACGAAGAAATTTCTTCTGATGAATACTAGTTAGTTGGTCTTTTTTACTAAGTTAGTTCACCAATTTCTTGTACCCAGGATGTTCCTTGGCGTGGTTCTGGTGTTGCAATCCCCATGTTCTCTGTTAGATCAGAAGATGATCTCGGAGTTGGCGAGTTTCTTGACTTGAAATTACTTGTTGATTGGGCTGTGGAGTCTGGCCTCCATTTAGTTCAACTTCTACCTGTTAATGATACATCTGTGCATGGAATGTGGTGGGACTCGTATCCTTACAGGTAGGATGCAGTTTCAATGCTAAATCTAAAGTCAAGTTGTCCAATCTTCATTATTTTACTGGTGACTACATACTTTCAATCCTTTAGTTTTCGGATTTGCTCAACATTTTACCTATCAAAATGTATCGTCTTTCGATTTAAAATATCACGTGTCGTAGCAAAATTTATGTTCATATGTAACGTTACGTTTGTTTTAAAAATGAATTAAACAAACTGATTAATGTCTTTTTGGGAACTTTTAGAAATTTTTAATAGGTTGCTTCATTTTCAAATATTTATAATTATGTATTAATCTTAGATATAATAAAACATATTATTAAAACAAACTTAATTAGTGTTGCTTCATAATTTCTTCAACTTCGATGACCAGAATTACTTACCCACCTTAAAAAGTACCCTTCCTCTTATCTTGAGAAGTTATGGTTCAATACATTATTTTATTACCGTAACGTTTACTTGATTGACCTTTTGCAGCTCACTTTCTGTATTTGCCCTGCATCCATTGTACTTAAGAGTCCAAGCACTTTCAGATAATATTCCAGAGGATATCAAGGTATACTTAAAAGAATTATTTAATGTTATGCTGATTAATCTGTTTTCGTTACCAATTAACTTATCGGTTTCTAGTTTCTTACATCTTTTCTTTTCTTTGGGGGTGGGGGGCTTTTGCAGCTGGAGATTCAAAAGAAAAAAGTTGAACTGGATGGAAAGGTAGTTCTTATGCTTATTTTATCTTGTTTCGTGCTTGTTGCTTGTTGCAGTACTAGGAGACAGAACAATATTCAAAATAATTATCCTTATCCTTCGTATTTTCGTTCTTTTTCGTCTATAGAGTTGCGAGAAAAAATTTATCAAATCCTGATTTTTCATCTGCTATCTTTTTGCAAATTGTGTTTTGGTAAATAAATCATAAAGATTATACTTCTGCAAACGACAAAATTATGGCTTTGGCGAAAATTAAAATGCTTGCTTGGTCTGTAGTTCTGTTATCCCACATTCAAGTTCCACGTTCGATTCTGGTTCTATGCAGGATGTAGATTATGAGGCTACTATGGCTGCTAAGCTTTCACTTGCACGGAAAATTTTTGCTAGGGAGAAAGATTCAATACTGAATTCCAGTTCCTTTCAGAAGTATCTTTCTGAAAATGAGGTTTGAAGTTTTCTTAGTAGTGGTGAAACTGAAGCTTTGCGTAGTTTTGATACTTGTTCCTATAATAATTAATGTATTGACACGGATAAATATTCTTTCCTATGTGAATTACTTAAAGGAATGGTTAAAACCCTACGCCGCGTTCTGTTTTCTGCGGGACTTCTTCGAAACTTCAGATCATAGCCAATGGGGTCGTTTTTCTCAATTTTCAAAAGACAAGGTGATAATCACTGTTATTCCCTTTTGTTTGGAACTAGATTTTTATGTCAGATTAATGCTTGTTTCTTAATATTGCTACCTCCCACTGCATCCTAACATGTATTATAAATCCATTTCCTGTTGTTCCCTTCTTTCACAGCTTGAGAAGCTCATTTCAAAGGACAGCTTGCATTATGAAGTGATCTGCTTCCACTACTATATCCAATATCATTTGCACCAACAGGTACTTAAAGTCACAAAATAACAAGCTTCATTAATTGCTTCTGTGGTAAAATCCGATGGAAGATGTCTACTGTATTTTGTTGTTTGCTGACATTATTAATGTCAGTTGTCAGAGGCAGCAAATTATGGAAGAAAGAAAGGAGTGATATTGAAAGGAGATCTTCCAATTGGTGTTGATAGAAACAGTGTAGATACCTGGGTTTACCCTACTTTGTTCCGTATGGACACGTCAACGGGAGCACCTCCAGATTACTTCGACAAAAATGGACAAAATTGGGGCTTTCCAACATACAACTGGGAGGAGATGTCAAAGGATAACTATGCTTGGTGGCGTGCTCGTTTAACTCAGGTTTTGCTAAAATTCTAGAACATTTTATCGTCTGTCCCGAAACTTTGTTGGCCTTATAATAACCTTATTCATGTTTGAATTATAGATGTCAAATTACTTCACAGCTTACAGAATTGATCATATATTGGGTTTCTTTCGAATTTGGGAGCTTCCAGAGCATGCTATGACTGGTTTAGTTGGAAAATTCCGCCCTTCTATTCCTTTAAGCCAGGTACGTTTGCGAACAAACATATTTATTTAAAATGTGAATGGTTGTGCAAAATTTTGTAAAAATATTTATTCTTCCACAGGAAGAGCTTGAAAGAGAGGGAATATGGGACTTTGATCGCTTGAGTCGTCCATATATCAGGGCTGAATTTTTACAGGTTGCTACATTATGAATCTACTTGGCCATCCTGAAAACCATTATTTGATTCTGATTCCCTGAAGTAGGTTGTTCCTTTTCTTTTTTCAGGATAAATTTGGAGCTGCATGGGGATATATTGCATCACACTTCCTGAATGAATATGAGAAGAACTTTTATGAGGTGGTACTTCATTATCATGGGTTTTACATAAAATTGGATCTCTTGTCTATCTATGAGAACATCATGTGCTTGTCGAACAGACAAATCGGTTAATTGTTAGTTTGTGTAGTCCAATTTCTTCACTTCATTTTAAAATTATGCATTTTTGTATTCATCTTAACATTTTAAAAAGATTCAGAATGTTGAATCAAGAACACTCTGTTATTAGCGATACCAAAACCATAGCTAGTGGACAGATTCCTGTTTTGAATAAGAGACATGGATCTTGATCTATTGAAGAACATTTTGGCTTTGTTCTTTTTTTGCTTCTGCTCTAATCCAACATATCATGTCTTACCTGGGTATTTTTTTTTCTCTTTCTCAGTTCAAGAAGGAATGTGACACAGAGAAAAAAATCGCTTCCAAACTGAAATCACTTGTTGAAGAATCACAGTTGCAAAACCCAGACCAGATAAGACGCAGTCTTTTTGAACTTGTTCAGGTAAGAGAAGATGTTACATTAAAGAATGCCTAATTTGTGTGAACTTGTTCATGTAAAACTTCTACCTTTTTCTTGCACTTTTCATTTCTATACGGATCATGGCTTTCGGTTTCTTTTTGTTCCTTGCAGAACATAGTTCTTATCAGAGATCCAGAGAATCCAAAAAGTTTCTATCCACGTTTCAATCTTGAAGATACTTCTAGCTTTAATGATTTGGATGGCCACAGGTTTCAAGCATGATTTAAGAACTATTCCTATGAACTCAAAGTTTTAGCCATTGTCCTTTGAGATGAACACGTTCTTTTATCTGATGTTGCTGTCTATTGCAAGATTTTAATAATTTTACTTGTCGTACGTGATGCAGCAAGGATGTTCTGAAAAGATTATACTATGATTACTACTTCCAGCGCCAAGAGGATCTTTGGCGGAAAAATGCCTTAAAGACCCTGCCTGTTCTTCTCGACTCTTCTGACATGCTAGCCTGTGGAGAAGATTTGGGCCTTATTCCTTCATGTGTTCATCCTGTACGACTAAATTATAACTAATCCTCTTCTTAAAAAATTCATCTGAATCTCTTTGAACAAAAGAGAACGACTGTCAATCCCGAGCGGGATGGTGTGTAAGAGTCTCACCTTATTGTTAATTTTGATGCAGGTTATGGAGGAGTTGGGATTAATTGGTTTACGCATTCAACGTATGCCGAACGAATCCAATCTAGAGTTTGGGATCCCTTCTCAATATAGCTACATGACTGTAAGCCCTTGCATCTCTTAAATATGTTCACCTGCCTCGGATAACTAAGAGGCAAACTATCAAACCCGTAGAAACTTAGGATTTTGTCTAAGAATGGGGCATGGTTTAGGTGTGTGCTCCGTCCTGCCATGACTGCTCGACTTTGCGTGCTTGGTGGGAGGAAGATGAAGAAAGACGAGGACGGTTTATGAAGAACGTTATAGGTTCTGATATATTGCCACCTACCCAATGTATTCCAGAGATTGCTCATTTCATCCTAAAGCAGCATTTTGAAGCTCCATCAATGTGGGCTATCTTCCCACTTCAGGTGACTTATACCGCCTTAAGCTGTTTCAGTTTCTAATATCAAAAGATTTACATCTCAAAATACATTCTAAAACTGAAGATCTTTGATGTCGATGCCAGGATCTGTTAGCCTTGAAAGACGAATACACAACACGTCCTGCAAAAGAGGAGACGATCAACGACCCGACAAATCCAAAGCACTATTGGAGATATCGTAAGCACGTGCTCGTATTTCAAGTTTGAAAGAAAAAGAAGGAATCTTAGTTTTGTTGTCTTGAAATCATTGTTGTGTTATCTTTTTTCAGGTAGCCATGTGACATTAGAATCTGTAATGAAGGATAAAGAACTCCAAGAAGCCATCAAAGTTCTTTCTGTGGAGAGTGGGAGATCAGTTCCTCATGAACCCAAACCAGCATCAACATCAGTTCATAAAGAAAAGATTTCTGTAGCAACAAAGTCTAATGGAATACCACAAGAGGAGACACTTGCAGTCATATAAATGCAATAGCTTTTGAGGTAAGTCTTCTCATTGTACAATAAAGCGATTTGAGATAGCGACGAAAACAATAGCTTCGACGATCGTTGTATAAGCAAGCATGCTTTTTCTAAATGGAAAATTTCGTTTCAGTCTTCACAGACCCCTCGTTAGGTAAGACATGTTAAAATGACTATTTTATTTTACCCCTCAGGTTGACTTTGATCGATTTTTTCTATTTTTTCTATTTTTTTTACTATTTTTTAATATTTTTTGAGCTCCTATAATGTTTTCAAATAATTTTTCCGCTATTAACATCATAGCAGCATGTATAAAAGCCGAAATCGGAGTTTAATTCGAAATTCTTTGATGCCCTCAATAAAAATTTAAAAATAAACATGTATACAAGTGACGGTTCTGACAGTGGCAACGTTAATAGTGACCATTAAACATCATTTATAAAAAAAAAAAAAAAAAAAAAAAAAAAAAAAAACTTATAGTTGGATTTTGGATAATAATAATAATAATTTATTTATTTTTATCTCCCCTTCCATTTTCTTTCCCTTCCTCGTACTTTTGTAGATAAGAGTGTTGTAGTGTGTTCTTTTTAAGAACTTCAAATATTTGTAATGGTTTGATTCATTAAAAGAGTCAAGAAAATGTTTATTCAAATTTTGATGTGGAGCAAGTCGAGTTTGATCAAATCATTATAAAGGTACGGTGTTATTTTCTCTAACTTTATCTTATTTAATTTTGAAATTATTGTAACGATCCTAGATTTCTACTTACCTAGAGCTGCTACCGTCATCATAACGTATTTTGTGCGGAGATAAGCATTTAAACTTTATTATAAAACGTAAATTTCATGTTAAAACTTTATCATGAACATATGTGTTCGAAAACATCTTTAAAATGACACAATGAAATACTAAATGAAATAAATAAGCGTTGAAGTTAAAAACACCATATTCTAACCTAAGTCTAAGAAAATAAGTGCAACTACCCTATGCATGTGTCATGGTCTCGAATTGCGATGCCATCGTCAGTCGTACATGGATGTCTTGCCTTTATCTGAAATAGAAGTAGCACGTGATTTGAGTATTTTATTTTAAGAAATACTCAGTGACCCTACTATTGAGGTTAGATACAAACACACACAATCATGAGTGAGACCTATCATATTAGTCTATATTTCTTAGGTGGCTATCCTAAATGAGCTAATTGGATGTGTATTTACTGTTCTACACGTGCAAGTTTGAGTATTCTACACGTTCTCTGCTAGCTGTTGATGCCGAGCACCCGCTTAGGGATAGTGACCGTCACAACATTAGGATAAACATAATGATCGTTTTCCTGCCTGACCGTCGCAACATTATGATAAACATAATGATCATTTTTTTGTCTGGCCGTCGCACATTATGATAACCATAATGATCATTTTTTGCCTTGTAATGGACAAGTCTGTACCATCGTAAAAAGGGGTATCCCCCCGATGCCTGAACACATAATGATGCATGAGGTTCCAACATTTTTCCTTTCTCATTATCATGTATGATAACCCCTCAAGTATTTTCCTTCATATCATATCATTATCATAACTTTTCATGTAATTGTGGGATTGTGTATCACGTTGAAATATCTTGGGATGTGAACCCATGACATTAATTTCAAGTTCAATTCTCAGTATTATTATAATTTATTTATTATTTTTTAAATTTATTTTATTTTTATTGGTAAGTTGTTACGTCATATACCTCTAAAAAAAAATTTCGTCCTCGAAAGTACTATTATTTTTATTTTTCGGTTGTTACACTCTAGGCCCCTATACGTGTCATGTTTTTTGGTTGTTTGGTGTGTGTTATGTTAATGATATGCTAATAAGTCATACGAAATTCTTGTAAAATCTTTCATACGTCACATAGCTTTTATGGAATGGTGTATAGATGTTTATGCACCTTAGGAAGTCATCTTCATAACATATCACTAGATCATAGCATAGTTTATATCATAGTCCAATACACAACATAACATGACGTAACGTGACATAGCATAGTACCACGTAGCATAACACGACACAAACATTGCGTATGATGTATGATTTAATGGCTTTTGCAGTTGGGTCGGTGTTCTTGTGGGTAAGTTTTAATTCGGATAAGGAAAGTAATTTTTTATTCTTTTGCTATAAAACTACTAACCCTTCATGTAACTTTTCTGAGGATTTCTCTCGCTGTTTGTCTTGAACAAGAAGAAGGAAGTCTTTAGAGACAGAAAACAATGGATTCTTGTTGAGCTTCCTCCATTGATGGCCTTCCAAATTGGCTCAAAGAGAGAGTCTCCATGGTTGACCCCTTTTTGGTCGAGGCCCTTGAGAACCCTCGACACCGTCTAACCCGTCAGTATTTTCTTTGATTCTAGTTTTGAATTTTGATTGAGCTTCAATTTTAGAGTGTTGTTCGCTTTGATTCACTTCAACCGTGCTAATATTCACTTCCGAAGTTCTAAATGGTCATTATTCAACCGAATTAGCTTGTAACACATGAAATGGAGGTTGAGTCGATCTTATCCAATCTTGTAGATGAAGAATGTTGAATCTTCTTAGTTTTAATCCTGTAATAGATCCAGTTGGAATATTTGGAACACCATGATTCTTATCATTATTCCTTCTCACCCAATCCTACTACAAAAGCCACCCCTACCTCAGGCCAATGATAAGAATCATCGTGTTCCAAGTGTTCCATCTAGACCTATTACTCGATCCAAGGTCAAGAAGATTCAACAAGCATTCATTCTTCATCTACAAAATTGGATAGGCTCGGTTCAACCATTATTTCATGTGTTACAAGCTGATTCGATTGAGGAAAGACAATTTGGAAGTTTGGAAGTGAATATTTGTTGAAGTAGCGAAATGCTATAAATTGCATTGATTGACAAGTTGTTAGAAAACTTTGTTTATTATTTTTAATTTCATGATTTCTTGTGATGGGCAAAATGGTGGGGGAAGTTATTGGTCCAATTGACTTCTTTATCGTGGGGAGATTTAAGGAGATCGGGATTAAATTATGGCCGCACATTTGAAGAATTAGAAAGTTTTTTTGGCCAGAGACTATAAATACCCACAAATTATTACCTAAAATTCAGATTGGGAAGAAATGAAATTGAGATTTCAAATAACTTTTATCTTATAAATTCGAGCATCATCTTTACCATTTCTAAGTTTGATGTCATTTCTAAGTTTGATGCCATTCTTGTGTAGATTGCATCTGGATCATTCAATCAAGCCTTGATCAAGTTCGATGGTGGGTGACTCATTAGAATAAGATTTTCAAATCTTGCTCCTAGATAGATATTGAGAGTAATCTAATTCTAGCCTTATCTCTTGGTTGATCCGAATTTTGTATAAAAATGTGTTAATTTCTTTGATTTGAAGACTCTTGTTTCAACAAAAGCTTCGTTGGACCGAGGATTAGGGTTATCTTATCAGTATTCTCTTCCCCACGGTTGATTCATTAGTGTTATCACTTTCTACTCGCTCACTTATTCTACCGTTTATATGTCTTTAGTATAGAAATATCAACTATTTTCTCTTTTTTGAGCGGATCCCAAACAAAACTATAATCCTATAAACTCCAAACCTTGTTTATAAAAAGCTCATTTGTTTCTTCCTTTTTTTATTTTTCCTCAAATGTTTCCAAACCTCCAAATATAATCAATCGTTTTATAATTTCAAAATTTTCAGATTTTGTTTTTCTTAAAATGGAAAATTAGTAATAAAATATTGAAATAATTGCCAAAATTTGTATAGGAAAATATCAAATTCAAGAAATCTATCCAATATATTCTCCCAAAACTTAATGCATCTATCTAAAATAAAATATAAATAAATAAATAAATAAAAATAGTAAAAAAAAAAAAAAAAAGAACATTGAAATTGATACCCAATGGATGTGCCATTCAACTTTTTATCCAATTTAAAAGCCTTCACCTTTTTTTTTATTTAAATTATTATTTTTTGGTTCAATGAATTTTATCTAAAAATTATCTTAAAATTTTTAAAAGTTTCAATAATTTCAAAAATATTCTTATCGTTAATTTTAGATGAAAACCGTTAATTCTATGCTTAAAAATAATATCCTTCAACTTTTTAAAAAAATTATTAATTTCTTCGGACCTTTTTGCAATGTTAAAAACTTTGTTTGCCGTTAGTTTTAGGTTTAAGAGATATTCGTAAACTTTTAAAAATTGCATTAATACTCTTATGTCTATATACTGATAACGGATGTATGGATTCTCAAGAAGAGAGGAGCCGAGGTGGTCCCCCGGACCGTCCGAATCTCACGAGTGAATAGAAAGTTGGATCTACATTGGATCTCACCTGAATCGACCCATCTATCCTCCTGAGGAAAAATTTGATTTCAAACCCCGGTTCAAACAGGAGAAGTACGCCATGCTAATGTGCCTTGGATGATCCATGTCTCAGGATCAGGCGCGGATGAGCACATTGAACTATCCATGTGGCTGAGAGCTCTCACGACTAAAAGTTTTAAAAGTTTTAGAGTATTACATTTAAAAATTTATTGGTAATTTGAAAATTACTTTAGGCATAGGAAGACAACTCGATTATAAAGGGCACAATTATTAAAGAAAACCTAGATGTCAACTATGAACAAAAAAGTAAGGATTATTATAAAGGGCACCCTTCAAACTAAGGGCCCCCTACCCCACACCACACCACACCAACTCCCTTTCACATCCACCATATCACTCCCCAATCTGATTCAACCAACTCCAACAAACTTCACTTTTTCCACATATAATCTAAGAAACCTAAGAAACGCAACGCCTCATATCGCTTAGTACCTCATACATTCGACCAAAACACGGCCATGCCCTAACAACAACAAGCTTAAACAACATTCGCTTAGGCATGGAACCCATCGGTCCACGTTTCTAGATGATTGTATCACACGGGGTAGGAGAATTTGAACCCATCGGTCCACGTTTCTAGATGATTGTATCACACGGGGTAGGAGAATTTGAACCCATCGGTCCACGTTTCTAGATGATTGTATCACACGGGGTACGAGGATTTGAACCTAAAAAACCTCTTAGGAAAGCTACGCTCGAGTTTTCTTAACAGCAGGTAATCAATGAGGATTAAAGCGTATGAAAGTATTCATCAAACTTGAGGTGCTAGAGCTATTACTAATGCATAGGCATACACAACAACAAAAACAACAAAATCAGTAGAAGCTCCAAGTTGTTTGGATCATAGAGGAAGAACATTAAAAATATGGATTGATTAAATGAGATGTCAAAATGATCACATAAAAATGTTCATATAACACTGTCAATACACCAACCATCCATCACATGTTATGAGTTTTTTCAGCTTTTATAATATACAAATGCAGAAAACTGACCTAGAAATAGATAGATATCACGTCTGCTCCAATCATCATCAACTGCTTCTTTGATTGCAACATATCAACCCTTTCCACCCTGATGATTACACAACAAACAGCTGCAACCACAAAAATCTAATGCCATTATTATCCGTTCCAGCCACACGACGAGGAACCGATCATCGGGTTTGATAGATAGCAACCAACAAAGAACAGGATAAAGGATGTGTCTCTACCTATTTGTAAAAGAAGTGAGCTAATGAACACTTTAAAATGATAGAACTATGTAAAAGCTACAACTAAGATAACATTTAGAGTTTCAGATCAGACCCATATGAGATTTATACCAATTTCCACAAGAATTAGAATAGAACAAGCTCTCAATCATCCCCTGTAGGGAATAAGGTAAGAACTTTTTTTCCTCCATTGGCATTGGCTGATTCTAAATCCTCAATGTAATTAGGGATTGAGTTATGCACTGGTGCCCCCATTCTATGGACTGGTTGGGATTGTCTAGCTAAAAATGAATGCTCAAACTGGCCATTCGGGGGCGACCCGAAATGCCCGACTTGTCGATGATACGACGGTTGGAGCTGTGGATGGCCGGCGACAGCAGCAGCAGCAGCAGCAGCAGCCATATGCTGCTGGTGATGGTGGTGTTGCTGTAGAGTGGCCATTGGAACAAAGGGCATGAAATGGTCTGAAGTGGAGCGAGCTGAGTGAAGCAAATGGGGTGGGACAGGGGAGCTAGCGAACAAATGGTCAGTGGGATCTGAGGAAGCAACCAATCCACCACCACCACCACCACCACCACCGCCGTTGGATAAGCCCTGCATCCGTTTGAGATAGAGGCGGTACTTCTGCAAATGGCTAGCAACGTTCTCTCTGGTCAAGCCATCGACACTCATGAGCTGCATTATGGTCTTGGGGACGGCATTTTTGATACCCAAATGAGCAACAGCGTCAACGAATCGCTTATGGAGTTGAGGTGTCCAAACGAGACGCGGCCGCTTGAGGGTTCGAGCCGGTTCGTCGCTAGCAGCACCAGAACCCAAATCGGCGGAATCACCGAAATCCGCCGAGTTGGGCGGCGCAATTCCGTTCCCAGAACCAGGGAGAGGATTCGAAAGCGGCGGAGATGGGCAGGGCAACGGCGGACTGGTATTACTGGAATTCTGAATATCAAAAGCCAAAGCTAGATCGGGAGTTATTAGGGTTTGAGAAAGAGGCATCAATTCATCCGGAGATGGAAGCTCCTCTTCCCATCTCGAGAACCAATTGGAGTGTTCTTCCCTCATTTTTCCCCCAATCAAACTCCAACCCACTTCACAGTTCTTCCTCCTGGTCAACAACTCAAACCCCCTTTCAAGAACAACACCAAAAACAGCAAAAATTTCCAGAAAATCAACAGAACCCAAGTCAATAAACACGATTAGCAACAAAAATCAAGAGAAAAACACAAAACCCAGAAACAAAAATCCATGGGTGAATCAAAAGAACACAGAAACAGAGAAAAGGGAAGATGGGCAACGATGATTCTGAAAATCAAGATGAAGGAGGTGAAGAACAAGGGGTATGGATGATGATGGATTATGAAGAATTGGAGTCGCGAAAGGGTTGAAGATGAAGAGAGGTTCGAGGTGGATCTTGTTTTCTCCTGTTTTCCTCTTTTCTCTTAGTTTTTTCTCTCACTAGGAACCGGGGGGCGTGGAGGTACTGTCGTTCATGCTCTGTTTGCCCTCATATTTCTTTTGTTTGTTTCTTTGTTTTTTTTTTAATTTTGGAATTTAATTATTTTGATGAGAATTATTTTCCTGGATTTATGGGTCTCATTAATAATACCTGAAAGTGAGTGTTGTAAAGATCCATAAGATTTTGTTCCCGGCGCGTCTCCCTCACGCTCCTTTGCATATATCTTAAAGGATTTGCCTATTTTGGTTCTTATAATTTGCTTATTTTTACGTAGCCTTCAGTTTTTTTTATAATTAATTATAAAATATCGGCTATATTAAATTTCCTCATTTTGGGCCGGCTTGTGGCCCAAAGACTAGCCCAAGCCCCTTACAAAAATTTGTTCGGCCCATTAATTCAAATCATTCTTTTAAATAGAATTCAATTCAATAAATTTATTAAACCCAATTTTAAGAGTTATAATAAAAAATATTAAGATACATACCGAGTCCCGGATGTGCATGGGTTCGCGTGGGAAAATCTTTTGGACCAACCCGAAATTTTGGGTTAGTTGAGTTGATGACCTAAGCAACTTGAATAAATTTCACAACCCAACTGAACCCTCTAATTACGGGTTGAGTTGAGTTAGGTTCTATTTAAAAAGTCTTACTTATATACCATACATGTTTTTTAATAATTAAAATTTCATAAAACTCAAATATCGAACCTTCAAGTCATAAAGCATAATTAAGATAGAGTTAGATTGTGTTGTAACCCTATTTTTGAGTTGGTGGGTTGACTCGACAAAACAAATATCAACCACGAACTAACCTCAATTTTGATGTTCCAAAAATTCATTCCAACCCAAATTCAAAAAAAAAAATAAATCATTTTGAAATTTGATAATAATTAATTTTACACGACAGTTTTTATTGTATTGAATTTATTTAATAGACTTAAGGAAGAGGTTAGAGTTATATATTTAGCTTTAATAACGTGTTTCTTTTATTCTTGATGGTTTAAAATTTATTTTTTTTTTTATAAAAAAAGTACAAAAATGGGTTTTTAAATTCAAACTTAAAAAGAAAACGACGATTTAATATGATTCTTGTGGTTCGATATTCTGTCCATAGTGAAATGGATATCGATTTGTTATAGAGGATGATTCGGGATTTGGATTAGGTTGAGTAGGATTAAATATTTTGTTCTTTAAAAGTATTGGATATGCATGCACACGTATGTATGATTATATCTTGACATGATTGACGTAATGAAAATGATTTTGTTGTAATTACACGTTGTGTGCTCAGATAGTTAGACACCAAGGTCATTGTAACGACCCTAGATTTTTACTAATCTAAAGTTGCTACTGTATACATAACGCAACTTCTTATACGGAAATAATTGTTTAAATCATCTTCATAAAATAACGTCATGGACTTATATGTTTTAAAAAAATCTTTAAAACAATACAAAAGAAAATATTAAATAACACAAACAAAATATTAAATATAGTCATGCCTTATACTAACCTAAAGTCTAAGAAATTTAAATGTATCTACCCTATGCATGTGTCATAATCTTTACTTGCTATGTCGTCGTCAACAGTGTAGGAGTGTCTTACCTTCACGTGAAATATAAAAGTACCACGTGGTTTGAGTATTTTAAGAAATACTCAATAAGTAACATATGCTCGTGGATATTTATATTAATATCATTTTCATGCTCTTAGGGTTGTGTCCTGTCGATCTAACCATATGATGCAGTATGACACTCATCATCATATAACATGTTCAATATAGAAAACTCATCATATTAAAGTAAACGTCATGCAATCATCATACTCATCATATTGTCATAAAGTGTCTCGAGCATATCAAGTACGTCATTCATCGAAATATATATATTACGCACATTATCAAGCATCACAACTCATACATCATCATAACTCATACATCTTCATATACTCATACATCATCATGTACTCATACATCATCATATACTAGTGTACGGTATCATACGATACAACTTTTAAGGTTACATTAAGTAAAATGTTAAATCTTTTGATTATTGATGAGATATTATTATAAAATTCGGGTTTCGAGGAGACTTTATTGTAGAATTTGGACTAAAGTTTATGTAAGCTACTGGAGGGCTATATTATTACCAGAATCATTCAAGATAAGACACTTTCATATTTGGATGACTACTATTTTTATACCATTAGATATATGTGTACATGGATACTCCCTGATTTCAACGTTGATATGCATCGTGCAAATATTATTATATTTATTAGACATCTAAAATGCTTTGAATGATATGATATTTCTAAAGGAAATTGCGACAATTATCCATCAAGGGTGTAGGTTAATTGTACTACTAGGGATGTAGGTCTGTTGTTTGATAAGGGTTTTGATTTTCAAGACCAAAGTGATAAGGATCACGGTGTTCCAAATGTTCCAATCGGACCCTATTACACGATCTAAGGCCAAGAAGATTCAACAAGCATTCATTCTTCATCTACAAAATTGGATAGGCTCGGTTCAACCATCATTTCATGTGTTACAAGCTGATTCGATTGAGGAATGTCCATTTTGAGCTTCACAAGTGAATATTTGCACGGTTTAAGTAGCGGATAAAGTTGCAAGCATCATTTCATGAGTTGTTAGAAAACTTTATTTATTGTTTTTAATTTCATAATTCTTGTAATGGGTCAAAGGGTGGGAGTTCATTGTCATATTGACTTCATCTTGCTCCAACAAAAACTTAAATGTCGAGGATTTAAGGTTGCCTTGGATAACATCACACACTTATGCAATGTTACACTTTCGGGTGTGTTCATTATCATTCTTAAATAAAAAAAATCATTTTACATTTCTTTTTAGTTTATTTTATTTATTTAAATAAATGGATAGCATGGCTTCGTATTAATGTTTTAACAATTGAAGCAAGCATTGAAAACATCAAAAAGGATATTTTATAAAAGGTTATGAATTAAAATATATATTTCATAAATTAAAAAAGTAAAATGATGATTATTTTTTAAAGTTCAAGGTAAGTATAAATAGAATAAAGTAGATTTAAGAAAAATGAGATTTTAACCTAAATAAATGTGTATAGCTTCCACTTGGGCTTTTCATTATGTCTCAACGATAATTGGGCCCAAACAATTAAACTAAAAAAAACCTGGATCATGGCCCAAAATGTATAGACAAATTGGACTTCTCATTCTAAAAAATGCTAATCATTTTTTTTTTCTAAATTAATAAAAAAAATAACTCTAAAATTTGTACTCGATCTCAAAAATACCATTCTAAGCTTTTGAATCACTCAATTCCATCATGAACCGAGGAAGAACTGAAGGTAAGTGTTTTAAATTCTTGATTTCGTTTTTCCTCGAATTTGGAAGTTTTTATTGGAATTAAGATCTAAATGGTTAGTATGTTGATATTGAAGGAATTTTACAAAGGTTTTGTATATGAAGTCAAAGTTGATCATGACTTGAAGGCGAAGTTCCAGCGAACGTCAAGAATCTATAGGATTGTAAGTTTGATAGTTTTGGATCGATTTTGGACTCGATTATTTCTTTGGCGTGATTGAAAATAAATAGTGAGAAAAATATGTTACTAAAGTTTGATTGGGCTTGACAATAAGGACGAATGTGGTGTGCGGTATGTTGTTTTATTATGTGAGGCTTGAAAGAAAATGCGCATGACTAGATAACGAGTTGGGCAATAAAGACGAGTGTGGTATGCATGATGATGTAAGAAATTACAAAAATACCCCTATGATGAGATTTGTGATGAATGATATTTTATTTACTTTATGTTGTGTTAGAAAGGAGGATGAACTATTGTGATCTATGCTTCGGGAGATTGATGGATGTTATCTCTTTGTTGAGCTTGTTAGCTTGTATTTGTTAACTTTAAGTGTTCGACTATGTGTTCTCCCTATAGAGCGTGTTTATCTGCACACAGCTAGGACATTAGAATTAGGTTGACAAAAGGATGACCTAGGTCAGGACACCTCCAGTAAACATAAGCACCTTAGGATCGTGAGCGATGGTTAGAGGGACTAGACCCTAGTGCTCTAAGACTAAGAAAGACTTGAGGAGTCAAAACAAGAGCAGTCTGGATTCGAAAGTCCGCTTTAAGCCACTTAGCCACCTTAGGTATTCAATAGACTTCCTCGGTTTCCAGAAATGACTAAGGTGAAGTTTGAAGTGTGGATTACGTGGTTAGGTGATCAATAGGAATATCTCCCAAGTAAAGCATGCATGTAAGAACTCAGTTAAGGTTTAGGGTGCTAAAATTAGTGCGGTTTACATGTTTACCTAGGTTAGTACGTTTCCAGTAGACCTTGCACCCTAGGATCGTGAGCGATCAAAGGTATAGACTTGTGTGCATTTAGAGATTGGTTTGGTTTGAGGATCTAACCCCGAACGTCTTGGAAACGAGAGATGAGATTTAAACTGTCTACATGCCCCTGAGATCCTAACATACCTCCATGACATCCAGGAATGACAAAGATAGCCTCCTAGGCTGATAGTAGCCAGTATAGTGTCTGAGGACCCCCACTTTCCTTTCCACTCCGTTACAGTACCATTGAGTTAGGTGTGAGGCTAATTAGGGATGTGTGACTCAGTGGTTTGATGAATTATCCTGCATGATGAATCCGTCCTATGGTAGGGCGTTGATCATGCGGGTAGTCAGTGAATTATCCTACATGGTGGATCCGTCTTGTGGTAAGACGTTGATCATGGAGGTAGTCAATGGTTACCCTGCACGGAGGATCCGTCCTATGAAAGGGCGTTGATCATGTGGATAGCTAGTGGATTTGACATGTACTTGTTGGTAGCACCCCCAACCTTGGGTGATTTCATGGTCTGTGGAATGGGTTTTCCAGTTAACCTCCTGTCCCCAACTTGTATAAAGCCTATGGATGTAGCGCCTCATCTATGGATACTAATTACCGTTGTGCAGGCTAAGCTAGTTACCCAAACCTGTGCACAACAAGAGCAATACACCTAGAGTTATAAAGTTTGTGGTCACCTACTAGGTCATGGATGTAATAGGTGCTTACAAGTCGATTACTTATTGAGTATTTTTATACACACAATTTTTTCTCTTTTTCAGGTGTTCGTAGGCTGCCGGTCGAGGTGGAGGAGTGTTAGAGAGTTGTGCGGGAGGGGGTTGTCTCAGAGCGTCTGTCTATTTTTACATTTTTCCGTCTTTTGTATTTTCTTTTATAAATGTATTTCAAACTTTTTTCCCTATTTGTAATATGATGAACATCATTTTTTAATTAAATTTAATTTTGATGTTGTTTACTTTTGGTCTTATTTAAATTTATCGAGTTTTATCTTTAATTTTATTTGATTTTGCCTTGTCTTTTTAATAATGGTCCGAGATTCGAAGTCTCGAAAATCGGGTCCTAACAATTTTGTTTCAGAACTTTTAATAATGTTTCAAAAGTACCTTTAAATTTTAAATACTTTCATTAATACCCTTCAATTTTTTTGAAACGTTCAAAAATGTCTTTCCCATTAGTGTTATATTTAAAAAATACCCATGAAATTTTGAAAGTACCATTAATACCCTTTACCTTTATAAAAAAACAAAGTAAGAAAAATTCTTACATCATTATATGAACGAAAACCATTTATCTGTGCTTCATAAATTATTTTCAAACTTTTTAATATTACTTATAAAAGAACGTGTTATTAATGATAAATGTATTTTTTAATTTGTTTAAAAAGTTTAAAAATATTTTTAAAGTTTTTTTAAAAAAAGTTTAAAGATAATAATGTAATTTTTAAACACTTGTGAGTATTTTTTAACAAAGTGAAAGTATTTTTTATTTTTTATTTTTAAATTTAAGAGTATTTTTTAAACTCTAAATTTAAGGTTATTATTAAAAAATTTAAAAGTTTAAAAGGTATTTTTTTTAATTAAATCATACCATTTAAAGATACTTTTATTAATTTAGTCAAATTATTTTAATATTTTAAATTAAAAAAAATGGCTATCCGTTTTAAGACATAATTCTCTTAAATTATATGTTTCTGATCTTCTCCTTTAACGAACGTGAGATTCTTAGTCACGTTGTTTAAACTATTTAAAAGGTCAAAATACTTATTCGTTAATTAAAATATTTTTTAATGAACTTTTTTATAATTATATTGGTACGATCCCGAGCATTGTTGAATAATACCAGTTACCTAAATCTTGAAGACTAAAAAGATATAATTTATTTTCTTAAAAAACAAAAGGAAAAAAAAAAGGTATAATTCAATTTTTTCTTTTTAAAAAAAAAAAACTATGAAAGCACATACAAATCCCCGTTGAATATTACTTAATGTCACAAAGTAATAATTGAGGCAAGACAAGACTACATACATATGAAAGCTTAGTCAAAACCCTATGAATATTCACTTTAATTTTGCATTAACTTTGTGATTAATTTAATATAAACAATCATAACAAATAAAATATATTCTAAACTAATTTATCTTTTCTTATAAAGAAAACCACCCCACTAATTCAACTATTTTGGTCCAAATTATCCAAAAAACTTTACCTTTTTTTTCATATATATATATATATGAAAAAGGCAATCATTCGTGTGTATTTCGAACTATAATCTTTTGATTGATGATATAATGTCTTCACCCACTGATTTATTGTAGCAACCTATGTTTAAGGTTTAGATTAGAATTTGAAATTTGAATACGTTGACTCCAAGATTTTCCTACAATGGTAATGTTACTTACTCCTAGCTTCTAAAAGTAAAGACTACTATGATGTCCCACATCGGTTGGGGAGGAGAACGAAACACCCTTTATAAAGGTGTGGAAACCTCTATCTAGCAGATGCGTTTTAAAGCCTTGAGGGGAAACCCGCAAGGAAAAGACCAAAGAGGACAATATGTGCGAGCTGTGGACTTGGATAGTTACAACTATCCTCACAGACCAACTTACCCACTTGCATTTCTACGAGATTGCCACTCAGCACCAAATGATATTGTCTTTACTCGTTAAGCTAAGAAAAACAGAGACCGACCCACCACATAAAGTGCTATAATTGAATTGCATGATTGGTTTCTCTCTTAGTTTTATGCATGGTTTGAATGCAAAGTGTACAAAAAAGATGGCATAAAAAGGAAGCGATAGGACACAACTAGTGAATATGTGATTGGTCATTTTTGTGTTAAAAAAGAAGAAATTTGCAAAGTTTTAGTGAATCTTTGACCATCCACTTTTTGGGAAGAGTGCATGAATTTCCCACTTGGCTTAACTTCAATCGTACAAGTGCTGACCCTTTTTGGATCAACATGTAACAATCAATTTAATTCTCAATTAAGTTTATATAAAACTCCTATTTAACACAATTTCTTTTTAAATTAAAAAATTGTGGGAGTAGAGATTCAAATCTCGAACATCAAAGAATGAAAGTTGTATCTTAACTTATCAGCGATGGGCGCTTTAGCATATCAACTCATTGTAATTTATAACTTTTTTTTAGATATGCAAACAAATTTAGTGATGAAGTGACACAAACACATAAGTGCATATACCTTGTTAGGAATCACGGATCTCCACAATAATATGATATTGTCTACTTTGAGCATAAGCTCTCATGACTTTGCTTTGGTTTTCCTCAAAATACCTCATGGAGATTATTCCTTACTTATAATTCATGATCATTTGCTCCCAACAATCCTCAATAGACCTGTCCAAAGATAATCAGTGCACACTTCGAGTCAATTTTAGATGTCGACTCACCTCTTGGCTCGTTCCCCATGTACAATGAAGCGGCTCACATAATCGTTTCCCTGTAGTGGAAGATGGCTCCTTACGGCTCCTCTCAACTTCCGACGGCTTAAAGGACTCACAATTAGTGATTTTTACCTCATTATACCATTTTGAATGGTTTTGAAATCATTTTTTTGATCTACTTGAGTTCGATAAAGGTGAGTAAATTCTACTGTTTTTTTTTTTCTAATTTGGATTATTTAAGGCTGAGCTTAAAGTATGATCATCATGAAAAGTTTAGGGACATTGGCTTAGGCCAAAACTATAAGTAAATTTGCTACTGAAATGCCTACCGTCTAGATTGGATGCAATTGTTTGATGCATGAATAATGCGTACCTTGTAATTCTATTTTCGTGTTATTATTTATCTTAGTAAATACACATCTAATTAATCCGTTTAAGAGCTGTCTAAGGAATATAGACTGATATGATAAGTTTCTCTCATGATTGTATGTGTTTGCATTCTAACCCCAATAGTGAGTCACTTATTGATTATTTCTTAAAATATTCATTCCACGTGCTACTTCTATTTCAGGTAAAGGTAAGACAATCATGTATGGCTGACGACCACATCGCAATTCAAGACCATAGGACATGCATAGGGTAGTTGAATTTATTTTCTTAGAGTTAGGTTAGAATATGGTGTTTTTAATTTTAATGCTTAATTATTTCATTTAGTATTTTGTTATGTCATTTTAAAGATGTTTTTTAACACGTAAGTCCATGACAGTGTTTTAAGAGGAAGTTTATGTTTTATGATAAAGTTTAAACGCTTATCTTCGTATAAAATGATTACGTTATGACGAGGACAACGACTCTATGTAAGTAGAAATCTTGGGTCGTTACAATTAATTTAGTTCACTTGAAAATGAAAGACATTTGAATGGAGTCGAGCTTATGGAAGAAGTTTTTCAGGAACACAAGGAGAGGCTGGCGACAACACCAACACTTATTATACCTTATTGAACGGACAATCTGGTAATTTATAGCGATCTTCTAAAAATGGGTTGAGTTATGTACTTATGCAAAATGGAAAAGTTAATGCTTATACGTCTCGATAGTTAAAAGATTATGAACACAATTACCCGACCCACGATCTAAAGTTAGCGATTGTGATGTTTGCTTTGAAGATTCAGACCAATTATGTGTATGGTGAGAATATTCAAATTTATACAAATCATAAAAACCTCAAATATCTATTTATGCAAAAGGAGTAAAATATGAAAACACCGTCCATGGTTGGAGTTGGTGCAAGATTACTCATCCATCTGCACTACTTACCCGACAAACAAAAATTCAGACAGAAATTGAACGAGCCTAGATAGCTATTCTAGTCAAACGAATGATGACTTAATTAGCTCTTATGACTATCCACACGACTTTATAGCAGCAAATCATTCGTGGCGAGGAGGAACATCCATACTTTGCTATCATTAATCAATCGAAACTTGAGCGAGCCAATTTTTTTTAGTAGTGGTGGATGGTCGTTGGATTATATGATATTATAGGCCACTAGAGAGTTTAGTAGAGGGGTCGTATTTGATTCAGAGCGAGTCTTACATACGTGTCTAAAATATTTTATAAGCATAAATAGAGTTTTTTTTAGTGTGATCAAGACTATGATGCAGTCGAGTTGGAAACTTCAGAGAATTCTATCTAAATTCGAGTTTTTTTTAATATAATTTGTGTCAGTAGTAACAACCATAATTCAAAGTTTCAACAAGCATACATTACATGTTGTAGAGATGCGTACTTGTAGGTAAGATCGGGTCAGCAGGTTTGGTTGAAGGTGGGCAGAGCGGATTACAGTCTTGGGCGGACAGGTCAGGTCGGAGTGAAGCGATACTCGAATCCTCCGATTGTCCTCTTGACAACACATGGCGCCTTCTCATTGGTCAAACGGAGTCTCATAGCACGTGTTTGATTTCAGATTGGTCATCCACTTTGCAACTAACACGTGCCCCCCTCCACTTCATCTTCTTCAATTAGTTTTCCAAATTTCCTTTCGATTTTATAGTTTTTTTTCTAGTTTCTTCTCATTTTTTAATTTTTATTTTCTAAGCAGCTCAATTCAACTTGATTCCTTCCGTTTTGTATGAAATTTCCATCAAATTTATTTTCATTTCGTTTCTTTAAACATAAAGAAAAATAAATTCATTCAAAGTCGGTTTAAAACTAGAAAATTTAATGTTCTTGATGTTGTCGGAACTCCACGTTCCAATCTGATTCACCTCTAGATTTATTCATGGAAGTTGTGCAAAACCCTTCCTAGAACGACATATTTAAATTTTAGAATTTAATTCCTAATAAATTTTAGAATGATATACCTCTCGATTTTCTTTGGCTCTTAATAGATTTGGATGATTCAAGAATCTAGACGGAATGACTCAACTTTCTGATCAAGTTCCATGAAGGATACATGGCCGAAAAAAGCCGGTTTGTGGCTCCATAGGAGAACCCCTCATTAGTTCATTTTCAGTTATCTCATTAAGTTGGGAGGCAAAATGACCAAAATACCCCTTTGAGGTTGACTTTGACTATTTAAAAAAAATTTAATTATTTTCCTTTTTATTTTTCTCGGGTTCCCGATATTTATCAAAGTATTTTTTTTCCTTCTGTCTCATCTTGAAGTTCAACTTCTACCACCCATAATAAAATTCGAGTGTTTAATTCTTGTGTGTACGTGCTTTTTAAATTGTTTAGAACGGTTCTGTTTCTTTCAGTTCTATAAATAATTATATATTAAAAAAAATTAAATTCGTTCTCACTTCATAATATAAAGCATATATATAATCAACTAATTCAAGAGAACCAAATACGTCACAATTTTTTTTCCTTTTTTTTAAAAAGAAGAAACACGCAGGACGATAAACTAGTAAAGAACAATTTATTCAAATACGTCACTAGAAAACATTTAATTTCTAAGCAAACGAAACCAATTATTTTAAGAACACTCCAACACGACAAGTCTAAAATTTCAAAACTTGAACCAAAAGATATCAAACACATCAAAATTAATCACGTAAGTAATACCCATTTGAATAGTGATACTAATAGATAATTTATATCATCAAAACAAAAGTTATGAACATATATAAACATACAAGTGTTTAGGAGTATTGGGAGTGTGAGTCCCACATTTGTTAATTTAGTAGAAAATTACGACTTTATAAGTAAGGAATACTATCTTCATTGGGATGAGGCCTTTTGGAGAAGTGAAAAGCAAAGCTACGAAAGTTTATGCTCAAAGTGGACAGTATCGTACCATTGGGGAGAGTCGTGATTCCTAACAATAAGAACACCCACCAAAAAATAAAGGAAGTTTTGTGTTTGTTTCCCAATACATTTTCATGATTGAGATAAAGTGATGGTGAAGGCTTAGTGTATTTGTTGGTATTCATAAAGTTTTGTTCAATTAATCATTCATTCATAAGTGTTTAAATATCTAAAGTTGCTCACCTCATGATCCATTTAGTTATAATTTTTTTTAATTATTATATTTAATATAACTATGATAATGAAAATATTGCTTTTCTACCCAATTAAAATAAAATATTTATATGGATAAGTGTTTGATGTCATAGTAGATTAATCTTTATGTTTTAAATGAATATTTTATTATTGGTTAATAAAATATTCATTATGGTTAACATTTAAAACAATAATAATGTTAACAATATTCATTTTTTTGTTCTTCAAAATGTTGATGAAATGTGATTATTAACCGTACAAATGTTAACAATAATGATGGTTTATAATTGATTTAACCATTAATTTAGAAATGTTAAATATTATTTTGGTTCAATATTCTTAGTTTACTCTTGATACTATTTGGTTTATGTACTTTCAATTTTTATTAATTTTCTTTAATTGCCCTTTATTTTTTGAAATTTCGAAATTTTAAAATGTCTCATCGTAGTGTAGGATGAAAAAGTGCTCGTGATTCCTCGAGAGACCTTAAAAAAATAATGCTAAAAAATTTAAAAATTTAGGTTAAAGTCAACGAGTGGCAAAATGTCCCACTCACTTACCATTTCGAGGAATGTGGACCTCACTTGGACAGACTTTCGCCAAGAACCGAGGAAGAACAAAGGTAAACATTCTTTATTGGCCAAAAAAATGAAAAGAATCACGAAAAAAAGAATTTAACCTTTAAATTAATTAAGTTCAAGTTAGAAATTAAATGAAAAGAATTTTGTATGAATTTTAAGAAAAACCATTTTTAGAAAAGAAAGGAGAGGAATAAGAATCCGTTAAAATTGAAAAAAAATAAAAATAATTATATATATATATATATATAAGAAAAAATTTGTGATACCAGCTTAAGCTAATCAGGTAAATGATGTTACGGTTGGAGTTAGGTAGTTGAATGATGTATGATGGTGCTGTAGCCCCTACATGCATCATGTTGTTTGTGCCATGTGTATGTATTCTATGTAATGACATATGATGCTATAATACGTATGCATGTGATATCCATTACGCCATGTTGTAAATGAAATCAATTACTATGTACGTCATGTTATGTATTGCCACGTAAAGTTATGTGATGGATTATATGATGATTGCTATGTATACCCGATGCATATATGAAATATGTCATGGATGAAAGGAGAAAGGAAATGAGATAATGTTATGTTATGGATGAAAATCATGGGACCTCATACATGTATATATGTCATGTGCATCGGGATATTTTCCTGTTAAGTTACGCTAGTACGGACACGTACCTTCGATATTTATGTTCGCCATTATATCATGCGAGTCTTTCATTTTCTATGGCGTCTGGTGATGTATAATGTGTTGTGCCCGACCAAGTCAAGCCTAGAGGTACGTATATGAGCCCACCTGGTGGGTACATGTGCGCGTACGTGGGACGTGTGTGGAGAAGTACCACACATTCAACCCTACTCGAAACTGGAAAGAGCCTAAGGTCATGTTATTGGCTCATATCGTTAGGTGAAGGTAAATGTAAATGCATCCTAATCTAACGATATTTTCAAAACCTTCACACATATTATCGGAACTCTATACATCATTTTGATTTATGTTCTCAATCCAAAGCTTAAAAGAAAAAAAATGTATTTGAATTGATAAATGAATTGTGATAGCAAAGAAAGACCAAAGAAGAGGGAAAAGCATAAAGTAAAGTTAATATTGGATCCCTTGGAATGAACCACTATCAATATTTGAATCTCATGTGTTCCCTCTAGTGGAATCCTACTCTACCCAATATTCTTGTCTTCAATTCAATTTTTCAAATATTATTATTATTATTATTGTTCCGAATCTCAATAATGAAGTACGCTGTGAATAAAAGACATCAATTACCATTCTAAAAATCAATGGATTGATCTCTCACTCTATAATTGTAATAATTCTTATTTCCTAACGTTGTATTATCATTTGATATTAACGAACAAAATAACTACTTTTACAATAACAATAGTTTGTCCTAGTAGGCTGAAAAACGACAAGAACTTTCCAATACTGATCTTTCGTGTTGCCTACCACTAAAAAATTGATAGATATGAGTACGGGTGTTAACAGGGCAAGATGAAGACGGGAACATCCATCTTAGTACTCAGCCTTCAAATCATTCATGTTAAAATTCTACCGAGATTGAACGATGAGATGAGAGAGGATTTAAACATTAAATGTGTTAGATTAGGGAGGCTGATGATTATTTATAGCTGAGTCAACGGTCCTGCATAGTAAAACTATATTTGGTAAATGACTAAATTGTCATAAATAGTAAATAGGTCTTACAGTAAAAAGCTATATCTGTTAAAGCTATATATGTTAAATAGTTACATACAGTATATAGCTGGTAAAGCTATATATATATATATATCTATATAGCTATAGTAAGCTAAACCATATATATATCTTCTGAGGCAGAGCTTTGAAAATGTATTCTGTATTCTCTGTATTCTATCTTACTGTACATATCTGAAGTCATCAATATAAATCCTTTAGCTAAAGTTCTCCTTGCATTTTCTCTATCCTGTTCTTTGTGTTCATCTAGATCGAGTGTGTGCGTTGTTGTGCGATCCTAACAAAATGGTAAGCCTAAAAAAGCAATTTCCCATATTTGTGGTTAGCCCACCCTTTGTTACTTTTAGAAAAGCAAGCCCTATAGACCATTTGCATAGGTTCTAGGCACTTACGTTAAAATGCCCTACATATTAGGCCTTTTGGTAGCTTGTTAGCCAATGATGTCAAGTACCCATACATTAGGTTTTTTTTTAATTTAACATTTAGCCCGAGTACTTTTAAATTTTTTTATGATTTCGTATAAAATTATTGGAACAAGTTCACGTCCCTATTACATACTTTGAAGTTCTGAGAATTCTAGTCGATACAAAATTGAAAGTTTTTGTAACGAATCATGTCCATGATTCAAATAAGAATTCAAAATCTGAATTTGGCACCTAATGACTCCAGCATTTCCCTTCGACATAGTCACGTTATTATCTCCTTAATAAGAGTGAAGATTATCTACACAGACCAACATGGGTTCTTCCAAAATTTCGAGGAGGTCACTCAATATAGAATTACTCTATGTAAAGCACGTTTAATTTTGGAGTTTCTACGATTAAGCCACAGAAAAGCAAAGTGTATTTTGTTGGTATAAACAATGACTTTCAATTTTTCTAAGCTTTTCTTAGTCATCCTTTCCTATCCTTACGATCACTCTCATTCGAATATCCTTACGATCACTCTCATTCGAATATGGTCTTCGGTTTATTCATGTATCTCTCATTTACTCATCTTATGACCAATAAAAAATATCTTAAAAAGTTATGAGACTAATTTTTTTTTTTTTATCGCTAACAAGGAATTAAAGTATCGACATAATGAATTTCATCGATATATTTGTTAGTCAAACGAAAATGATTGGTGTTCGGGTAGCTTTTCTTAATAAAATTTAATTTCCCTTACAAAAATAATAGTCTTCTCATCAATATGATTACCAATATTTTGAGAAGAATGAGTTGTTAACAATGATTAGCTCGAATATCTTTAGTTCAATTTTCAAAACTTTGCCAACTCCAACTTTATTCGACTTTATTGAAATGAATAATAAAAGGAAAGACAAAAAAACAAAACATGTTTATAATTTGAGCTCTAAAATAATATCTTTGTGAATAATTTTCATTTGATCACCACTATAAATTTGACTTTTATTCTTTTAAATGTTTATGAAATTTAATATACCACGTTTATTATTATTACTTTAAAAAAATCTAATAAGAAATAAGGTAGGAAGGGTTGGATGTGATTAAGAAAGATTTTCTTTATTAAATACGAATCTGTTATATAAAGTGCCTCGGTTAAAGTGTCTGTGTCACAATCGCACCTCCTCGGAATGTTTACAAGCGATTGTGCGACAGCTACTCTCAACATGAGTGAGTCCGCCAACTCGAAACCGCGTCGCCTACAGGCAGACAACATGCTCAAATTTCTGACCATGCTTGAGGTTAAGGTTTTTAGAAAATAGGAGTAGAAAGATTTTTCAGAAGAGGGTTTGATAGCATATTACTCCGGATATGAAGAATTGACGACTAGTGCATCATTCTATAGTACATTTTGAGGCATTTTTAGTCTACCTATAATAGACATGATTTTACCGAAACATCATACTTTTAGGAAATACAATAAGAGAGCTCTACATCATGAGCGCAGTAAAAGAAAGTAATAAAGTAGTACAATACAAGGAGTTTGACATGAAATGGCCATATGGCCACCGAAAATCTGCCCTAAACAAGTATAATCATGACACCTTACACCATTTCAAGTTAGTACGAAAATCACCAATATAGATACCCTTTTGTGAAAGGGTGCCCTACGCATTATGTAGCAAACATTTGCTCCATAATTAGACAAACCCTAATGGACAGTGCTATGATGGAAACCCTATGTATGTATGTATATATGTATGTATGTAACCTATATAACTAATATTATATAACTATTATTACTTTACATTTCTAACCTTAATAACATTATTAATATTATATATATTTATTAAAAACTAACATAATTTTTATTTACTTTTTTGTTTTTACATATATAAAATATTACAGTTTAATAGGTTCTTAGGGCGTCTAGGTAGTTTAGATCTCAATTCACATTTCAAGAATGCTCGGGAGTAGCTCCTCGAGGTTAATCAAATTTATGAGAGTACTATGATCTTGACCACTCTCACAATTTGAAGGTGTTCAGTCTATTAAAAATGTACTAACCTATGTAAATGTGAAATCACCCTTACTCTACCACCCTAATCTTAACTTGTTACACACATGCATGCTATTTTAGGGAGATTACATAATCTAAACATTCATAGCAGCTCAACAGGTAGATAACATCCATCAATCACTCAAGCACAAATCAAAACATTTCATCCTCCTTTCTAACATACCAGAAAATATTTAAAACAACATGCAACACCACAATTAAAAATAAATTGAAAACTAATAATAAGTCTGTGTTGTTCAAGTCTATTACAAATGGAGAATGGGTTCAAGATACAATTTCAAACAAATTATAAGAGACCTAAAATACATAGATGAACTAACGCTCCAAGACAACTACCTTTATGACAGCGCAACTCTCAAACTATGAGATCTCACATTGGTTGGGAGGAGAACAAAGTATTATTTACAAGAGTGTGGAAACCTCTCCCTAGAAGACGTGTTTTAAAATCTTGAGGGAAAGTCTATAAAAAACAATATCTGCAAGCGGTGGGCTTGAGGTATTACAGTTGGTTTCAGAGCTCTAGGTCATAGATTTTGTAGACTAGCCTATGAAATAGGCTTGACACGTTCCATGGTCCCACCGTTGATTCCCCGTCACTGTCAGATATGTCCTGCATAAGATAAGGAAAAAAATAAAGTCTTTAACCACATTTACTTTGATTGTTTACTGTTGTTGAATGTAACTTATCATCAAATTTGTTAAGCACTGATTATGTGATTAATGGTAGCATGATGTTTAACCTAGTCATATATTAATGAATACGTGATGCTTGCCAAATTGTATGTTGTGATTATATGCGATATGAGTTGCATGTGTTTGCATTCCCTGACCTCAATAGTGTGGTCACTTAAAAGTATTTCTTAAAATACTCAAACTGTGTGCTACTTCTATTTCAGGTAAAGGAAAGATATCCATGTACAGCTGACGACGGCATCGCAAGTAGAGACCATGACACGTGCATAGGATAATGGTATTTCATTTTCTTAGTCTTAGGTTATGATGACGGTAGCGACTTTAAGTTAGTAGAAATCTAGGGTCGTTACACAAACACTCTCCCTCTTCGACTTTAAGTTAGTAGAAATGAATAAGTATAAAAATACTTAGTAAGCAACAACTTTTCTATTCTCGTACTTAGTAAGTTTGCTCATATTGTCCTCTTTGGGCTTTCCCTTTCGGGCTTCCCCTTAAGGTTTTTAAAATGCGTATGCTAGGGAGAGGTTTCACACCCTTATAAAGAATGATTCGTTCTCCTCCCCAACCGATGTGGGATCTAACAATCCACCCCTCTTCGGGGCCTAGCGTCCTCACTGGCACTCGTTCTCTTCTCCAATCGATGTGGGACCTCCCAATCTACCCCCTTCGGTGCCAAACATCCTTGTTGGCACACTGCCTCATGTCACCCCCTTTGGGGCTCAGCCTCCTCGTTGGCACATCACCCAGTCTCTGGCTTTGATACCATTTGTAATAGCTCTAAGCCCACCACTAGCAGATTTTGTCATCTTTGGGCTTTCCCTTCTGGGCTTCCTTCAAGGTTTTTAAAATGCGTTTGTTGGGGGAGAGGTTTCTACACCCTTATAAAAAATGCTTCGTTCTCCTCTCCAACCGATGTGGGATCTATATATGTTTAGACTATATGAAATTATCTCTTCCGAACATCATTTATGTAAGGTTACCTCGGAACAATTAACACAGGGCTATAGTGTCACACTGAATTTAGGGGAGCGACCCAATGCGCTGAAAAACTATTGAGTTTAGTTGTGTGGTTTCACGTCCCTCTTAGACATATTTATGGTGATGTGACCTTGTTCAAGAGGCTTAGGGTCGTTTCAACACTCACTAGAAGCTCTCATCACATGAATCAATTACCTGCGTAGTCCCAAATCCTCTCTCAAAACTTGTTTACAGAATCGTGGTGTAACGGTCCAAAAAAATATAAAAATAAAAAATACTCAGTCATTGGAAAATGTGAGATTTCCTACGAGGCGCCATAGATCTTGCTTCTTCAATTGCCCATTACTCCTAAAAAACTCCCCACGCAGCAACCCTTCCTCCAGAACTCATCTGCAAGTTAAGAGAGTAATACACATCTCGATTCAAGTTTATAGTTAAACAGAGAGCTATCGCCAACGTAGGAGAGACGACCATCAAATCTGAGTGCACCACGGTAAGTCATTCACGCTTTACACAGCTCCATCGTGTTCTTTTTCATCGCTGGTAAACTTGGAGTTCATGTAAAACTGATATGCCATTAAATTTACGTTGTAGGAATGCACGAGGCACTATGACGTCGTGGGGGTGGAAGAAGAGTACAGAGGTGGTCGAAAGAAGAGTACAGAGGCGGCGGCGGAAGAGAGAAGTTGGACGGAGGAAATTAGGGTTTTTCCATGCAACTGTCGGGTGAAGGAGAAGAAGTTAATTGGACTCGGATCCGGGTCAGATACCTGTCTACATCAACAACCACCAGGGACACAACCCGTGGCCTGATCTAAAGTAGTCCCAAAGCCCCGTCAACTTGTCCCAAATACTCGAAGTCACGGCTCACCTGCCTATCGCAACACTCAGCCACAACCATCACGCGCGACCCACGACGCCTTAACCCGACTCGAAGTCCACGCGTCGACCTGAATCGCGGCCCGTGCGCATTAGCTCTCAACCTCCACGTGTCTTGTCCTTAGCCACAGACTCTCTCGGCTCGACTTCACGGCTAAAAATCTGGCTATTAGACTCAAGACTTGAAATTGGACATTGTTTCCTACATTTTTGGACCCTCACAGAGTTGATTTTGACCTTATTTAAGGCAATTAAGATCGGTAAGAGCCGATTTCCTTAGTTTCAAATTAAATTTAGTTGGAAATTTGAATTTTACTAAGGTTATTAAGAAAATATTCAAATAGGTGAAGATTCGGCATAAGTGGAAAAGAACCTGTAGGACGAAGGCAAACTAAGTTAGAAAGAGAACGTCGGCTAAGACCATCCAAATATGTGACCTTACTATATCGACATGGTTAGAAGTTTTTGTTATGCATGATGACACGTGCCTAGCGGCTCTGTAATGACATGTTTAATATGTCTGATGTGTTTATCATATGATATGTCTATGACATGATATGACTATGAGATGACATGTGTGATGATATGGTATGTCGAAGGATATGATATGTACATGACATGATATAACACGATGTATGACATGAATGATACACAATAAAATGTTTGACATGATACACAATCCCGATATTTGTTTTAAAAACAATGTTATAAAATTCTATGATATGAAGAAAAATGGGAGGGTTGTCTCATATGATTTAGTTAATGAGAAAAATGTTGAGACCTCATGCATTATTGTTTGTCACATGGATCGAGATTTTCTCCTTATGATGAGTACGGACGCATACGTTGTGAAAAGAAAAATGATCGTCATATTTAACATGATGCTACGACGATCGCTACTCCTTTTGAATGTCCGTCAACAGAGAACGCTAGCCCGACCAGGACGAGGCCCAGGAGATGTGCGAACCGATCGGTGGTTCTATATTCGCACGTATGGGTCGTGTGTAGTATAGTAAATACACATCCAATGACCGAGTTAGGATAATCACCTAAGGGAATCCGACTTTAAAATTATAGGTCTCATTCATGTTGCATGTATTTGCATTTTCTAACCCTAATAGTGGTGTTACAAGTATTTATTAAAATACTCGCAATGTGCTACTTTTATATTTAAGGTAAAGGCAAGACACCTCTGCACAGTTGACAACAACATCTCAAATTTAAACATCATGACACATGCATAGGGTAGTCACATTTAATTTCGTAGACTTTAGGTTAGTATAGAGTATTGCTGTTTTATTTTTACTTGTCTATTTTAATTTTTCCGTTATATTATTTTATAATATTTTTCTTAAACATGTAAGTGCATGACATTATTTTATAAAGATTTTTTAAATTAATATTTTCACACAAAATGTCACATCATGCATTTGGTAGCGACTTTAGATTAGGAAAAATTAGAGTCGTTACAATTGGTATCAGAGCTTTAGATATTATGTAGACTAGCCTACGAGGTAGGTTTGACATGTTCCATGGTCCCACCGCTGATGCTCCATCACTGTCAGATAAGAAAATGAAATGTCATTGATTGAATATATCGTTACTACTTACCCATTATCAAGGTAACTCATAATTGAATTTGATAACATTGACTACACTGCAAGATTGTTGGCTTAATTATATGTGTGTATGATAATATAGAATATTATGTAGTTTATGTTAGTGAACAATACACTTAAGAAAAATTGTGTTAATGTTAGAACCATGTCGCCTAGAGGACGTAGAAGAGGACGTCGAGGAAGGGGACGACCCCCTGTTATAGAAAGGGGTAGAGGTAGAGAGAGCCCAACTCGTGAAGGCTTCATAACACGAACAGACGCGGCTACGCCACCTTTGGTAGCACCAGCGGCTGGAATAAAACTACGATGAATCCGATGTGGGAATCATTCTAGGCCATGATGCAAATAATGGTGGCCACCCAGCAAGTCAACAACTCATAATCTACACGAGAGACGAGATATTTACCAAATATCAAGCAGTATGACCCGCATACCTTTAGCGGAATTGTGGGGCACCCAACAGAGGCACAGTTATGATTATCGTCAATGGTGAAAATTTTCTTATTAATGAAATTTTCGGACGATCAGATGGTATCTTGTGTGTCATGTATGCTGAAGGGGATGCATAATTGTAGTGGATGGATAACCAAGAAATTCTTAGTCCCGATGGGAGTGTAATTGTCACGACCTAATATTTCATTACGAGGCATGACTCAAAACGACAATGATGTGTAGTGTGTGTGCATGAAAACTCAAAAGAAGACCTCATTTCAAAAATCATTGATTTCATAAGAAGAAAAGTTTCACGCACCTAAAAAAGGAAGATATAACAAGGATGGGTATAATTGTTCTACTCACTAAGCCACTTACTTGTAGGCCCTCATCGCAGTAGGCTTAACAGATAAACACTAGCTTCTCATTGGTTCTAGGACAGTCTGGTTCTAGTCTTAGCCCTTTAGGGCTTCTCTAGCTCTCTGTCCTTTCATTTAAATTCGGAGAGTTCCTTATGGTGAGCTGTGAATGACTGGTGACCTACAAGGAGCTACCTCATGCATGACTTATGAAACTACTTGGTATCTTACCTAGGGATGAGCTGCAACCACCTAGGTCCATAATAGTCCCTCTTAATGGGAAATGACAACCCTCCCTTATCCCATTCAGCTAGATGGTATGTACGATGTGGGCTCACGTTTCCCATGTGAAACGACTAGGAGCAATGGATTCTGATCAGGAACCCCTGGTTCCCCATAAAGCTATGACACCATTCACACAACGTGCAACCTAAGGGTACCTCTTAAGGCCGTTTGTATGCCGTGGTGATCTGTTAGGCTTCTAGGGAAAATGTTAGGTCTAAACTTAGTGACTTGTTACTCTAACCACAAATCTCTAGTCTCAACATAACAATGAATCATAAACATTAACTTGGTGTACATATCTCAAGCATCTAGATACATCATATAGAGTTCATGCAAAATAGGCAAACATGCTCAACGGGACGATAACATCCATCAACACCCAGAGCGCAGAGTTCAAAAATTTCCCTTTCTCTCAACATGAATTAAGCACATACATACTAAGCGGAAACATAAAGCATGATTAACTACACATTACGCATCCATACTTTAAATCTTATTACCTAAGCTCTTTTCTTGAGAAATCTAACCACCTAAGGTAATTAAACTAGCATGCATGCATACCGTGTGGTGATTTACCTAGTTGACGCGTGCCGTTCGCTTAACGTTCCTACGCGGATAAGATGTCCGAAAATACTGATTAGAATTGAAGTATCTAACCACAAATACAATAAAAGTGGTGATTTGAATCAAGTTGCAATACTAAAAGGGGAAAAAAATTAGCTTTTATTCATCAATTCAAATAAATTTATCATTTTATAAAATTCAAACCTTTTGATCATGGATCCATATGGCAGCCAAAACAATATCATCAAAGCTTTTTTACAAATATGTTATTGTGAAAAGGCAAAAAAAAAAAAAAGTGGGAACCACCACAAGATAACACTAAATAATAAATAAATAAAAAAGCACCTCCATGATACTGCCACGTGGAACCCACATCAACCCTTGAATGGATAACCACACAGCAGGTGAGATCATCATTTTCAGACCAAAAAACAATTACAGGCTTATAAATATGAAACCAAGTTCCCATTTTTAAATTTAGGAGAGACAACACAAAGGCTTAGCTTCTTCGAGTGTTCTTCTTCCTCCTCTTAGACCCATTTCTTTTTTTTTTTTTTGGGTTCAATTTTTTTTTTTTTTGTTCTAATTCATTGTGAAAAAAAAAAAGGAGAAAATGGAAGGAAAGGGAAGTGGAATTGCCAATTTTGTTGAGGGAGCACAGCCTTACATTGCCATGATCTCTCTCCAATTTGGCTATGCTGGGATGAACATCATCACCAAGGTAGCTCTCAACCGCGGAATGAGCCATTACGTTCTCGTCACCTATCGCCAGGCCTTTGCTACGATCGTGCTCGCTCCGTTCGCCTTCTTCTTCGAAAGGTTCGTTTCGATCGCTTTTACTTTGAAAATAGGTGATTTTAGTCGTCGTATATACTAACAAGGATTTTCGTGCCAGGAAAGTAAGACCCAAGATTAGTTTCCGTTTGTTCGTGCAGATTTTCCTTCTGGGTTTGTTAGGGTTAGTGCAAATTCGAGTGTATTTTTGTTCAATTCTGTTCTTTTTGAGCTGTTTGGTTGAACTTGTTCTTGTTTTTTCCAGACCAGTGATTGATCAAAACTTTTATTATGCTGGGTTGAAGCTCACTTCTCCTACCTTTTCATGTGCCATGAGCAATATGCTTCCAGCCATCACATTCATCTTGGCTCTTCTTTGCAGGTATACCACATTTATACGATATTATCTATTTTGACGCTAAATTCGTAAAAGAAAAATAAAATTTCTTGAACTTACGAACAAAACCCGTTTGAATTTTACATTTTTCTAACTTTATCAACATAACTTTTATGAATTTTCTTTCAAATTCAATTTTGATTCTTCGAAAACGTACTTTTAAATCATGTTTATAAATGATTTCTTTCTTTCGAACTCTACCTTAAAGTTTTTGTATACTCGAAAGAAATACGATCTTTTCCAATTCTTTTCGATTACGAATTTGACTCTTGAAAAAGTATACATACATACCACCAAACCCATTAAAAAGGTGAAGAAAAAGCAAAACTTTCAATATTTGGAGTGATGGAAATTAAAATAGTTTATTTATTTATGATGGAAAATGAAAATTAAAGGATGGAGAAATTGGAGATGAAGAAAGTGAGGTGCCAAGCCAAGGTGGTGGGAACAATGGTGACAGTGGGTGGAGCCATTTTGATGACTTTATACAAAGGGAATGCCATAAGCTTCTTTTGGTCTCACCATAATCATCTTCAACCCTTTCAAACCACTCATCAACATTGGCTCAAGGGTTCCATTCTCCTCCTTACCTCCAATCTTTCTTGGGCTTTCTTCTTCATCCTTCAGGTACAAATTCTTTATATTTGATTGTTATAGATTGGGAATTACGACTCTCCACAATGGTATGATATTGTCCACTCTGAGCATAAGCTCTCGTGACTTTACTTTGGGCTTCCCCAAAAAGCCTCATGCCAATGAAGATGTATTTCTTAGTTATAAACCCATGATCATTTCCTTAATTAGCCAATGTCGGACTCCTTTCCAACAATCCTCAATAATTTTGACTTTACTAAAATGTTTGCTGAAAATCAACGAAAGAAGGAAGGTCTTTCCACATAGTTTGTCAGTCAAACCAACGAGATTTTTCTAATTTTATGTCTAATAGGTCACCGAAATTGAAAGTTTAGGAACATATTAGACATTAAACGATCGGATCACATAAAGTTGTAAAATTTGGAGTAATATTTTACAGGCAATAACATTGAGGAATTACACAGCCCATCTGTCTCTTACAACCCTTGTGTGCTTCTTGGGGACATTGCAATCAATGGCTGTCACCTTTGTAATGGAAAACAAAGCTTCTGTTTGGAGCATTGGATGGGACATGAATCTTCTTGCTGCTGTTTATGCCGTAAGTAGCTTTCCACCTCTTTATATATATATATATAAAACAAAAATGAGTAATAATTAATTTGAATAAACTTTCAGGGAATAGTTTCATCAAGCATAGCTTACTATGTCCAAGGGATGATTATGCAAAAGAGAGGGCCTGTTTTTGTCACAGCCTTTACCCCTATGATCATGATCATTGTTGCTATAATGGCCTCTTTCATGCTCCCCGACAACATTTACCTCGGACGGTTAGTTTCCTTAACCTAACCCTAACTAAAAGTTTGGTTAGGAATAACGACTCTCCAGAATAGTATGATTTTGAGCTTCCCCAAAAGGGCTCTTATTAATGGAGATATATTCCTTACTTATAAACTTATGATCATTCCTTAATGAGCTTAACTGTGAGATCCGACAATCCCACATTGGTTTGGAAGGCGATCGAAACACCCTTTGTAAGAGTGTGGAAACCTTTCCCTAGTAGACGCATATTAAAGCCTTGAGGGGAAGCCCGAAAGAGAAAGTCCAAAGAGGACAATATCTACTAACGGTGGGTTTGGGCCATTACAAATGGTATCAGAGCCAGACACCAGACAATGTGCCAGCGAGAAGGCTGTTCTCCGAAGGGGTAGACACAAGGCGGTGTGCCAGTAAGGACGCTGGCCCCAAAGGGGTGGTAAAGGGGGTGGATTGTGAGATCCGACAATCCCACATTGGTTGGAGAGGCGAACGAAAAACCTTTTATAAAGGGTGTGGAAACATTTCCCCAGTAGACGCGTTCCGAAAGGGAAAGCCCAAAGAGGCCTGAGCCATTACATTAACTTGATCGATTATGGTATTGTTTTGTGGGTTTAGAAATCAAAACCCGACACAACTAATCGAAAATTTTAAACTCGTAGCTAACTGTTGACATTTAAACTCGTAACTTAAAAGATTTGTTTTTTTGTGTTGTTCAGTGTTGTTGGAGGTGTTGTAATGGTGGTGGGGCTGTACTTAGTGCTATGGGGAAAATACAGAGATTACAAAGAAAATGAAGGAATGATAGAAGAGGCCGCCATTGTTGAACCAGTGAAGCTTGAGAAGAAGAAGAGGAAATTGGCAACAGTAGTTGAAGAAGACGAAGAAGAAGAAGAAGAAGGAGAAACGACATCAACATCATTAAACGACATCAAAATGCAAAGGAACAACACGACATCAAATGTTGACAATAATAATGTTACAAAATTGCCATGTCCTCCTCCACCACACATTATTGTCGTCATAGAAGTTTGATTACAATTTTAAAATAGAAAAAAAAAAAAAACTTTTAAAAAGAAAGAAAAAGAGAGAATAAAAGTTGGAAATGGCCTTTGAAGAGTGGGAGGGAGAGGAATTTTTTTAAAATTTTTTTTTATGTTTTTCTCTCTCTTACTTTTTTTGGGTCCCTCTACTTCTCTCTATTTGCAAATAGGTCCCTCTACTTCTCTATATTTGCAAACAATAGAGTTGTAATTTTGATTATAATTGAATTAAATTAACCATAATCCAAAAATCTAAAGCTGTTTTGTTATTTTATCATTTATTATAATTGAGTCCTTCAACTTTATTGTTTTACAAAATTTGACATAGTGTTCGATATTTTTTGTCCAAATAAAACGAAATAAGACAAATAAACATAGTACGTTAAAAGTGATTGAAAAATCAATATTAGATCTATAAAACTTTACTCCATTAACGATATAATTATGTTATTTACCAAAGTTTCGGGTATGAAAATTTAAATCTAAAAAAAGAAATACGTGTCAAAGTATACACATTTTAATATTATAATTGAAAGGTACCTCTTTACAAATATATATAATTCGATATCTTTCTAGAAACGTGTTTATTATAAATGTTTTTTTGACCACTTTAATATGATAACAAGTTATGTACAATCTTAAGTGAAAAAGACTTTATAAAATCAACGTAAAAAATAACACGTCTCTACACAAAAAAGATATTCATACTTATCGATCTAACATATTTCTATACGTTTGAGCTATCCTATCAATAAAAGTATAAAGTTTTGTACACTAAATTGTTTTGATAAGATTATTCTCCATCTTTTTTCTTTTTAATTTACAACACGTAAGGTAGGAAGATTCAAACCTCTAACCTCTTAGTTAAAAGAACATATTTTAATCAGTTGAGCTATGCTTAAATTGACATCATATATTATTTATATGGTAGATTGAAAAGTATTTATTTCTCTCCGCATCATATACATATCCATATGGCCAAAAATGGAAGTGTGACAACCACAAGCCTCCATTAAAAAAGAACATTTGGAAAGTAAAGAAGATTGTAAATATTTGATTACATCACCGACTCAACTTTGGAGTTATGGTTAGTCGACATGGAAATCACTACCACTATTATTAAGGCATTATGGTTCAAAGCATTTGTGCAATGTCTATTCTCCACATTACTTTGTTTTCTCACCCACTACCTTCAACATCATTTTCTACGAAAAAACAAAACATGCCCCTAACTCGTAACTACATCATTGTCTCGTTCAAATTAATTTTACATGTTAGATAATATCTAATCAACTTATTTTAGTTTAAAAATTTTAATAGTAAATTTTTTTTGATGTTATGCTCGAGTTTCGATGAAAACTTTAAAATCTAATTTTTTCTTTAAAGATAAACTTTCGAGACCAAATACTAAGCTGAGGTAGAAGAAAAACAATCTTAGAAAAATTCTAGGAATTAAAGATAAACATAAAAATAAATAGTGAAAAATTAGAAAAATTGATCCAAGTAACTTTAAGGGGTAAATTCCTTCCTTCCTATTAAGGGTCTACATTAGCCCTAATTAGATGACCAATGATGAAGTAAAAGAAAGAAAGAAAAGAAAAAGAGAAAGAAAAGGAGATGGGTTAGAATTCTTGAGAGAGAGTTAGAGAGAGAAAGTCGAAATTTTCTTCACAAGACTTGCTAAGTAGGTTGAGGGCAACTATTTTGGGCTTTTGAATCAATCAATTCAGTTAAGAATAGAGGAAGAACAATAGGTATGATTTTCCGATTCTTGATTCCTATTTTTCTTCAAATTTGAGAGTTTTTCTTGAAATTAAATTATGAATTTTTAGTATGTTGATATTGGCGGGATTTTTCACAAGTTATAGGAAGAAAATCTGAATTGATTCAGACCAAAAAGTTGAATTCCGATGAACGTTAAGAAGCTGATTTTTTTTTTGTAAGTTTTAATTTTTGACTATATTTGACCTTGATTATTTCTTGTTGTGATTGACTAAGAAACTAAGTTAATTTAAGTTGTGTAGAGAAAATTATGAAAACTCAAAGAAAATAGAAAAGAATCGAAAACTGATTTGGACATCTGGAAGTTTTGACGAATGAGTCGACTGCGTAGGTGACAACACGTGAGAGAGATTTCAGAAATTTTGAAGCTCCTAACATGCATAAAAACTAGTTTGGGAAGGCACCCATCATCCAAGTAAGTAACCACACGGACTTTAGGCAAGTAATACTTCTAGGGATCGCTAGGACGTGCTATCATGCAAGCATTCTTTACCTTAGGTGGTTAGATAATATATGTTAAGGACTTCGTTAGGACATTTTTTTTATGAGCATGTACGGTATGTATGTCATGGTAAAATTATCGTTATGCCCCCAAGTTGAGATTTTCGAGAACCATGCTGTTTTATGTATTAGGCATGGTTAGAAAGAAAATATGCATGACTAGAATATGAGTTGGGCAATATGGATGAGTGTGGTATGCATGATGTAAGAAATTACAAAAATGCACCTATGATGAGATTTGCGATGAATGATGCTTTATATGTTTTTCGTTGTGTTAGGAAGGAGAATAGGCTATTGTGATCTATGTTCTGTGTGATTGATGAATGTTATCTCCCCGTTGAGCTTATTTGTTTGTATGTGTGCATGATACAGTATGTGTTAGCTTTAGATGTTTGATTGTGTGTTCTCCCTATAGAGCGTGTTTTTCGGCACAGAGGTAGGGCATTAGAGTTAGGTTGGCTAGAAGATGACCTAGGTAAGGACACCTTCTATAGAATGACCACTTTAGGACGATAAGATGTTCTAAAACCCTAGTGCTCCCAGACTAAGAAAGACTTGAGGAGTTAGAACAGATAACCTAGAGTTGGAAGTTTGAATCCAGAGTTGGAAGTTTGAATCCAGTAATCCTCCTCAGACCCTAGATATTACTAAGGTGAAGTTTAAATCATGGATTACATGCTCAGGTGATTGATAAAAACATCTCCCTAGCAAAGCATGCATGAGAGAACTTAATTGAGATTAGGGCACTACAACTAGTGCTATTTACATGTTGACTTAGGTCAGTATGTTTCCAATAGACATTGCACCCTAGGATCATAAGGGATCAGAGGTTTAGACTTGTGTGCACTTAGATATTGGTTTGGTCCAAGAAGTTAACCCTGAACGTTCTAGAAATGAGAGATGAGATTTAAACCACCTAGATACCCCTAAGAATGACAAAGGTAGCCTCCTAGGCCGATAGCAGTCGGTATAGTGTCTGAGGACCCCCACTTCCCTTTTCACTTTAGAACGGTACTGTTGAGCTAGGCGTGAGGCTAGTTAGGGATGTGTGACTCGATTATTTGACGGATTATCCTGCATGATAGATTCATCCTGTGGTAGGGCGTAGATCATGCTGGTAGCCAGTGGATTACCCTGCACGGTGGATCTGTTCTGTAGTAGGTCGTTCATCATGCGGGTAGTCAATGGTTGCCCTGCACGAAGGATCCGTCTTATGGGAGGGCGCTGATCATGCGACTAACCAGTGGAGCTGGCACGTATTGGGGGGTAGCGCCCCCCAACCTTGGGCAACTTCATGGTCTGTGGGATGCGTACGCTAGCTAACCTCCCATGGATAATGAGCAGGGTAACACTCACCATGTTATTCCCACCTGGTATGGAGTCTATGGAGATATCACCTCATCTTCAAATACCGGTAACTGTTGCGTAAGCTAAGGTAGCTACCCAAGACTTGAGGTACCGATATCAGATCATAGATATGATCTTATGTCAAATTCTTTGTTTTGGCATGATATTCTGCTTTCTGTTAGTATTTTATTTTTATTTCTGTTAAGTATTGTACTGACTATAAATAAGGTCATTTTTCACATAATAAAGTAACAAATTTTCTTCTTTCTCCAAACTTATCTTCATTAAATTTATCGTTTGATATCAGAGCCTTGTCTCTTTTAGCTGCAGCTAAAGATGACTACGGAAGGCAACTTCGTTCAACCAACAATACCCAAATTTGTTGGTCACTACGATCATTGGAGCATGGTAATGGAGAATTACACCCATTGTATCAACATTCGAACTCGATCCCACCTTAGATTTAGAGTCACTCTACTTCTAAGAAAGATAGTTTCAACAAGTTTCACTCTGAGATTGTCTTTCTTTATGATATGCTTTGCAATGGTTGATTTCATTCCAACAAGTTTTGCCCCATACTTTTCCTAAGAAATCAAAATAAAAAATGGGACAAATGTTGATCAAACAAATTTGATAGTGAAACTAAATTGAAACTATCTTACGAATCATATAGTTTATTCAAAAAGATGTCCTCTCACTGTTTCATAATGGAAGGTTTTAGTAAGGTAAAGATGGAAAATAAATACAAGCACTAAAATCAGAAATGGAAACTAAGGATGTTAATATGACTTGTCAACTCGACCAAACGTGACTTACTCAATTCATTCTTCTCGGACTTAGTATGGGACTCACCTGATAAACAATGACAAATCTAGTATTGGCATCTCTTCGCCTGGCCACTTTAGCGTCAACTATTGTATTCTCTGAATCGTACAAATATCTATATCATGACATTTCCTAGTCATGGCCACATCCCTTTACGTTAGCAAGGTGAGTTGTGTATCACTACATTTTCTCGTCATGGCCATAACCATTTTCAGAAGCAAGGTCAGAAAGTTTGTAACACATCCTTTGTTGGCACTACACTTCGACCAACATCTCATCTAAGCCACCTTCATTTAGCAAACATCGCACTGACACTCCTCTAGTCTTGCTGTGTCATTCACATCTAGCCTGATATTCTCTTCTCGAGCGGATGCTGATCTCGAAAACTCTTGTGAAGCCATCTACCTTAAGCATGAGGTGATGTCTCAAAGAATACATGTGTGCTCACTTATCGGAGCACTTCTACAGAGTAAGAAATCCATTTTCTCGCGCTTTCTTTACTCAATTCAACTACTCTTTCACATCGATATCGTCCACTCCATATGGCTTGCAATTTGGCACTTGGCTGATGCATGTCTTATCTAACCCCGACCTCTTTAGTTGCAACCATTATCACTATGTCTCTAATGCAAAAATCTCTTTCCAAGACACCTACCTAATACACCTTTTGATTATCTGTTGCCCAATTTGAAATCTCAAGCTCTTGGCAAATGAGCTTGGTTTGGATTTCAGGACAGTTAAGACCCCTCCTCGAGAGTCCGCCTTTGACTTACAAAGCTAATCTTCACAGCCTTAAAGGGATGACCTTCCTACTTTGCCAAATTAAATCCAGGTGATGGAGGCTGATTGAGAGTTTTTTTTGGAGAGGGAATTCTAAGGGTTTGAGGAATTTTTTCCTTGATTGTTACAGCATCCATAGATCCTCCACTGGATAGAGTTTTGCTGATGCCAAATAATGACACGTCAACCGTTATCCACTGGCCTCACTTTTAAGTTAATAATTGATAGGGTTTTCAAATAGCATGTTGTCATATAAAATTTGTCTAAATTCTTTCATAAAATATAAAATTTTTCATTATAAACATAATTCAATTTGTGTTTTTAACCCATAAAAGATGTGTATTGAAATCTCACGTCAGTTGGGGAGGGGATCAAAGTATTCTTTATAGAAGGTGGAAATCTTTTTCTAACAGACGCGTTTTAAAAACTTTAAGGGGAAGTCCGAGAGGAAATGCCTAAATATGATAATATCTATCAGCGGTGGGCTTGGGATGTTACTACGAATGGTATTAGAGTCAGATACCAGGCGATGTGCCAGCGAGGAGGCTGAGCCTCGAAGGGGGTGGACACGAGGCGATGTGCTAGCAAGGACGTAGGCCCCGAAAGGGAGTGGATTGGAGGGTCCCTGTTAAGGATAGTTGACCGTTTATTATAAGTCAAATATCTAGATATTTGTCTTACATTACGGCTTACCATATTTGCCATTTTATTAAAGGAAAATATATTGTATTCATTTATTATTCTTTCCTTTTATGGTTATTTCCATATTATTTGTAATTTACCATATTTCTCTATTATGTAACTGGTTATAAATGAGAGAACTCTCACCATCATTTAGGTGTGGTGGTTTCAGCAAACATTTACATGGTATCAAAACCCTTTTGGTTTAACAACCCTGATCCTTTCTTCTCTACGGCTTCCGAATCCTCTTATCATCTTCTTCCTTTCAACACTCTATTTCATATGATCACCATCAAACTTTCTTCATGCAATTATCTTATTTGAAAAAGCCAACTTCTCCCTCTTCTTGAGAGTCAAGACATGCTGGGCTATGTTGATGGAACTATGGTTCCACCAACTCGCTTTGAACCAGAAACCTCCTCAACACTCAACTCTAAATATTTGGCGTGGAGAGCAGCCGATCAACGACTTCTTTGCCTCCTGCTCTCCTCTCTCACCGAGGAAGCTATTGCTGTCGTTGGTCTCTCCACTGAACTAAGACTCAAGGATGACTTGCAGCTGATGAAACATGGCACCAAACCTGTTGCTGAGTATGCCCGTGCCTTCAAAACAATTTGTGACCAACTTCATGCCATTGGCAAACCCGTCGAGGACATTGATAAAGTGCACTGGTTTCTTCATGGACTCGGCACCGAATTTTCAACTTTTTCTACTGCTCAGATGGCTCTCACCCCTATCTCTTGTTTTGCAGATTTAGTCTCTTAGTTTTGAGTTGTTTCAGCACTCCCTTGAGTCCTTTGACTCCACTCCTACAACATTCACAGCCACTAATCGTGGTCGCACCCATGGAAGCCACCCTGCTTCCTCTAGAAACAAGCGAGGTCGTTCTTATTCCCACAAAAATAACTCTTCCAATTGAGGACGAACCCATTCAGGTCAGAGTCGTTGACCACCTCACTACCAAACATGCCACAAAGAAGGCCATTATGCTGACCGCTGCAACCAACAGTATGTTCGACCTAATTCTTCTCATGCTTACCTTGCTGAAGCCTTCAACACGTCATGTTCTATTGCTGGACCCGATGCTGCTGAATGGTTTCTAGACACTGGGGCTTCGGCCCATATGACTGCCGACCCATCTATTTTGGATCAGTCTAAAAATTACACGGGTAAGGACTCTATGATCGTAGGAAACGGTGCATCCCTACCCATTACCCACACCGGTACTCTTTCTCCTGTTCCAAATATTCACTTATTAGATGTCTTGGTTGTACCTCATCTCACTAAAAATCTTCTTTCAATCAGTAAATTAACGTCTGATTTTCCTCTCTCCGTTACATTTACTAATAATCTTATTACTATCCAGAATTGTCAAACAGGAAGGGTGGTGGCAACCGGTAAAAGAGATGAAGGGCTATATGTACTGGAGCGCGGTAACTCTGCTTTTATTTCAGTCCTTAGAAACAAATCTTTACGTGCTTCATATGATTTACGGCATGCTCGCCTGGGTCATGTGAATCATTCTGTTATTTCTTTTTTAAATAGAAAAGGTCATCTTTCTCTTACGTGTTTATTGCCTTCTCCATCACTATGTAATACTTGTCAGCTTGCAAAAAGTCATCGATTGTCTTATTCCTGCAATGAACGTAGGTCGTCTCATGTGTTAGATCTTATTCATTGTGATCTTTGGGGTCCTTCCCCCATCAAATCAAATTCGGATTTTCTTTATTACGTTATTTTTATTGATGATTATTTTTTATTCACTTGGCTTTACCCTTTAAAATTTAAATATGAGTTCTTTGATATTTTTCTTCAATTTTAGAAATTTGTGGAAAATCAATATTCTTCTCGTATCAAGGTATTTCAAAGCGATGGAGGTACCGAATTTACTAGCACTTGTTTCAAAACTCATTTACGTAATTCTGGCATCCACCATCAACTCTCTTGTAATATACACCTACTCAAAATGGTCGTGCCGAGAGAAAACATCGTCATGTGACTGAGACTGGCTTGACCCTTCTCTTTCACTCTCATCTTTCTTCTCATTTTTTGGTTGAAGCCTTCAGCACTGCAGCTTATATTATCAACCAGTTGCCTACTCCACTTCTGGGAGGTAAGTCACCCTTTGAACTCCTCTATGACTACTCTCCACATTATGACAATTTTCAACCCTTTGGTTGTCGTGTTTATCCTTACTTGTGTGATTATATGCCTAACAAGCTTTCTCCCTACAGCATTCCTTGTATTTTTTTGGGTTATAGTCCTGCTCATAAAGGATTTCGCTGTCTTGATCCCGCCACCACTAAGCTATATATCACCCTCCATGCTCAATTTGATGAAACTCACTTTCCTGCTATCCCTAGCTCCTAGGCCCAACCTCTTTCCTCTCTTCCTATTTCAAATTTCTTGGAATCACATCTTTATCATATTGATTCATCACCCTACCACTTCATCATCGCACATTCCTCGATCTAGTTCATCCCCGTGTGATATTTGTTATGACCTTGTGGATGAGTCTGTGCAGGTTGATACTTCTCTTGCAGGTTCCACTTTGCCACCCTCGACTTCTGATTCGACCTCTATTGAACCTACTGTTGATTCCTCTTGTTTGGGCTCTCATCCTATGATCACACGAGCTAAAGCTAGTATATTCAAGACTCGTCATCCAACAAATCTTGGTATTTTGAGCTCATCTGAACTTCTTTATGCTCTTCTTGGATCCACTGAGCCAAAGGGATTCAAATCTGCGGCTAAGAATCTTGCTTGGGTTGCTGCCATGGATGAAGAAATTTGAGCTTTACAACAAAATGATACTTGGACTTTGGTTCCTCGCCCTGCCAACACCAACATCGTGGGCTCTAAATGGGTGTTTCATATTAAATATTTGCCTGATGGATCCGTCAAGCGTTTCAAGGCTCGTCTTATTGCCAAAGGTTATACTCAAGTTCCTGGTCTTGACTACACTGAAACTTTCAGTCCGGTTGTCAAAGCTACCACTATCCGTATTGTGCTTTCTATTGCAGTCACAAATAAATGGCCTCTCCCGACAACTTGATGTCAAGAATGCTTTTCTCAATGGAACTCTTATTGAACGTGTTCATATGGAACAACCTCTTGGTTATATTGATCCTTAATTTCCCACTCATGTTTGTCTATTAAAGAAAGCCCTTTATCGCTTAAAGCAAGCTCCTCGCGCCTGGTTTCAGCGTTTTAGCTCATTTCTTCTCACACTTGGTTTTTCTTGCAGTCGCGCTGACACGTCCCTTTTTATCTTTTATCAACAATCTAACTTTATCTATTTGCTTCTTTATGTTGATGACATTATTGTTACCGGCAACAACTCATCTCTTATTGACAGGTTTACTCGCAAGCTTCATTCTGAGTTTGCGACCAAAGATTTGGGTTCTCTCAATTACTTTCTTGGTCTTGAAGCTATACCCACTCTTGATGGTCTCTTTATTAGTCAGTTAAAATATGCTCGAGATATTCTTACTCGTGCTCAGTTGCTCGATAGCAAACCAGTCCACACTCTCTATAGATCTTTTGTTGGCGCCCTTCAATACTTGACTATTACGTGTCCAAATATTTCCTATGCAGTCAATTCTGTCAGTCAATTCTTGCATGCCCCTACTGCAGATCACTTTCTTGCTGTCAAACGTATTCTTCGCTATGTCAAAGGAACACTCCACTTTGGTCTTACTTTTCGTCCATTCACTGTTCCTAGTATGCTAGTCGCTTATTCGGATGCTGACTGGGCGGGTTGTCCCGATACTCGTCGTTCTACATCCGGCTATTCTATTTATCTTGGTAACAATCTCGTTTCTTGGAGTGCCAAAAAGCAACCTACTGTCTCACGCTCCAGCTGTGAATCTGAGTATCGCGCTCTTGCCACGACTGCTGCTGAACTTCTTTGGGTTACGCATCTTTTGCATGACCTCAAGGTCCCTATTTCACAGCAGCCCTTACTCTTATGTGACAACAAAAGTACTATTTTTTTGAGCTCGAATCCCGTTTCTCACAAGCGGGCCAAACATGTTGAACTAGATTATCATTTCCTTCGAGAACTTGTTATTGCTGGAAAACTTCGCACACAATATGTACCTTCTCATCTCCAAGTTGCTGACATCTTCACAAAAAGTATTTCTCGACCTCTCTTTGAATTTTTCAGATCCAAGCTTCACGTTCGTTCAAATCCGACGCTCAGCTTGCGGGGAGGGAGGGGGGGGGGGGGGTGTTAAAGATAGTTGACCGTTTATTATAAGGCAAATATCTAGATATTTGTCTTACATTAAGACTTACCATATTTGCCATTTTATTAAAGGCAAATATATTGTATTCATTTATTATTCTTTCCTTTTATCGTTCTTTCCATATTATTTGTAATTTACCATATTTCTCTATTATGTAAATGATTATAAACAAGAGAACTCTAACCACCATTTAAGTGTGGTGGTTTCAGCAAACATTTACATTCCCACATTGATTGGAGAAGGGAACGAGTGTCAGCGAGAATGCTGGGCCTCGAAAGAGGTGGATTGTGAGATCCCACATTTTCTCTATATGATGTGGAAACCTAAGATCCCATATCAGTTGAGGAGGAGAATGAAACATTTTTTATAGGATGTGGAAACCTCTCCCTAGCATACTTGTTTTAAAAACATTGAGGGGAAGTTTGAAAGGAAAAGCCTATTAAAACCTTGAGGGAAAGTTCGAAAGAAAAGGCTCAAGGAGGACAATATCGGCTAAATTACATCATTTTTATTGAAATTTTTGTCTTATTACATCCCAATGAAGATGAATTTAGGAAGTGAAGTAGTAGAAACATGTTTCACTTTATTTAAACATTGTCTACTTAGACCATGAGCTCTCGTGACTTTACTTTTATTTCTTCCGAATGTTTTATACCAATGAAGATAGTGTTGTTTATATATCTATGATATTCTCAACTAATTTAAATTAATTTTAGGATGTTCTAATGACAGGAACCTTTTCCACCTTCCCCTAGACGTCAAGAATGACTTCAATGAGACTGCCATCGGGACCATACAATGGTTTGGATATGATCTCTGGCCAAGCTTGTAAGACTACCACCACACTCGGATTCTCCTCCTCTATTATCTTTACAGCCTTATTCCCATCTTCGCCCACCAGCTCAGGCCAAGACCTCTTTCCTAAGCAAATGAGGCATCTACAAACTTAACCAAACAATTTCTTGAAAAGAAGAGTGTATTATGGGCGGTTGGGCATACCTGAATTTCCATCCGCAGACATCCTTTTGCTTTCTTCCTTCTGAATTCAAGCTTCCCTATATGTTTGTGGGTTAGTTGTTTATGTCAATGAAGTCATTATAAATAGGTGGTTCAATCTAACTCAGGGTTGAAAGATTATTTTGTAAAAGTACATCGGTTGGAGAGGGGAATGAAGAATTCGTTATAGAGATGTGAAAACCTCTCTCTCTCTAGAAGATGAGTTTTAAAATCGTGAGGTTGACGACGATATATAACGGGCCAAAGCGGACACTATCTGCTAGCTGTGGGCGTGAATTATTACAAATTATATCAGAGCTATAGCGCTATACATCAGGTAGTGTGCCAGCGAGGACGATGGCCCCCAAGGGAGTGGATTGTGAGATCTCACATTAGTCGTAATTTTAAAATCGTGAGACTGACGACAATACGTAGCAAGTCAAAATAGACAATATCTGCTAATAGTGGGCTTGAGCTATTATAATGAAAAAAAGTAATATTAATCTAATTCAATCTAACTCAGAGATAATTGAATCTAATAGGTATAAATGGACATGAACCGACAAGGTTATTAGTTTTTAAAATAGATGTTATAAGATAGAATCTTATTTTGAAGTCATCCATAAATAAACTTTAGCCATAGTGAACTTTTACATCCTAGTATCTCCATGTATACTTCTTGTATCTTCTCTCTTTTGTTTTTTATAATTTTCATCTAAATTGAGTGTGAGTTGTGCAATTCTAACAAATGGTATCCGAGTTAGGATAGACTCACTCCAATTTGTGAAGATGAAAAGTTTAAAAGATTGGGATCCAGAAGTTTGATGGATCTGATTTCAGTTTCTAGAACATGCATATTGAAGATTTACCGTACTAGGAAGATCTTCTTGTACCTTTGCCCAGGGTAAAGCCAGATTCCATGACCATGAAGCAGTGGAAGCTCACGGATCTGTAAGATCTAAGGTTGATTTAGTTGATTCTCTCCTGAAACAGGTTCGAAGCTCAAAGATCGGTAGACTTTAGGGTTTATCCAGTCAACGCTGTCTTGAAATGCAATGGAAGCTCAAGGATCGGTAGGCTCTAGAGTTGATCCAATTGTCGCTATTCTGAAATGGGTGGAAGCTCAAGGACCTGTAGATTCCAAGGTTGATCCATTTGACGTTGTCTTGAAACGTAGTGGAAGCTCAAGAATCAATAGGCTCTAGGATTGATCTAGCTAACGCTATCTTGAATCTCGGTGAAAACTCAAGAACCAGTAAACTCTAGGGTTGATCCAGTAAGCTCTAGGGTTGATCCAGTTGATGTTATCCTGAAACACAGTGGAAGCTTAAGATGGATAGAAATTTTTATTTTTTTTATAAGAAAATCTAACTCCTCACTTTCTCAACCTAATAGATATTTGACATCTTTTATTACTTTCAAATGAAGATGAAGTTAGGAAGTAAACCCGTAGAAACATGCTCAGACATTTATTTATTGTATCAACCATACATATTCAAGACATTTGATTATGAGGAACTTTAACCACAATATTCTATATTCTGTATATTGACAAGAAGAAAAATTCGAAAGGGTATAAATCTGATGGCACTGGAAATGCTACCGACTGCACCTATGGCCGCCATCGAGAATCATCTTCCTTAATAAAATTTATTGCAATAGCAGCATCATCTTCCTTAATAAAATTTACCTAATTTCAATCAGAAGTTAGAAACATGGGTAAAAATAGATGTATCCGTTTAACCTATTGGAAATCACTTCGAACAGAATGAAAAATTCTCGTTTATTGTTTACGTAGATTCACTTCGATCCATCGAGATCTATAGAGAATCTTTACCTGATCTCTACAAAAATAAAGAGGTAGTGACACAGATAATACTTCCTTGTCTCTGTCCATGAACCTCTCTAATACAGTGTAGAATTTGGATGAAAAAATTACTAGTCTTACGTACTTATTTCAACTATGTCGAGCATCTTGGAATCGCTCTCTATTTGTTGATCAAAGATGGGATGAGATGTTTTGTATTGGTTGAATAATGACATATCTATACAACAATATTTGATGGTATAATTTGAAATTTGTGACCATGTTTCGTATATATTCTCGTATTCAAAAAGTGAAACCCCCTGGTATATATTCCTGTATAAACAAAGTCAAATCTTAGACAAAAAAGAAAACTTTTATATTATAATATGAAAGTACATAGTGAAGGGGAAGATTTTTTTGGTCGATGTCATATAGTTTAATCAATTGAATGAAGATCGGGTTAGTGAAACTTCAAATATATGGTACTTTATTTAATACAATAACGAAGAGGATTAGAGGAAGTTAAATGAATGAATCATCATCTCTAGTTTTTGTTAGAGGTGTTAGTGAGTTTGCGTTGGATCAGGTTGAGACATTTTTTTAGACTCGACGAGTTGTAAACGGATAGAAACAACCTTATTAAATAATGAACCAAACCTAACCTTACAACAATTTTTTTGGATTGAATTGGTTCAAGTTGTAAATTTTTTCGAACGAAACAACCTTATTAAATAATGAACCAAATCCAAATTCTGTTGTAATTTTTTTTGGGTTAGGTTGGCTCCAGATGTTTGGGTCATTTATTTATTTATTTTTTAATAAAAAAGTAAAATGTTAGTTTTTGTTATTTTTTATTATTATTATTATTATTATTATTATTATTACAAAAACATGTTGAATTCTTGAGTATCTAAAAACCTGCTTGTTGCTACTAGCTCTTTTTGCGTTGACAAAGGGATTTTTAGGTTTGTGTTGCTGCTCTTCTCCACTAAAACAAGATATTAGTTATAATGATTTTAATCGGAACAACCCATAAGTATTTCCGAGTACAAAAATTTATTTGATTTAAATCGAACGATGATATTCAAACATCAAATGGGTACTATTCTCAATGTATAAATTTTTCAAAGTTTTTCAAACCTATTTTTTATATCTTTTCTCATTTTCATTTAGTTATGAGATCGAACATGAGTTTATCTATTAGAAAAAGATAGACTTAGAGAAACACACCTTAATTTATTTTATTCACATAGTAAGGTCTTAGCAAATTCAAGGGACCAAATTCACCTTTCCATAATCGTCAACAAAGTCTTGGACTCGATTTTGCCTATAATCAAGAGGTGCCCAGTTTTGGCCTCGTGGCATTTGAATCAAGTATTTGAATCAAGTATTTGAATCAAGTGTGTGATGGATTTCGCTGGTTGTTGGGATGAACACCTACCCCTCATGGAAGTTGTTTATAATAACAACTATCAAGCAAAGATTCACATGGCTCCGTTGAGGTTCTGTATGGGAAGAGGTGTCGGACACCAGTGTTTTGGGAAGAGTTGGAACCCAACAACTTATGGGACCAAACTTAGTTCAGGTCACCAACGCGGTAGTCCAGAAAATCGGATCATGGATACTTACTGCACAAAGCCGGCAAAAGAGTTACGCTGACACTCGAAGAAAGGATCTCGAGTTTGCGGTGGGCGAACATGTTTTCCTGAAGGTAACGCCCATGAGAGGGGTGTTAAGGTGCGGGAAAAAGGGGTAAGTTTAGCCCCAAGTTCATTGGTACCTTTCAAATCCTTGAGAGGATTGGTGTCGTGGCATACAGGTTGGTGTTGCCACCCGCTCTCGCCACTGTGCACAATGCTTTTCATGTATCCATGTTGAGAAATATGCACATCGGACCCCACACACAACATTGAGCATGGAGCACTATCGCTTCGAGAGGATCTATCATATGAATAGGCCCCATTCGAATTCTAGCCCGAGATGTCAACCGATTGCGAAACAAAGAGTTTCCCCTTGTCAAAGTCCTGTGGGATAATCATCTGAATAGCGAGGCTACCTGGGAACGTGAGGATGACTTTAGGAAGTCTTACCCTAAACTTTGTCAGGAATAACCAACTTTCGGGGATGAAAGTTTCTAAAGATGAGAGAATTTGTAACACCCGAACCCCGACGAGAAACTTAAAACCTAAGTTTTACCCTTTAAGTTGAACTTCTGAGATTTTATTGAGGATCTTAGAGACCGAATTTTGAGATGAGGTAGAAGAGAAAAATGTTTAGAAATATCTCAGGAACTCAAGAAAAATATAAAAAGAAAAATGGTGGAAAATTAGAAAAGAGAGGAAAAGAAAAGAAAAAGAAAGGAAAAAGAAAATAGAGAGAGAAAGAATGTTCTAGAGAGAAGGAAAAGTAACTGCCACTTCCGATCCGGCCACGAGGAGTCCGATTCCGACCGAGATTTCTTCACAAATCGTTCACATAACCTATAGGAAGCATTCTGGATCCTTGAGTCGTCCAAAACCGTCAAGGAAGGAGATAATCCGTGTTGGGGAAAGGAATATTGAAAGAGATAGAAATAGATCAAAACTGCAGTGATTTATTATTGTTTTGTCACTAAAGAGTTACACAATGCCAATATTTATAGGCTTATACACTAAGCAGAAATAGTAACAACCTCCAATATTTATAGGCTTATACACTCACCAGAAATAGTAACAACCTCCTAAAATCTTGATACTTAAAATACTGTGAATCATATCTCAGTTTTGAATACTTTGAATCATATCTCAACTACTTTGAATCATATCTCAACACTCCCTCTTGATTCAAAGTTGCAGATGTCGAGTAATAGTCTGAAGTAGCATAACTTTTCTTTTGACAAAGCCTTCGTAAGTATGTCTGCTATAACCCGTACAATGTTTGTCTCAGCTTGTATACCTTTGTTTCTTTGTCTTTCTTTATGAATCCCTTTGGTTGTGTTACATAGACCGCTTCTTGTAAATCTCCATAGAAAGTCATTTGATAAGTCAACCATATCCCATGTTCCATTTTTCTAAATGGACTGCATTTCTTCTGCCATGGTTTTCTTCCCCTCTTCTTTTTCAGCTGCTTCTTCATAACTCATAAGGTCTGAAACAGTAAGAGCAAATTGACATGATGCATATATATCAGCTAAAGATTTATACTTCCTTGGAGGTGTCTCATCCGAAAATTCTTCAAGAGAAGAGTTGTTGTTTAGTGATGCTGAGGATGATGAATTTGACAAATTTTGTGTTGCAGTGGAGGCACTAAGAGATGCACTGGAGTTGACCCTTGCCTCTTCAGTTGGAGAAACTTCAATTGTAATCTCTTGCTGCTCCTCTTCTTTACTCAAATCCCAACTCACGATTTCATTAAATATTACATCCCTTTTAACTAAAATCTTTTCAGGTTGTATAATTTATATGCCTTTGATTGAGTACAATAGCCAATGAAAATGCATTTTTTAGATTTTTCATTAAGCTTTTGACGAGTTTGAGGATGTTTCAAAGCATAAGCAACACAACCAAAGACTCGTAAATGACTTGCAGATGGTTTCCTTCCATGCCATGCTTCATAAGGAGTTCGATTCATAACAGCCTTTGTTGGTGAGAGATTTAATAGATAGACAGATGTTGCTACAGCTTCTGCCCAAAATTGGTTTGGAAGTCTCTTTGCTTGTAACATACTTCTTGGCATCTCCACAATAGTTCGATTTTTTCGTTCAGCGATTCAATTTTGTTCTGGAGTGTAGGGAGCTGTTAACTCCCTTTGGATGTCATTTCTTCACAAAACAAATTGAACTCTTTAGATATGAACTCGCCACCTCTATCTGTGCGAAGAACTTTAATGTGACAACCACTTTGGTTCTCCACCATCGCTTTAAAATTCTGGAACTTCTGGAAAGTTTCTGACTTATGTTGTAGGAAGTAAACCCAGCTCATGCGACTATAGTCATCAATGAATAGTAAAAAGTATACACTCCCACCCAAGGACTTCGTTTGTATTGGCCCACATAAATCAGCATGAATTAGTTCTAGACAATATGAAGCTCTTTTAGCTTTTACAACAGGAAAGCACTTCCTAGTTTGCTTGCCATGAATGCATCCTTCACATAAATTAGTTAAATCAATTCTTGGTAATCCGAAAACCATACCTTTGTCCCTGAGTATTTTCAGGCCCTTCATATAAATATGCCCATATCTAAGATGCCATAATGTCGAGTCATCTTTTGTGATAGCAGTAAGAGCAAAATTCTCCATGTTAGAAAATCTAGTGGAAACATCTTATTTGAAGTCATGGCAATTTGAACTTTATGACCTGATTTCTTATGTGTAATGACACATGTGTTGTCATCGAATAGAACAAAATGTCCTCTGGTCGTCAATTGTCCAACACTCAATAAATTGTACCATAAATCAGGTACAAATTAATTATTATCTAATTGTTTTATCTTACCATGACTGGTTTCGACTTTCACTGTACCTTTTCCCTCAACTTGCATCTCTTTTGTAATCAAGCTCTTTGAATAAGGATTTGGTGCCTGTCATATGGTTCGAGCATTCGCTATCAACAAACCATAGGTCACCTTTTTTTGGATTAATATCAATACACGCCATAAAAAGCTTTTCTTCTTCTTCTTCATTATCTGCTGCAAAATTCATTCGTTGATTTTTATACCAACAATCAGCTTTTGTGTGCCCATACCTTCTGCAATGGTAACATTGTATGACATTCCTTTATTCATTGAATTTCCTTTGTCCATCATTTCTCCATCTACCCCTGTTACCGCGACCACCATGGAAGCTGCGAAATCCTCCTCTTCCACGACTTCTGCCTGCTAAATTAATATTTTCTTTTTCGTTGTTGGCTGTCTCCTTCACTTGTAGTGCCTTTTCTTCATTCCTTTCTGATGATCTATTGATTCTTGACTCATGAGCCTGAAGCGAGCCAATCAGTTCATCAACAGAGAGTATTGATAGATCCTTAGCTTCTTCTATGGCAGCCACCACATGGTCAAACTTTGGAGTTAAGCTTCTTAACACCTTTGCAACAATTGTTTCATCTGAAATTTTCTCTCCATAGGTACACATCTGACTGACTATTGCCATTGTTCTTGACAAAAAGTCAGCAATTGATTCACCATTCGTCATGAGCAGAGTTTCAAAATCACGTCTTAGAGATTGAAATTTCACTGTTATGACCTTTGAATCTCCTAGAAACTTCTTCTGTAGAATTGACCATGCTTGCTTTGATGAGATTACTGCTGCAATTTGTGAACAAATAGTCTCATGAACTGCTTGCTGAATAATGAATAGAGCCTTGACATCGTTTTTCTAGGTTTCTCTTAGTCTCTCCTTTTCTTCTATTGTGGGTTCTAATACATCAACAAACCCGTACTCCACCAAGTCCCATAGCTCCTGCGATCTGAGCAAGGTCTTCATCTTGATGCTCCACCACTCATATTTCTCACCATTAAAGATTGGTAACAGTGGTTCAGAGGAAGAAAAACCAGCTACTGCCATTTTCGTTTTGTGAAAAAAATATATTCACTCACTCTCGTGTTGAGAGGAACTTGGCTCTGATACCAAATTTGTTGAGGAAAGGAATATTAAAAGAGATAGGAATAGATCAAAGTTGCAGTGCTTTATTATTGTTTTGTCACTTGATGATTAAAGAGTTACACAATTCCAATATTTATAGGCTTATATACTAACCAGTAATAGTAAACTATGGAAATCTAGATAAATTCAAATCTACTAACAACCTCCTAAAATCTTGATACTTTGAATACCGTGAATCATATCTCAGTTTTGAATACTTTGAATCATATCTCAACAAACCATAGGTAATTTCTTGTACCTTTGTTTCTGAATTTTCCTCAGATTTGTGAGAAATATGAGGATTTAGATTCTGAAATTTATGTATGTTAATCGAGAGAGGTTTGCGCTCATAATCCATGAAGGAAGTCTTGATCGATTCAGATCGAAAATAGGAGTTCCGGCTTTCACCAAAGGATGTAAGTATTGATGTTTCTTGCCAACTTTGAACTAAGATTATTATGTCGGTAGTTAGAAATAAATTACAAGAAAAATATATCAGGATAGGTGGACTTGAGATCTTAAGTTCTTATGAAGAAATCGATTTAATTCAAGTTACGGTTTGGAAGATAGAAAAATCCAAAATAAATAGGTTGATATAGAATTTGACCGGAATCTAAAAATTGGATGAACTCAGGCAATCGGCGACGGAACGCAGCCGCCGAAAAGGGAGGACACGCGTCGAGCAAGTGGTGGAGAGACGCGTCTGGCGCCTCCACTGTCATGCGTCTGACGGTTGACCCGAAACCCGACCCGCGCTCCGTGAAGCAACCCGACGACCCGCAGTCCAACCCGAAACCTACCTCCAGTCACTGTGCGACACGTGTCATGCCCAGAAAATTCGAGGGGTAAGTTTACGTCCGCTGGGGTTCGAAACGTGCCACTGCCCGCGCGTTGCCCACGTTGACCGCGCGTACGCCCTGCGCATGGAGATCGCGCGAGGGGAAGTGTGCAAGCGCGTGGGAGTCCTCGTAAACGCGTGCAGGCGCGTGAGTTCCCTATTTTCATCCACTTTTCGTCCCGATTCCAGTGCTAATCCTATTTTACTGTGAACTAGGTCTCTGTATAGAAAATTCGTAATTTTCAGACTCCATTACGACTGTAATCAAGCTCGGGAAGGTACGCGACATACTTGTAAGTAACCACACGTATTTAGGAATACTTGTAGGGTGCGCTTGGTTTTGCATGCATGCTAGAGCAAATTATTCCTAGGTGGCTAGATCTAATGATCGTATGTATTTAGGGAATTAAGTATATATTTGTTAGACTTGCTGCCCTAGTGAGATTTCGTACTCGTTGTTTGTATGCTTGCTGGATTATCTTACTACTACTTTTATCTGTTCATACTATGTTGGCGGACGAGAGAATTTGTGTATCTAAGCTCTTGGTGTTGATGGTTGTTACCGCCCCGTTGAACTTGTATGATCGTATGCATTGTTAATCATACATAAACTCCTGTTGAATGATTGTGTGAACTTATGATATGATTGATAAGTTGTAGTGTTATGTTATGCCTAGGGTGAACACTCTTGTAGGGTTTGAGTTGGGTTTAGTTAGGGGACCCTCCTGATGTTATAGTCTATGGTGTCGTGAGCGACGCTTAGAGGGAGAGACCCTTTAACCCTAGACTGTTATGGACTTGGAAGTCTTGATTGAGTGAATCTTGAAGTCAGGGCCCCTAACTCAATAGTTTTAACTACCCTTGAGATATAGAGAACCACATTAGGACCCCGAGGTGTAGAGAGAAGACCTCTTAGCCGACAGTAGCTGGTATAGTGTTTGAGTATGCTCCGCTTCCCTTCCTACTCCAGTGTGGTACTGTTGAGCTAGGCGAGGCGCCAGTTAGGGAGATGTTACCCTCCCCTTCCTACTCCGGTGTGGTACCGTTGAGAGTGCGAGACGCTAATTGGAGAGATGTTACCCTTCCCTTCCTACTCCAGTGTGGTACTGTTGAGCTAGGCGAGATGCCCGTTAGGGAGGTGTTACTCTTCCCTTCCTACTTCGGTGTGGTACTATTGAGCTTGGCGAGACGCCTATTAGGGAAGTGTTACTCAGTGGTAGATCGACTACTCTGCATGGGGATCCATCTTGTGGTAAGATGTTAATCACGCGGGTGAGTCAAGGTCGCCTGCATGATGAGCCTATCCTGTGGAAGGACGTTGACCAAGCAGTGACTAATTCTAGCTGGGTGAGTCAAGGGGTACATGTAGTTATGAGGGAGCACCTCATCCTCAAACGCTGAATACCACTTCAAAGGTTAAGTCCTTCCACTCTGAACTGTGTACTGAGAGTACTGAGACTCTAGGGTCTAGAGCATAGTTGGTGGTTCTCTCCTAAATTTGGATGCGATTAAGAGCCTACAAGTAGGTTGCTTACTGAGTATATTTTTATACTCATCCCGTTTTCCTTTTTTTTTCAGGTATCAGTCGAGGTGGGGAGGTTTTCGAGAGCTGCACTGTCACAGAGGGGTGTCGTTCTGGAGCGCCAATCCCTTGTCGGTCTTTTAGAGTCTTTTGTATTTTTCTTCATAATTGTATTTCCCGTTTGTAATATTTGACTTTAATTTTGGTGTCATTGACTCCTTTTTCTTGCTTTAAATTTTATCAGATTTTCATCTCCTATTTTATCTTCTTTTTTATTTTATTTGTTTTTCGCTTTCGTCTTTTTAGTCACGATTCGGTTTTTTCAAAGTCTCGAAAATCGGGTCGTGACAAACATGCATCCTATGAAAATTTTCAAGAGGTCACCCAACTAAAATTGCTTCAAACAAAGCAAGCTTAATTATGAAGTTTTTATAATTTAGCCACGAAAAAGGAAGATAGACCTTGTTTGTATGGGTAGTAACTTTCATGTCCTTTAGAATTTTCTTAGTCATCCTATCATCACGTTCGCTCTCTTTTGGATGTGGTCTTGGTTCATTTATGCACCCTTTCTTTATTTAGGTGTCACATGCCCACCAACTTTCGTCTTGGTTCGTTCACGAACCACATCTTACTAGGAAAGGTATCGCTTTGATACTATTTGTAATGGCCCATGCCCAAGATTTGGAATCCAAATTTGGCACTTGATGACCCTCATATTCGTCTTGGTTCGGGCCATGATTTACCTAATTTCAATCATAACATTAGAAACATGTGTAACAAGTAGAGGTACCATTTAATTCATTGAGATCCACTTCGAACATAATGAAAAATTTTCCGTTTATTGTTTACATTGTTTACGTGGATTCACTTCGACCCATCGAGATCTACAGAGAATTTTTACAAAAATAAATAGGTAATGGCATAGATAAGATTTCCCTGTCACCGCCCATGAACCTCTCTAATACAATGTAGAATTTGGAAGAAAAAATTACTAGTCTTACGTACTTATTTCAACTATGTCGAACATCTTGGAATCGGTCTCTATTTGTTAATCTAAGATGGGATGATATGTTTTGTATTGGTTGAATGATGACATATTTATATAGCAATATTTGATGGTATAATTTGAAATTTGTGACCACGTGTCATATATATTCCCATATTCAAAAAATGAAACCACTCGGTATATATTCTTGTATAAACAAAGTCAAATCTTAGACCAAAAAGAAAACATTTATATTATAATAAAAGATAAATTTTTAAGAAACCGAAGTTTATTGAGCGTATCAATGAAAGTATATAGTGAAGCGGAAGATTTTTTTTGGTCGATGACATAATTTAATAAATTAAACGAAGATAGGGTTAGTGAAACTTAAAATATGGATCTGGGGTGTTCGTGAGTTGAGTTTGGGCGGGATGAGACATTTTTTAAACTCAATCAAATTGTCGAGTTTAAATTTTTTTCGATCGAAACAACCTTGTTAAATAATGAATCAACCCCAACCCTACCATTAATCTTTTGGATTGGGTTGGTTGAGGTTGTAAATTTTTTCAACCAAAACAACCTTAATAAATGTAAGGGTCCAAGCCCACCGCTAGGAAATAATGTCCTCTTTTTGAGCTTTCTCTTTCAAGTTTCCGCTCAAGATTTTTAAAATGTGTCTGCTAGAAAGAGGTTTCCACACCAAAGAATGCTTCGTTATCCTCCCCAACCAACATGGGATCTCACATTAAATAAAGAATGCTTCGTTATCCTCCCCAACAAACATTCAAAATCCTCAACTGCAGTACGTCTTATACCGAAAGATAATTCTGATGTGAAGGCAATCGTACTATTAGTTTGGTCTGGAGTGACTAAAAATTTCAAACGTAATCGAATTCGAGTTTTTGTTAATATAAACGATAAGGTAGTTGAAGTTCCTCAAATTGATTGAAATAACTTGAATGCCTATGTTTGAAACAATTAAGACAATAATTAAATAAGCTAGAATCTAGCTTTCTACCCTAATATTTGACTTATATGTATGATTTATTTGAATGTTTGTTGGGCATTTAAATATTTGTATGCTAATGGGAGAGCAACTAAAACCCTATTCTCCTCCTCTATGGTTGGCATACCGATTCAATAGGAGTTGCACTCACAGGTCGAATGATGGGTCAAGTTGATTCGCAGGCGCTTGGGTTGGGCTTCGGGTTGCAGTTTTGGCTCGAGTCAATCTACTTGTAGGCGCTCATTGTGTTCTAAGCGTAGCAAATTCCCACGGATTCTTGTAACACCTGAAATTTTATGAAAATAAATAAAAGATATTTTTCAAAAAAAAAAAAAAAAAAGAAGGAAGGAAGGAAAGCATAATGGCATGCAAGCAAGTTGGAGAAGATGACCGTACTGTCAATGGTTAGTTTCTGAACCTTCTCTTTAACAAATTTGAAGCTAACAATTTTTACTAGTTTTATTCTGAGGGCATATTGAGGAATTTTGAAGAAATTTGAAATATTCTCGAATACCCAAAACAAGCTCGAGAAGTCTACATTCATGTAAGTAACCATATGGAAAAGTTTTTAAAAAATACTTGTAAGAGTCGATTAGAATTGAGGGCAATGATTGAGTATTATGTTTAGGAGCCTAGTTTGACCTAGTCTCCTGAGAACTTTTCTTAGTTGATGTGAATAATTTACCACTTAATTATATTTACCGTTATATAGCTTCCGCATGCATGATCTTATAAACTCTGATAGATAATTGGACTTATATGTTTCCTAGTATGCTGAGGTTGGATTATTATCACTTAATAAGCATGATGAGCATGTTATACTAGTATGCTGAGGTTAGGGTCTACTTGTTACGCATGACTTAGTTGTCACGCACATAGTTTATCAGTAGCCATAGAAAGTATACTATTGCAGTTCAAATCGATGGTACCTAGTGGGGAGAGCCATTATCTTTTTACTGATCCAACTCGAGTAGCGTAGTGACAGGTAATTTACTGTTCTAGCCTGAAAACCGTCTTTCGAACAAGATATGACCCCTACGAATTTGTAGTGATGTCATTTGGCATCACCAACGCTCCAACAGTGTTCATGGAATTAATGAAACAAGTATTCAAGGAGTGTCTAGACACGTTCGTGATCGTGTTCATAGATGACATCCTAATATACTTGAAAACAGATCAAGAACACTGACACCAGGTTGGTGTTGAAAAAAAATAAAAAATAAAAAATAAATAAAAATTTAAAATTTAAAAATGTATTACAATAGTATTCTATATTGTTGAAAAAAAAAATGGAAAATTTACATCTACATGGAGCTATCTTTTGTTTTATATAGAACCTACTTCCAAAGGAAGGAGATAACCCTACATTGCGAATTCACCTTCACACTTACAAGCAACCAAAGATAAAAATTCAGCTTGCAACCAAAGATAAAAATTCAGCTTGCAACCAACAATCATGGCACCGAAAATAAGAGGCAAAAAAACGGTGCGAGAGAAGGAAGAAGTGCAACACGATGAATTACAAGAAATAAATCAAGATCTCTTTCTAACGGGCACCGGTTCGAAATGAAGAGAAAAGGGCAAGAACAAAATGGAGAACCTCCCAACACAAAAAGGAATAATCGCAAACGAGGAGGCGTACAACAGGTATGAGCTCCTCAAGTCAAGAGTAGTGTTGGTGGAAAGAAGGTTCCCAACATTCTACCCTACATTTCCGGAATCCTTTCTTAATGCCATCAACGATCTAGGGTGGGAGATGTTCTGTCATCAAAGGGAACAAGCTATAGTGCCGATAATAAAGGAGTTTTACGCACATATTGATCAAGTGGAAGGGTACACAACATTAGTAAGAGGAAAAATAGTTGATTGGAGCCCTAAAGCCATCAACCAACTGTTTCACCTACAATCTTTTGAGCACGCCACCTTCAACGAAATGGTGCTAGCTCCATCGGATGATCAACTTGAGATGGCCTTGAAAATGGTAGCCATAGAAGGAACACGGTGGCAGCTCTCGAGAGGAGGAGCAAGGACGATAATAGCAGTAGACCTCAACCCCGAAGCAAAAGTTTGGGCTACCTTCATAAAAACCAACTTACTACCCACTACACATGATACTACATTGTTAGCTGGTATGAGCTCCTCAAGTCAAGAGTAGTGTTGGTGGAAAGAAGATTCCCAGCATTCTACCCTACATTTTCGGAATCCTTTCTTAACGCCATCACTACTCTTGACTTGAGGAGCAAATACCTGTTGTACGCCTCCTCGTTTGCGATTATTCCTTTTTGTGTTGGTAGGTTCTCGATTTTGTTCTTGCCATTTTCTCTTTGTTTCGAACTGGTGCCCGTTAGGAAGAGATCTTGATTTATTTCTTGTAATTCATCGTGATGCACTTCTTCCTTCTCTCGCACCGTTTTTTTGCCTCTTGTTCTCGGTGCCATGATTGTCGGTTGCAAGCTGAATTTTTATTTTGGTTGCTTGTAAGTGTGAAGGTGAATTCACAATGTTGGGTTATCTCCTTTCTTGTGGAAGTAGGTTCTATATAAAACAAAAGATAGCTCCTTGTGAAAGTAAATTTTCCATTTTTTTAAAAAAATAATATAGCAGACAACTGTAATACATTTTTAAATTTTTATTTTATTTATTTTTTAACAGCCGTCTGCTGTCATTTCTTGACAGCAGGCTGTGCAATTATTATATATTTATTTATTATTATTCTTTTTAACAGCAGTCTGTTGTACTTTTGTATAACAGCAGTCTGCTTGACCGCATGTTACTGTAATTTGTTTTTTTTACATTAAATTGATGTATTTTTTTTCTTTTTTTTGTTTGACAACAAATTGCTGCCATTTGTTCTTTTTTTTGTTTTACAGCACATTGCTGTCAAGTTTCCCTTTTTCTTGTTTGACAGCAGATTGTTGTCATTTTTTGTGTTGGTGCTTTGATTTGAGGTTTCGTAAGAAAGTGCACAACAATTAGATCAAATTCATGCAAATGAGGGAGAACACGATACTTTATGGCAGCTAGGGGTGTACATGGTCCGAGTTGGGTTGGATTGAGGGATTTTTTTGACCCAACCCAAAAGTTCGGGTTGGTTGGATTGGTAACCCAACCCAACCTGAAACTTTTCACAACTCAACCCAACCCAACCCTCAATTTTCGTGTTGGGTTCGGGTTGGGTCCAGGTTGGGTTGTCAAAATTTTTTTTTTTAAGTTTTATTTATCCACAATTTATAATTATTCGGATACAATCTTAGATAAAATACATTAAAAGTTCACAAACAAACACAAATCATTCCATAATTATTCACAAAAAAAAAAAAAAAAAAATTCAATAAAAAATCGCGATCGAAAATTGTAACATATTAAAATAGTTCAACATTGACATAAAACTAAAGACGGCTAAATACCGACATTTCTTAAAAATTGGTTAAAATGAGAAAAATATAAGGATACATCATCAAATTAAATAAACAATAAAAATGATTAGTTTAAAAATATTGTATATAACAAAAATTAAGGAAAATATAAAAATATTTTAATTGAAATATACTTGCTTATAAAAGAGCCCTAAACTATTTAGAAAAATAAAATAAAATGAAATAGAAAATAAATATATTAAAATTTAGAATTATTTGTCTTAATTTAATAACAAAATCTTTAATTTTTAAAATAATTAATTTTTTTTTTTATGATAGGTTATATGTTGATCCAGAAGTAAATTTTTAGAATCTATAAAATGAAAACCATATACTTTAAAAATTTATATATATATAATTTATGAACATTAAATTAGTATTTGTTTGAAAATACTTAAATGTGTGAATAATTATTTAAAAATAGTGTAAAATGTATTAGTAGTTAGTTATATGTTAGGTTATTCTAATATGTTTTAAAATAGTATGAAATATTAAAATATTTTTAAAAAAAATATATAAAATAGTATGAAATATTAAGGTATTTTTAAAAAATATATATAAAAGTAAAAGAAATATGTATTTGCTTAGTTTCGAAATCGGGCGTGACTCTCACTAAACTAGCCAAAGTACCACTCTCGCAAATCCATTTAAGAAAATATTATTAATATATTTTATATATTTGAATTTGGCTTGGGTCAACTTGAGGGTTTTGCCCACGAACCCAAAACCAAACCGATTCAGTTCAGGTTCAGAAAAATGAACCCAACCCTACCCAAAATGCTAATCCAATCCAACCCAACCCTTACAGTTCGGTTTGGGTTGGTCCGGGTTGTCGGGTTGAATGTACACCCCTAATGGTAGCATACACCGAAAGAGAATAATTTTGTCGCTAATCACAACCTAGTATGTACCAAGTGTAATTAACCTCCTTATTACTTTGAAATTAGCCTTTTTAACCACATCAGAATCCTCCTAATTCATCTACCAAAAAATGGCTACTCCCTTGGGGCATGCGAGTCATTCATGATAAAAAGGTAAAATAACATCTAAAAAAAACTATCATTCTATGACAAGTGAAGATAACTATTTAAAAGCGACTATAAGTGCATAAATAAAAGGAGAAGGAAACCTAACTTGGCTTGTTACCGTTCCTTGTCAGCTCTCTTTTGCCACAAAATGTTTTATTTGTAAGCTTAAAGAGGCAATGCCTCTTTTTACTTCTCCACCCAAATATGGCTTCAGTCTCTGTCCATTCACTATGAAATGTCTCATTTCATCTCCATGTTTTATAGTTATTGCTCCATAGGGAGTGACTTCTTCAACTATAAACGGACCGGATCATCTTGATTTTAATTTTTCAGGGAATAATTTCAACTTTGAGTTGAATAGCAACACTCTTTGTCCTTTGTAGAATTCCTTGGGCCTAATTTTGTTGTCATGCCACATTTTTTATTTTTCTTTATACATCTTAGCATTTTCGTAGGCTAGGTGCCTGAATTCTTCCAACTCATTTAGTTGCATTCGCCTTAAGTCTCCATCTGTTGCATAGTCAAAATTTAATGCCCAAAATGCTTTATGTTCCCATTCTAGGGGAAGATGGCATGCCTTCCCAAAAACTAGCTTGTAAGGAGACATTCCTAAAGGGGTTTTGAAGGTTGTCCGGTATGCCCATAATGCATCATCAAGTTTCACCGTCCAATCTTTGCTGTTGGGTTGTACCACCTTTTCCAAAATACTTTAAATTTCTCTATTGGAGACTTCTGCTTGTCCATTGGTTTGTGGATGATAAGGTGTCGTCACTCTATGTTTTACATTGTATCTCTCTAAAAGACTATTCATCAATCTGTTCACAAAGTGCGTTCCCTCATCGCTGATTAATGCTCTTGGTACACCAAACCTAGTGAATATGTTTCTTTTTAAAAACTTGAGTACGGTCTTCCCATCGTTGGATGGACAAGCTATTGCTTCCACCCACTTGGACACATAGTCGACAGCCACTAGAATATATAAGTTCCCATAAGATGGCGGAAATGGTCCCATAAAGTCAATGCCCCATACATCAAAAAGTTTCACTTCTAAAATTGAATTCAGGAGTAGCTCATTTTTTTTACTGATATTTTCCGTCCTTTGACATTGATCACAACCCTTGCAAAATTCTTTTGCATCTTTGAAAATTGTTGGCCAATAGAAACCCGATTGAAATATCTTGGCTGCTGTCCTTTGCCCTCCAAAATGACCTCCATATGGAGATGCATGACATTGTTCAAGAATTGTTGGTATTTCGTTGTCTGGAATGCATCTTCTCATTATGCCGTCTCCATATTGTTTAAAAAGAAAAGGTTCATCCCAAATGTAACTTTTGGATTCGTGGAAAAACCTCTTCCTTTGTTGATAATTTTTCTCTTCGAGTATGATGGCACAAGCCAAAAAATTTGCTATGGAGTTGCTGTCATTCTGCTACTGCTTTAGCTGCTACTACTGCTGTTTATTCCAAGCGGTTGTTCATCCGGAAATGCATCATCAATTTCTTTGCTATAGACCTTTTCTTCCATGTTCTCTATTCTAGATAAGTGATCCGCTACGTGGTTATTAGCTCCTTTTGTGTCCACGATTTCTATCTCGAACTCTTGTAACAGTAGAATCCATCTAATTAATCTTGGCTTGACATTCGGTTTCATCATTAGGTGCTTGATTGCTGCGTGGTCAGTGTACACTTTCACCTTCGCTCCAAATAAATAAGCTCTGAATTTTTCAACCGCGAATACTACAACCAACAATTCTTTTTCAGTGGTTGTATAATTCACTTGAGCCTCATTCAACGTTTTGCTTGCATAATAGATAGGATGAAGTACCTTCCCCTTTTTCTATCCTAACATTGCCCCCACAGCATGACCACTAGCATCACACAACAACTCAAATGGTGAATCCCAATCGGGTGTTGACATTATAGGAGCTGTGGTCAGCGCTGTCTTTAATGCTTGGAAGGCAGTCATGCATTGTTTGTCAAAAATAAATTTTCTATTTGACTCCAACAAACTACACAACGATTTTGCAATCTTGGAGAAATCTTTAATAAACCTCCTATAAAACCCTACATGGCCCAAAAAGCTTCTTATACCTTTAACTGACGTAGGTGGATTCAATCTTTCGAAAGCTTCTATCTTGGCTCTATCAACTTCTATTCCTCTTCTTGAGATCTTGTGGCCTAGCACTATTCCCTCATTGACCATGAAATGACATTTTTTCCAATTCAGTACAAGATTCTTCTCTTCACATCTTTGTAGAACCTTCCCCAAATTGCACAAACAAGTCTCAAAAGATTTTCCATAAACCGAAAAGTCATCCATGAATATCCCCATAAATGTTTCTACCATATCTGTAAAAATGGCCATCATGCAACGTTGAAATGTTGCTGGAGCATTACATAGTCCAAAGGGCATTCGTCTAAAGGCAAAAATTTCATATGGGCATGTAAATGTAGTTTTCTCTTGATCTTCTGGACGGATTGTAATTTGATTGTATCCCGAATAACCATCCAAGAAGCAATAATGTGACTTTCCAGCAAGCCTATCAAGCATTTAATCAATGAATGGTAAGGAAAAATGATCCTTACGTGTCGCTTTGTTTAGCCTTCTATAATCCATGCAAATTCTCCCTCCATTCACTATTCTAGTGGGGATCAACTCATTGTTTTCATTTTCCATTACTGTTATCCCTCCTTTCTTCGAAACACATTGAATAGGACTGACCCAGCTGGTGTTTGCAATTGGATAAATTATTCCAGCATCTAGCCATTTGAGAATCTCCTTTCTAACAACCTCCTTCATCATGGGATTTAATCGTCTTTGTTGCTCAATAGATTTAACTTTTCCTTCCTGCAATTGTATCTTGTGCATGCATAGTGAATGGCTAATTCCTTTTATATCCGCCAATGTCCAACCTATCGCTCCCTTGTGCTTTTTCAATGTTTCTAGGAGCATATCCTCTTGAGCCGAAGATAGTGTTGCTGAGACGATGATGGGTAGTGTCTTCTTGTCACCTAAATAAGCATACTTAAGGTTAGGAAGTAGTGGTTTCAAGTCCAGCTGCAGCTCTTCCTCAATAGATGGTCTCATCGGGGAACTCTTTCTTCCTTCAGATTTTAGTGGCTCAAAAGTTCTGCTGAATTCACCTAAAACTGCTAACTGTTCTATTCTATCATTCCAGCTGCTGTCTTCTTCCTGCTCGCTTTCCCCATCATCCCATTCCTCGGTCGCTGGTTGTTCTGTCAATTCATATACTGCTGAGCATTCTTCTGTCACTGCTGGATATTTCATGCTATCATTGATATTAAATTCAGCTTTTTGGTCACTCATTCTTAACGTGATGGTTCCTTTGTAGACATCTACTAATGTTCTTCCGGTCTTTAAAAATGGCCTCCCCAAAATAATTGGTACATCATGATCGGCTTCATAATCTAAAATGATAAAATATGCCGGAAATATGAATTTGTCAACTTGAATTAAGATGTCCTCAATCTTTCCTTCGGGATAAGTGATGGACCTATCGGCTAGTTGTAAGATGACTGTAGTCGGTCTAGCCTCTCCAATCCCCAACTTCTTGTAAATGGATAGAGGCATTAAGTTGATGCTTGCTCCCAAGTCACATAATGCTTTTCCTAGCTCCTTTCCTCCAATTGATACAGGAATAGTGAACGACCCAGGGTCTTTCTCCTTTAGTGGGATCTTGTTCTTCAATATTGCACTACACTCTTCATTTAGTGACACCACCTTAAATTCTTCAAACTTCCTTCTATTAGTGAGTACATCCTTCAAGAATTTCACATAATTTGACATTTGCTTCAAAGCTTCCACTAGTGGTATGTTTATATGAATTTCCTTCAGAATATCCATAAACTTCTCAAAATGGGCTTCCTCTTTCTTTCTTTTTATTCTTTGTGGAAAAGGAGGTGCTGGTGTGTATGTTCTGCTCTCTTGTCCACTACTGGCTGTTGTTTGCATTTTAGGCTGCTCCTCAATTTCTGCATAATCCTTGCTGTGTTCTTTCTGTACAGCAGCTTCCTCATTTCTATGTTGTGTATCAGCAGTTTCTTGGGAATGGCTTTCACCTTGTTCTGCATTTTTTTCTCCCCTGCTGGGTATTTTTTTTTCCACTTCTCAACTCTATTGCTTGACATTGCTCTTTGCCTTCTCTTTTTGGTGTTTCAGTGTCTGTTGGCAGCTTTTCAAGAGGCCTATTTCGTAACTCAGTTGCTAATTGACCCACTTGAACTTCCAAATTTCGAAATGAGGCTTGTTGACTTTGTATCACGACATCATTTTTAGCCATATATTCCTTTATTAGGCTCTCAATAGATGTTCCCGATGTGTATTGAGCTTGGCTAGTTTCTTTTCCTTTGGTGTTGACTTGTTGAGAACTATAAGCCAATTGATTTTGTAATCCAAAACCCGAAGGGTAATTTGCTTTAGGTGGCATTTGTTGGTTGTATGAGCCTTGTCCCTTCCATGAGAAGTTTGGATGATTTCTCCACCCCGGATTATAAGTATTTGAGAAGGGATTATTTTTCGAGTTGCCTTGACTAGCTTGATTCCCGACATAGAAAATTGAGGTCGGATTGCTTGGATATTGATCAAAGGTGTGTTCCTCTCCACAATATACACAAGATTCGGCTGCTGTCTGGTTAATTACAGCAGCTGTATGGACTAGTGCTTTGATCATGGAGTCTTGCCCCAACGCTAGATTTTGTAAAATATTAGTCACCGAAACTAGTTGAGCGTTGATAGAAGACAAAGCATCAACTTCAAGTACTCCTCGAGTCTTCTTTCCTGGATTGCTTCTCACATCGGCCCATTGTTAGATGCTATTCTCTCTAAAATCTCATATGCTTCATTGTATGTCTTTGACAAAATAACTCCATTGGCGGAAGCATCAACTACTTGTTTAGTAGCAATATTTAATCCATTGTAAAAAGTCTCCATTTCTATACAATGAGGTAGTCCATGGTGAGGACACTTTCTAAGCATCTCCTTAAATCTCTCCCAAGCTTCACTTAGTGTCTCATCTTCAAACTGTTGAAAAGCAACAATCTCATTTCTGAATCGTGCGTTTCTAGTGGGTGGGAAATACTTGATCAAAATTTTTTCTGCTAGACTATTCCAAGAATCAATTGTTCCCGGTGCTAAGGTATTCAACCATGATTTAGCACCATCCCTCAATGAATATGGGAATAAGCTCAATCTAATCACGTTTTTATCCACTCCTTGGAATCGAAATGAGTCACTAACTCTCAAAAATGACTTTAGGTGTAGGTGAGGATCTTCCGACGGTAGTCCATGAAATTGCTCAATGGTTTGCAACATTTGAAACATCACGGGTTTTAGCTCAAATGTGGTTGTTTGCATTTTGGGTCTAATAATGCACAGATTTAGCTCTTCCACAACTGGGTGTGCATATGCTCGGATCGCTCTTTCTCTGTCATCTGTTAAATGAATGGCCTCATATCACTCTTTCTCTGTCATCTGCTAAATGAATGGCATTGGCAGTAATTCTCTCTTGATTAGCCATCATCGCTGGATTTTCAAACTCCCGATTCAACTGGGCTCCAAGTTCTTTTGCTGTATATTCTGTTCTGTCATTTTCTTTTTCTCCTTCAACCTTCGTCTAAATGTTCTTTCTATTTCAGGATCCAAAATAAATTCCAAACCCGTAGGGGAGTTCATACACATAATTTTGCAGCAGTAAACTCAATTCTTCAGTAGTAAATACAGCCGTAGAAAATTCAGCTTACTATGGCTTCTTGTTGGCTCCAACTCACGAAAATCTACCACAAGTAAAATAACCAAATTAGGTTCCCGACAACGGCGCCAAAAACTTGATTGCTTGTGGATGTATATAATAGAATGATGTAAAATTCACAAGAATAAGTGCAAGTATACACTATCACAAGTAGCAAGTAATAAGTAAATTATCGATTCTACCGGAAACCTATCTTTTTGGTTAATTTTATTGCTGGAAATTGAGTGAGTTTTTGAGTAACATTCAAATGGGTGTTGATGATTTTAACTACTTAAACAAAACTAAAATAGAGTGCCACTTATGTTGAAAAATAGAAAATGATGAGAAAATCAACTATAATAAAGAAGGTTCGGCTAAGAGAGATTAAATAGATAAGTTGTTGAGTTTTGTGGTAGATTTTAGTTCCTTTTAATAGATTTCCAAGCCCAGTTCCGAGGGTCATGAATGGTGATTATTTTCATAATCGTTGTAATTTCTATTAACAAGGCTCTAGGAGAAGAATTATTCATAACCCTTCTATTACCCTTCAAGTATCCTTGCTATGGAACTAGAGTATTAAAGAGGATTTCATTGCTTCATCTCTTCTCCCGAATAAGAGAACAACTATGTATGTAAAGTAGCTAATTAAACACACATGTAAATCATTAACAACAACTCTTTAATAAACTAAAATCATACCCAACATACTTAAACTATATAAAACTCTCTCGCCTCCCCTATAAAGTTTAGCTTTCCATACAAACTGAATTAAACAGATGAATCCGCATCTCCATCATGTAAAATTGATGGAATAAGAAAAGAGAATAAGGAAATAGAGAGTTATCCCGGATTGTTGTCGTTCGTCAATGGAAGTTCCTTCTCTTGAGCTCTCACGTCCACCTCTTTGCCCTAATCAATCCTTGTTGGTCTCCTTTTCCTTATGTTGTCAACAGCTGCTGGATTAGGGTTTTCTTCTTCTACTCTGGTTTCACAGCAGTTCACTGCAGTAGAGGCTGCTCCTGTGTAATTCGATTTTTCTCCCAAAGTGTGGCTCCCCTCCTCTTGGTCTTCCTTTTCCTTTTATATTGAGCATGGGTTCCCCTTTAGGGCTGAAAATGAATAAGTTGTCCACATAGGATGTTCCTCATTGGGTAATCAATGACCAACTTGGACTGCTAATGTGGATTTAAAATTTCCATGTCATCCCCCCATTTATTTCCAGATTTGCTACAACCTCATGGTTCAGCATAAATGTCTGAAATTTTACCACATAACTCAATTAAATGTACAATTAAGATCGATTTATGCCAAATCATATTTTTTTTCATGTTGAACCGCAATAAACGATTTCACACTCACTAAGTAGAATAAATGGGGTAAATAATGAGAAAATGGTGAATAAGAGTGCCATATTAAATACAAAAAGACTTGATATGACTCTACTTTTAAAGAGTTATCAAACACCTCCAGAAATTCCTAACTATCTTAAGGGAAAACAAGTTGTTCATCAAGTTCTCCAAATGTGAATTTTGGCTACAACGAGTTTCATTCTTAGAACATATAGTGTCTAAAGACAAAATTTTAGTAGACTCCACTAGGATAGAAGTCGTCATGAAATTGGAACGCCCAACTACGATTACCAAGGTACGAAGTTTCTTGGGGTTAGTAGGCTACTATCAAAGATTTGTTTAAGACTTCGCTAGAATATCCTAGCCTCTTACACAACTGACAAAGAAGGGCATACCTTTTATATAGAACGAAGCATGTGAGGCTAGTTTCCAGGACCTAAAACAAAGACTAGTGTCAGCTCCAGTACTCACAGTTCCAGAAAACTAAGTGGGATACGTAATATACAACGATGCATTAAAAAAGGAACTAGGTTGTGTATTGATGCAACATAGTAAGGTTATCGCGTATGCATCACACTAATTAAAAGAATACGACAAAAACTATTCTACACACGACCTAGAGTTAGCGTTTGCACTAAATATTTGGCGACACTACATGTATGGCGAAAAGACTCAAATCTACATGGACCACAAAAGTTTAAAATACTTCTTCACGCAAAAAGAACTGAACATGAGACAAAAAAGGTGGTTAGAACTAGTAAAAGACTATGATATAGATATGTAATACCACCCTGGAAAGGCAAATGTGGTCGCAGATACACTGAGTTAAAAAATGGTACACTCATCGGCCATCAGCACAAGAGAGCCATGAGTGCGAGTGGATTTCAAACGAGCTGACATAGTTGTAGTAATTGAGAAAGTCATAGCTCAGATGGTTTGACTCAAAGTACGACCCACGCTCAGAAAAAGGATTATAATTCACAATGAAGGTATCCCAACCTAAATAAAATACTAAATCAACTAACAGCGGGTCCAGTAGACAACTTTTCCAAATCATCAAATGATGGACTGCTATGTCAAGTACGACTATGTGTCCCAACTGTGGGTGAACTAAAGAACGAAATACTAACTGAGGCACAACTCACCTTTCTCAATATATCAAGGTGGTACTAAGATGTACCAAGATCTGAAACAACACTTCTAACGGTGAAGTATGATAAAGGATATCGCGGAACTCGTGAGTAAATGTTTAGTGTGCTAACAAGTAAAAGCTGTTAGGTTATGGAGCCTGCAGCTTATTTATAGCGTAGTCAATGGTTATACATAGTAAAGCTATATTTGGTAAATGACATATAAAGTAAATTGTCATAAATAGTAAATAGCTATGTATAGTAAAAAGTTATATCTGGTAAACCTATATATGGTAAATAGTTATATAGTAGATGGTTATATCTAGTAAAACTATATATGGTAAGCTAAACCATATATATATCTCCTCAGGCAGAACTTTGAAAAGTACTTTCTGTATTCTTTGTATTCTCTCTTACAGTACATATCTGAAGTCATCAATATAAATCCTTTAGCTAGAGTTCTCCTTGCATTTTCTCTATCCTGTTCTTTGTGTTCATCTAGATCCAGTGTGTGCATTGTTGTGCGATCCTGACAACTGGTATCAGAGCAAGGTTAAATTCACCACGATCTGTGAAGATGGAAAGTTCAAAGATTGAAATTGAGAAGTTCGATGGATCCGATTTCGGTTTCTAGAAGATGTAGATTGAAGATTATCTGTACCAGAAAGATCTTCACGAACCTCTGTTGGGGGTGAGGCCGGATACCATGACCACAGAGCAGCGGAAGCTCAAGTATCGACAAGCCTTAGGGCTGATCCGGTTGACGCTATCCAGAAACGTGGCATTCAACGTTATCAAGGAGAAGAAAATGTCAGATGTATTGAAGGCGCTGTTGAATATGTACGAAAAACCATCGACTATGAATAAGGTGTATTTGATGCGGAGATTGTTCAATCTACAGATGTCTGAAGGTGGATCTGTTGCTGATCATATAAATGAATTTAATATGATCATAAGTCAATTGAGTTCGGTGGAAATTAATTTCGAGGATGAAATTAAAGCGTTGATTTTGATGTCGTCATTACCCAAGTCATGGGACATTGTTGTTGCCGCAATCAGCAGTTCTCGAGGATCTGATAAACTGAAGTTTGATGAAATTCGAGATGTAGTTCTCAGCGAAAGTATTCGCAAACGAAAAATTAGAGATTCGTCAGGCAATGCTCTCAGTGTTGACCGAAGGGGAAGAAGTAAATCAAAGAGCTCAAATAAACATGGGCGATCAAAATCAAAGGACCGGGGAAAATCTCCAAACAAACCCGACGTAACGTGTTGGAGCTGTGGAGGAAAAGAACACTTTCAGACAGATTATACAAAACTGAAGAAGAAGCAGAATCATAAATCTGAAGATAATGATGATTCTATATATACAACAGAAGATACGGAGGACGCTTTAATCCTTAGTGTGGACAGCCCAGCTGAATCCTGAATTTTAGATTCAGGTGCATCGTTCCATTCGTGTCCAAGTAAGGAATTGTTTTGAAATTTCAAATCAGAAAATTTCGGGAAGGTGTATCTTGCCGACAACAAAACTTTGGAGATTGAAGGGAAGGGAGATGTCTCCATACAAACTCCAGCGGGAAACTAGTGGACATTAAAGGATGTCAGATATATTCCTGGTCTCAAGAAAAACTTGATCTCTATTGGTCTGTTGGACAACACAGGTTATGCAATAGAGTTAGGGAAGAGTTCGTGGAAGATTATGAAGGGTGCTATGGTGGTAGCATGTGGCACAAAATCTGGAACCTTATACACCACTGCAAGGTGTATGAACAAAGCTGCTGTTGCTGAGAGTGCTTCAAATTCAAGTCTATGGCACAATAGACTTGGGCATATGAGCGTGAAAGGAATGAAGATGCTGGTTGCGAAAGGAGTTTTAGAAAGTCTGAAATCTGTTCATGTGGGTCCTTGTGAGAACTGCGTTATGAGCAAGCAGAAACGAGTTAGCTTCAAAAGGACTGCCAGAGAATTGAAGAAAGTGCGGTTGGAAATGGAACCAGATGTGGAGCAAGGTTCGAAGACAACGAAGCAAATGGGAGTTGAGCTTGAGTTGCAGGAAAACTCACCTAGTGATGTTGTAGCAGATACTCATGAAACTCCTGAGACTATTGCTGAGGAACCAGAGGTGGAGCAAGGTTCCAAGACCACAAAGCAATTGGGAGTTGAGCTTGAGTTGCAGGAAAACTCACCTAGTGATGTTGTAGCAAATACTCATGAAACTCCTGAGACTATTGCTGAGGAACCAGAAGTGGAGCAAGGTTCTAAGACAACGAAGCAAGTGGGAGTTGAGCTTGAGTTACGGAAAAAATCATCTAGTGATGTTGTGGCAGATACTCAAGAAACTCTTGAGACTGTTGGAGAGGAACCAACAGTGGAGCAAGTGACACCTGAATCGGTGTTGAGAAGATCATCCAGTACTATCAGAGTACCAGATATGTATGTACCTTCATTACACTATATGTTGCTGATGAAAGGGAACCAAAGCCCTTTGATGAGGCCCTACAGTTGGAGGATACAACCAAGTGGGAGCAAGTCATGGATGATGGGACGTCTAGACTTCAAAAATGCGTTGTACTGAGGCTGAATACGTGGCAATAGCTAAAGCCGGAAAGAAGACGATATGGATGACTGACTATATGGAAGAATTGGGCAAGAAGCAGCACGAAAATATTCTTTATAGAGATAGTCAGAGTGCCATATAGTTGTTGAGAACCCCGGTCTATTATTTAAAGACAAAACACAGAAGACGATACCATTTCACTTGCAGATTAGTGAAAGATGATGATGTGTTTGGAGAAAATAGAGGGTGCAAAGAATCCAGCAAACATGTTGACAAAATGTGTTGATGTTGGAATATTGAGGTTGTGCAAAGCCTCAATTGGTATGGTGCCATGAAGATGCTCATGGTCGTTTGAGAATGAAATTCTTGGTTGACTAGATAAGTCTCCAAGTGAGAGAATTGTTAGGTTATGGAGCCTGCTGCTTATTTATAGCTTAGTCAACGGTTATACACGGTAAAGCTATATTTGGTAAATGACATATAAAGTAAATTGTCATAAATAGTAAATAAGTTATGTATAGTAAAAAGCTATATCTGGTAAAGCTATATATGGTAAATAGTTATATATAGTAGATGATTATATCTGGTAAAGCTATATATATAGTAAGCTAAACCACATATATATCTCGTCAAGTAGAACTTTGAAAAGTACTTTCTGTATTCTCAGTATTCTCTGTATTCTCTCTTACTGTACATATCTGAAGTCATCAATATAAATTCTTTAGCCAGAGTTCTCCTTGCATTTTCTATATCCTGTTCTTTGTGTTCATCTATATCGAGTGTGTGCGTTGTTGTGCGATCCTAACAAAAGCCCCTAGGGAGAAAACGACAAGACTAATTCAACCTCTAAGTATACTAGAGTGAAAGTGAGAGAACATCGCTATGGATTTCATAGTGGGCTTACCCAGAACACTGAAGGGCTATACAGTACTCTTGGTAATCATCAACAGACTCAAAAAGTCGATACACTTCCTATCGATCAAGGCAACATATACAGTAGACAACTGCGCTCAACTATATGTAAAAGAAATCGTGAGGTTCCATGGAGTCCTAGTGGAAATAGTGTCAGATCGAGACCCACGCTTTATGTCGGTCTTGTGGCGTGGTCTCTAGAAAGCGTTGGGTACCCGTTTTGACTTTAGTACTGCCTTCCACCCATAGACTGATGCCCAAATGGAATGGTTGAACCAAATTCTAGAAGACATGCTACGAGTATGTGTGATGGATTTCACGGGGAGTTGGGACACCAAATTACACCTAATAGAACTCTCGTACAATAACAGCTTCCAAACAACTATTGGGATGACACCGTTTGAAGTGTTATATGGAAAATGGTGTAGATTTCCATTGTGCTGGGATGAAGTAGGTGAACAAGAACTACGAACCCGAGCTAGTCTGCATCACAGACGAGGCTATACAATAAATTAAAGCAAGGATGCGCACCACGCAGAGCAGACAAAAAAGCTATGCAGACGTAAGGCGAAGAAATCTGGAGTTCGAAGAAGGAGACATGGTGTTCCTAAAAGTGGCTCTTATGAAGGGTGTCCTAAGGCTTGGACACAAGGGCAATCTAAGCTCCCACTTCATCGGACCCTTCAAAATCCTTGAACGAATAGGTTTGGTAGCGTATAAGTTAGCCTTACCACCCTCACTCTCAAACGTACACGACGTATTCCATGTATTCATGCTAAGGAATTATATTGCGGACCCTATGCACATGATAGACAATAAACCTCTCGAGATTGCAGAAGACTTAAGTTACAAAGAAAAACTAGTTAAAATCCTTGCTCGGTAAGTGAAGGCGTTACGTAATTGAAATATCGGGTTGGTCAATGTACTATGGCGGAACCACCAAACCGAGGAAGCTACGTGGGAGCGGGAGGAGGAAATAAAGAAAAAATATCTCGAGTTAATACAAAAATCGAGACTTTTGAGGATGAAATTTCTTTTTAGAGGTAGATAATGTAACGATACGAAATAAAAAAATAAAAAAAAAATCCAGCCAAAATCCAAGAACTCCAGCGAGCGCTGAAGTTCTCGTTTCCAGAGAGAACCCGACGTCCACATCATAGTTGTCTTGTACAGAGAGAACGAGAGAGAGAAAGAAGGAAAAGAAAAACGACTTTGCGGACATGCGTACCCAGAGAGAACCCGACGTCCATACGGCCCCAAACAACCCTCCTACATTGCAAAAAGGACCACCAATGTTTATACAACCATTAAAGGTAAGCCTCACATGCTCTAACACTATCGTACTTCGTCAGATTTCAAATCGGAGTTTGAATTTGTGGTATAGGCACCAAAACATCACGAAAAGGTGACGAACGATGCTTTAACAACTCGAGATTCTATTTTTGGTCCAATTTCTACCATTCTGACCATCCTGAATTTGTTTTCATACCTAATTAAGGTAATCGAGGTCATTTTAACGACATATTTCCCATGTTTCAGTTGGACTTATTATTTTGTGAAATACAAACGAAAGGTGACGAACGATCTAATAGGAAATGACAACTGGCGATAGTTTGGAACGCTTTCGAGGAGCGAGAGCATATGTAAATTAATTAGGGAGAACACCGGCGAAGGCCAACTAAGTAAGTGGTCCTACCGTCATTAAGTTATAAACTGAATGTTGTATGATGACATGTGCTCGTGGTTTTGCACGTGTCATAAACCGTATAGGTAGATTGTAATGAAATAATACGTAAATGTTATGCGATATGATTGTTATGTTGTATTTTATGAATTTTTATGCTCTATGATATAATATGTTATGATGTGATTTATTGAAAACATGCTAGGAATGTATTATGAGACTGTTATGATATATGTTATGATATGTGCACGATATGAACTGTTATGTCTGAAAGCATGAAAATGTTATGTTATGACTTGTAAGTTACATAAATGATATGATATCAATGACATGAAAAACAATAAATAGCATGAAATATAACCCCGATATATGCATGAAAGTTATGATAAATGATATGATAAATATTAAGAGAAATGGTATGAAAAATGTTATGATATAAAAAGTACGCTTGCGGGGTTATATTAAGGATAATTAAAATGGAAAGATTTAAGGACCTCATGCATTATTGTGTGCTCATGCATCGAGGGATACCTCTATTCCTTCATGATAGTACGAACGCGTACACTACTAGGCAGGAGAACGATCATTATATTTGACAAAGTGTTGTCGTGATGGTCAATACTCCTAACGGGTGTCCGACATCAACTGCTCCCAGAATATGCTCGTTCGACCAGAAAGGGGCCCAGGAGATGTACGAACCGACTGGTGGGTTCATACTCGTATGTTAAGATAGTCGTCGTAGGAAAACAGGCTGTTATGATAGGTCCCATGCATGAATTTGTATGTCTTTGCATCATAACCTCGATAGCGGGTCGCTTACCGAGTATTTCTTAAAATACTCAAGCCCCGTGCTACTATATTTTTCAGGTAAATGAAAGGCACTCCTATAAGGCTAACGGTGACATCGCAAACTCCGAGACTGTGGCACATGCTTAGGATATATTCGTATTTAATTTTAGTAGACTATAGGTTAGTATAGGTTAATTTCATTTAGTAGCATGTAGGGTAGTATAGGGAACTTCATTTTGTATTGTTTTTTTGTTTATTTCTATTTGTATTAGTTTTATTCAAAAGCATTAAATAAAGTATGCAAGGTTGAAGGTTGAATTTATTATAAGGTGTCACTAGAGTTAATTCCGCATTAAATGTTCATCATATGTGTACGGTAACGACCTTAGGTTAAGTTAAAAACTTAGGGTCGTTACAACCATCATCATCGCAGTGTACGCGTCCGTACTCATTATCGTAAAAGGAGAAGTAGCCCGATGTTTATGTATACACCGAATGCATGAGGTCCTTATGGTTTATCATCTTAAAAGATCTTCGTGACACAACCCTAATTTCATCTTTATATTACTATCAGTAATATATGTGCATTAATCTTCATATTGACATCAATGTTAACATTAACTAGGGTTGTGTCCTAAGAATGTCATCCTCATGATACAATATGACATTCAATCATACTTTTCATCTTAATATAGAAAATAACATTAAGGGATAACATCATCCTACGTCGTCATATTAACATGCATCGTCATCATCATACAACGTCATCATATAACACATAATACACGTCATAAAACATCAAAAAGCATCATCATATAACTCATACACGTCACCATGCTTCATACATCATACGTCATACATCATAAGTAATCATCAAGTGTCATAGGTATAAAACATAAATGACACGTGCAGGGGTCACAAGACACGTGTCCTGCACATGTCGTCATACATCAAACAATTGTCTAGTTTATCCTATAGTAAGGCCACTTACTTGGTTGGTCTTAACCGGTGTTTCTTTCAATTCGAGTTCGCAAATCCTTCGTTCCTCGAAGTTGCTCCAAATGTCATCAGAGGTTGTTCCCTTTTAGATCGTCCATTTCTTTTCATTAGTATTTCACTTCTAATATAAATTTAACTTGAATTTGTAAAATAGAGCGCCGTACTAATTACGGTCAAAATCAGCTTTGAGAGGGTCGAAACGGTGGAAAATGGACAAAGTTTTCTTTACCAAGCCGAATGGCTGATTTTTGAGCTGCAGAGTCGAGCCGAGCCATTTAAGCCGACTTAACCGAGGGAGTCTTTTTGTTGCAGATCGAGACGTGCGCAACTAGAGGCCAATGCGTGTGCTGGTTTCATCGGGTCAAAGCGCCGATATTGGGCCTCGGGCGTTAGGCTGCTGCAGGTGGGCTAGATAGCTTAACGAGCTGAGGAAATGGAATTGGATCTAGGCAGAGGCGCGGTAGGTTTGTTTGGTGTAGGTGGGTCCGACCTGAATCCGGATCTGATGTTGTCGTCTTCCTCCCTCGATTTTTTGTGATTTTCCATCTCCGTTTCTCTCTCCTCTGTAAGTCGTCTCTGATGCTATTTCTCTTCCTTTTCCCTCCTCCACTTCTCTGTTGGCCTTTCCTCTCTACTCCCACGATGTTTTGTGACTTGTTGACACCTACAACGACAGATCCGTGAGGTTCCCAAAAATCCGAAGATTGACTCTGAATTTCTACGAAGCACGACATTGTTAAAGCATATAAAGTTTACCTCTCGTGTATGTGCAATCGTCATTGGTCCTTTTCGCACTATGGATTGGTTGTTTGGATGTCGGGTTTGTTAAATTGACCTCATTGAAAACTTCGTATTCTCTCACTCTCTCTCGTTCTCTTTCTCTTCTCTTTTAAGGTGATGTGAGAGCATGGCTGAGGATTGTGGGTCGTGTTTTGACGTGCTAAGGAGTCGGGAAAGTGTGTGGGTTGAAGGCACGAGAATTTCAATGCTCGCCGAAATTGTCGCGAGTCGCTAGCGACCTCGCTAAACTTTTCTTTTTCTTTTTTTTCGACCATTACAGACTATCTGTGTCTAACCTTATGTTTAAGTCTTATTATCAGGATCAAACTTTGGAGGATTCGAATCTTAGCCGGTGACTAAAAAGACGAAGACAAAAGTAAGTAAAAGAAAAAATAAAATAAAATAAAAGATGAAAATTTGATAAAATTTAAATCAAATAACACTCACACCAAAATTAAATACAAAATAAAATCCAATTGTAAGAGATAGTTGTTCAAATTTATTATAAGTGGGGAAAAGGGTTCGAGATACAATCACAAAACGAAATAGAAAGTACTCAAAATATAAAAATGGACTGACGCTTCGAAACGACCTCCTCTATGACTACGCAACTCTCGAACACTACTTCATCTTCAAACACTTGAAAAAAAAATAGAGGAAAGGAGTGTATAATGAATAAACAATCTACTTGCATAAAAGATAACTTAATGTTTTCAAATTAAATATTTATTTTATATGATAAAAGAAAAATACACGAGAATATTGCTTTGTTCTAAAAGAGATTACGAGAATATTTTGTATCATTTATGTTTACAATTTTGTTTTCATATTATTTGTGATTTATAATTATTCAAATTATCTTACCTAATAAAAAATTACTTTATATAACCCATCTTTAGAGTTTCGATAACTTCAATGAGTATGCTCTTTTTTCGTGTAACTCTCCCTTTTCATTAGAGATGTTCATACCAAGGTGAGGAAGCCGTCTTCGTCCATATCACATATTTCATTCTCCATCTCCGAGTAATTTCCAAAGGTCGAATTTCTCACAAATATTTCCCTTTCTTTTATTTTTTAAAAGAATTTTTCGTTTTAATAAATTTAATAATATTTCATAAATAAAAATATAATTTAATGTTTTACTAACATATTCTTTAAAATTACAAATTTAAATATTACTACTATTTTCAAACACTTTTAAAAACTTTTAACATGGTAAATATAGTATGAGTCCCCAACTTTGTTTATATATCTCTATCAGCTCCTTTCCCTATCTAGATGGGTGAACATAACTAGTCAGAAAGTCTTAATGTGTTGGTTCTTAATACAGGATATCACTAGAACAGAGCAAAAGTAAGAGAAAATAGGTGGGTAATGTACAAAGATGGAATTCGTAATGAACTCGAGAACTTAAAAGAAATTGACACGGCTAAGAATTATACTGTGCAGAGTATTGTCTAATTGTTGGATTCGTAACTCTCCTCTCATCCTCGACTCGAGGTTTTTTTTTTAGAACCATATCTCCTCGTCATTTCCGCAACGAGGAATGGAATAACGGAGGTAGTTGTGTCAATACCACACCGTTGTCAAGAGGAAGCAAAGTAGAGCATAATGCATCAAGTGATCAAGTTGTTGAGAGTGTTGTAAGAGACACACAGGTAAGGATGTTGGATATAACTGTTCTTTCCCATGTGAGGGATGAGGCTCATAGATCCCACTACAGTATCAAAGGAACCTCGACTCCGTGGTATCCCAGACATGGAACATGATTCTTCTTGCTCAAATATAGCTTCCTTTGTCTTAAAAGTTTACTTTTGAGTAATCGAGGAAGGCATCTTAATTTGCAGCCTCTAGTGAAGATGATCACTCTTAGATGGGTTTGTTAGTGAAGGTGCAATTGTATAATCAAGGTTTTATATCCGTTAATGGTTCCATTTATATCTATAAATGAAATCTATGGTGCAATCTTTGGAAATTCCACAATAATTATCTGGTTATTTGGTTACTCTTCTAAGGAAATTCAACATTCGACCTCTTGCGTCTCGAACCTACTTGCAAGGAACTATCGATTATGATTCATAATTCTCACCTAACTCGAAATTGACGCTCGTCCATTTTTAAAAATGTGACAAACCAAAAGACAATATGCTAATAAATATTGTTTATGATTTACATAATTATTGAAATGATCTTACCTACTTGTTGTTGTGAATTCTTCATCTTTGAATACATATTTTTCTTCAAATTACTTTTTAATTCTTGCCTAATTTCATAATGCACATTGAATCACAATATTGCGATATTTTAAGTTCCTTTTAAGATTAAAAGTCGCTGAATAAAGTAATTACGTTAAATTCTTTCTATACATCTTATTTTGATTTAATACATATATGCTTTCTAATTATTTTATTTATTTTTTATAAATTAGGTTATAAAGATCATTGGAATTATAAGCATTTTAACTTAAACAAACGGCTCATTTTAATATTTATATTCAAACTCTGATATTGAAGAAGTAAATTGTTGGAAGATAATAAGCATATCCGAAATAAAATTAGAGAATTTGCATAATAAACTAATCTTTTTTACTTATAATCTTTCTATATACTTAGTACGGTAATGAAGCGTGATAGTACCTTAATATGCATCATTAAGAGTCAGTTTGACAAAATTTGAGGAAAAATAAACGAAAAAAGAGATAAGTATGTATATAGATAACTATGTGATTATTTTATTGTGGCCTATGCCATTTTCATAGTTAAAAGACAATAATGTCCCCTATATATAGAGAGAGCTTAGTATAAACAAAGAGCAATCTAATGCTTGTTGAAATCCTTGAGGACATCTTCAAAGGAAAAGAGAAAGGGCGCTACCCTGAGAATCCAATGGTACTCCACCTTTGCAATATATGACCAAGGAATACCATCGTCATTTATAGCTTCCATCACAAGAATGTAATGTTTGGGCTCAGCATCTATATTGGGATTGGACAAACCATTCACCACACGCTTGTAAATGAAATGATGTCCACCCCTCCTGTTATGCTCTTCCACAGCAAACCTTCCAGCAGCTTGCACTTTTTCGTCACTGACATCCTTAATTGGAACTAGATCCGAAGGAAACACTTTTTCATAACTCATTTTGGAACACCTTTGATAGATAGTTTCAACAAACTTAATTTGCACATGAATACTTTAGAGTTCGATATTTATAGTCGTGGCTAAACACTATTCAATTTGATATAACTGAATCTTACAACCAAGACTAATTGAGCCTCCCACTGTTAGGAGATAGCTTGGAATCAAATTCTTTAATTTGGATAATGGTTGCATTATTTTAGTCAAACAACCAAGATTAGTGTATTACCAATAGTACAAACATTTTGTAGGTATATTTTTAAGTTTTAGTAATAAATTACATATTAACCTAGTAGGTATCCACAGCCTTTACTCTGGACTCTCAAAAGTTCGGACCTAATCTCTATTGTTACCTAAATACCTATGGTGCTTTTGAAGTTCATAACAATACTTGGTGCTCGAATCACAAATTGGTTCACTTTAAAAGAAAACATATTAATTTTTAATTTGCTAATATTTATTTATTTATTTATAATTAATTTCTTTGCTTTTTTTAAATATATTTACAAATAACTCCTTTAGAATATGAAGTAAGTTTTGAGTGAAATGCATACCCTATAGCATATTTATTGTTGAAATTAAAAGGTTGGAATAATAAATATTCCCTAAATTTAAAAATAGAAGATAGTTTGATATTTGCAAATTAAATATTTGTTTTATATGATAAAAAATAAATACACAAGAATATTGGAGTGTCCCATCCTTTTGAACTTTGAGCGCAAACAATTTTTTTTTAAAAAAATAAGGGCGATAGAATATTTTGTTCTTTTCCATAAAATTTAAGACAGAGATTTATCACAAATTTAATTAACCTTAATTGTATTGAACTATTAATATGTAATTTATTATTAAAAATAAAAAATGTTTGTACGGTTGGTAATACACTAGTCTCGATAATACACTATTGGTAATACATACGTAAACTTTTATAGGTTACATTTCTTCAAATTTGGGTCAAAATCATGGAATTTGAACATAAAACGAAACAATGTCGAAAAATATCGACCGCAACTTATTTTTTCACTTGCATGCTTTAAGAGGCAAGATTAGAGTTTCTAAATTAGGGTTTTGATTTTAAGCCCGTACGTAGATTGCTTTTGGCTCTTTTTCTTCGAAAGTTGAGTTGAAATACTCGAATACTGACATTTCCCACAAGAGTGTCAAAAAATATCGACCATGACTCGATTTCTTTACGCACATGCTTCAAAAGACCTAATTAGGGTTTCAAAATTAGGCTTTCGAGTTTAGTCGGGTACATACACTTAAATAGCCTATATTTCTTCGAAATTTGTGTCGAAATCATGGAATTTGAACATTGCACTAAAAAATGTCGAAAAATATCGACCGCGACACTGTTTTTTCATGCGCATGCTTCAAGTGGTCAAACTAGGGTTTCTAAATTAGGGTTTCCATTTTAAGCCCGTACGTAGATAGCTTTTGGTTATTTGCTTTGAAACTTGGGTCCAAATACTCGAATATTGACATTTTGCACAAAAATGTCAAAAAATATTGACCGTGACTCGATTTTTTACACGCGTGCTTCGATCGAGCCAATTAGGTTTTAGGCACGTATGTACACTTTTATAGGCTATATTTCTTTGAAATTTTGGTCGAAATCATGGAATTTGAACATTGCACGGAACAAAGTTGAAAAATATCGACCACGACTCAATTTTGTCACGTCCATGCCTCAAGTAGCCTTACTAGGGTTTCTAACTTAGGGTTTCAATTTTAAGCCCTTACGTAAATTTATTTTGGCTCTTTTTCTTCGAAACTTGTGTTAAACTACTCGAATATTAACATTCCCCACTAGAATGTCGAAAAACATCGATCGTGACTCAATTTTTTTACTCACGTGGTTCAAACGACCCTATTAGGGTTTCGGTTTTAGACACGTACGTACACTTTTATAGGCTATATTTCTTCGAAATTTGGGTTGAAATTCTGGAATTTGAACATTCCACGCAACAATACAATGTCGAAAAATATCGACCATGACTTTGATTTTTCACGCTCGTGCTTCAAGTATTCAAACTAGTGTTTTTAAATTAGAGTTTCGATTTTAAGCACGTATCTAGATTGCTTTTGGCTCTTTTTCTTTAAAACTTGAGTCAAAATACTTGAATATTGACATTCCCACAAGAATGTCAAAAAATATCGACTGTGACTCAACTTTTTACGCGCGTGCTTCGAACATCCCAATTAAGATTTCGAAATTAGAATTTTAGTTTTAGGTGCGTTCGTACACTTTTGATGTAACTCAAAATTTACATTGGTATAACAAACAATCTTAAACACAACTATCACTACATCATATGTTTCTACTCATTTTAGCTTCTTGGTACTAAAAGTAAAATATCTCTTACTAGTTTAGCTTTCTAACTAGTGGTTTAAACATTAATATCTTTATTCATCAAATTTTATTCTTTATTATCTTGGTTGTATTCTATTTAGCATCACCACTAATGTTATATGTACTTTAGCTATCATCATGTACTCTTTTTCTAGATTCTCCTCAATTTTTGTTATCAAGAACTCCTTTTTCATATTCTCCTTGCTCTATCTCCAAAAACAACCTCTCCAAAATCTACTCTATTATTATCATCAATAACTCCTACTCTACTCTAGAATCTCCTTGATTTTCTCCAAGAACACCCTCTTTAGAATCTCCTCCATTATTATCATCATCAACTTTTTCTCTAAAGACAAGATTCTAATAAATAAACATGTTTATTGAAATTATCTTACCCTACTTGTTGTGGTGAATTCTTCTATTTTTCTTTAAATTACTTTTTAATTCTTGCCTAATTTCATAATGCACCATTGAATCACAATATTGTGATATTTTAAGTTACTTTCAAGATTAAAAGTCGCTGAATATGTTAAATTCTTTCTATATATCTTATTTTGATTTAGTACATATATGCTTTCTGATTATTTTATGTATTTTTTATAAATTAGGTTCTAAAGATCATCGGAATTTTAAGCATTTTAACTTAAACAATATTTAATAACCGATCATTTTAATATTTATATTCAAACTCGTGATATTGAAGAAGTAAATTGTTGGAAGATAATAAGCATATCCGAAATAAAATTAGAGAATTTGCATAATAAACTAATCTTTTTTACTTATAATCTTTCTATATACTTAGTACGGTAATGGAGCGTGATAGTACCTTAATATGCATCATTAAGAGTCAGTTTGACCAAATTTGAGGAAAAATAAACGAAAAGAGAGATAAGTATGTATATAGATAACTATGTGATTATTTTATTGTGGCCTATGCCATTTTCATAGTTAAAAGACAGTAACGCCCCCTATATAGAGAGAGAGCTTATAATAAACAGAGAGCAATCTAATGCTTGGTGAAATCCTTGAGGACATCTTCAAAGGAAAAGAGAAAGGGCGCTACCCTGAGAATCCAATGGTACTCCACCTTTGCAATATATGACCAAGGAATACCATCGTCATTTATAGCTTCCATCACAAGAATGTAATGTTTGGGCTCAGCATCTATATTGGGATTGGACAAACCATTCACCACACGCTTGTAAATGAAATGATGTCCACCCCTCCTGTTATGCTCTTCCACAGCAAACCTTCCAGCAGCTTGCACTTTTTCGTCACTGACATCCTTAATTGGAACTAGATCCGAAGGAAACACTCTTTTATGACTCATTTTAGAACACCTTTGATAGATAATTTCAACAAACTTAATTTGCTCATGAATACTTTAGAGTTCGATATTTATAGTCGTGGCTAAACGCTATTCAATTTGATATAATCGAATCTTACAACAAAGACTAATTGAGCCTCCCACTGATAGGAGATAGCTTGGAATCAAATTCTTTAGTTTGGATAATGGTTGCATTGTTTTAGTCAAACAACCAAGATTAGTATATTACCAATAGTACAAACATTTTGTAGGTATATTTTTCAATTTAGTAATAACTTACATATTAACTTAGTAGGTATCCCGGACTCTCAAAAGTTCGGGCCTACTCTCTATTGTTACCTAAGTATCTATGGTGCTTTGAAGTTCCTAAGAGTACTTGAGTGTGCTTTAAAGTTCCTAAGAGTACTTGAGTGCTCACACAATCCCACTGAGGGTGGTTCATCATTTTCTTGAATAGCGAATTGGTTCAGTTTAACAGAAAAATAGTGTCTACATATTAATTTTTAATTTATTAATATTATTCTTATTTATTTATAATTAATTTCTTTGTTTTTATTTTATTTTATTGTTGAAATTAAAAGGTTGGAATAATAAATATTTGATGAATTTAAATCTAGAAGATAGTTTAATGTTTGCAAATTAAATATTTTCCTTTTATGATAAGAAAAATAAATACACGAGAATATTGGAGTGTCCCATCCTTTTGAACTTTAAACGCAAACAAATTTGTTCCCAAAAAAAAAGCATGAGAATATTTTCTTCTTTTCCATCCAATTTAAGATGATTAATTTTAAAGGAGATTTTTTATCACAAATTTAATTAACTTTAATTGTATTCCACTATTAATATGTAATTTTTATTATTTATAATTAATTTCTTTACATTTTTTTAATATATTTACAAATACCTACTTTAGAATATGAAGTAAGTTTTGAGTGAAATGCTTAAGCTATATAAATTAAATTAAAAGGTTGCATGATAAATATTCCCTTACTTTAATTAATTAAATATTTTTTTATATGATAAAAAATAAATACAGTGTCCCATCCTTTTGAACTTTGAATGCAAAAAAAAATTGTTAAAAAAAAAGAAAAAATTAACGTGAGAATATTTGGTTCTTTTCAAAAGAATTTAAGATGACTAATTTTAACCCACATTTCTGATCATAAATTTAAGTAACCTTAATTGTATTCAACTACTAATATGTAATTTATTATTAAAACTAAAAAATGTTTGTACTATAGGTAATAGTATATTAGCCTCAATTGTTTGATTAAAACTGTAACGCCCAAAGAATGAAGAAATTAGCTCCAATAAAAATAAGTTAAATAGGAAAATTAAGCAATAATAGGGTTTTAATTAAGTCTAACAAAGTAACTTTAACTCTAAAGTTCTTGGTAAAAAGTAATGGAAACCAAAAAGTGAAAAGTGAAAAGAACAAACAAAAAATAAAAAAAAAAGAAAAAAGGGTCATTTTTTCTAATTATCGACCCTCTTTTTGAATTTTTAATTTCTTATCTAAAAGGAACTTCAAGGTGCTCAAAAAGAGAAAAATGAGCCACAAGATGGAATTTTTTGAGAATTATGGAATTTTCAAGAAATATAATAATAAAATATTTGGAAAGTGATAAATTACCAAAATACTCTTAAAATTATGGATAATTACGGATATGTCATTTTGCTCAAAATCAAAACTTCGAGAGCGACCTCCTACACAAATCCTTCGAATCTCAAAATCCAGTCGTTGGATCTCCTTCGAAATTGGATAGAACGTTCATGAATCAACAAATCTAACTGTCAGAATTCAAATTGGAAGTCGGTAGCTAACTTACCGAAGAGGATATTTTCGACGAATTATCTAAAAAATCCAATCTCCAAATCACGACGAATCTGAAGGTTTTAACGTCGGTGGAAGTTTCCCCTATAAAGTCTGAAGTTGGGGCAATAGTTTGGAACAAGAATCAAGCAAGGTCGAGCTCCCAATCGTAGACAATAGACGTTTAGATTTTGGGTCTCCTACTTTCGAATTTCTTCCAAATTCGAGAAAAATTCTCCACCATTTCCGTCAAACTTGTTCCTATTAGTTTCTAAACAAGATTACCCACAAGTTCTATGGAAGAATCGAGTGTTGAAAGTGTTTACAAACCATTCCTCCAATCCAATATGTCATTGAAGAGATTTAAGAAAAACTTGAAAATCTAATCTGAAGATACACGATAATTCATCGAGAAAGATCAATCCCAATTGGTTTCTCCACCTCCAAGGAATGTTTCCATAGAAGACCACAAAAAGAAATAACCTCAAGAACGTGCCCAATTGAAGGAAATCAATTTAGAGCTAAAATTGGGGGTAAGTGTTGAATTCCTATCTAGGATCCCTTTTCCTTCAAATTAAGGATTTCATTAGCTTCTGAGAAAGAATTTGAGTAACTTTGATGAGGAAATCGAGAGCTAAAACGTCGTAGAACAAGCTACCCAAGAGATTGAAAATCTGGTGTTACGGGTAACTTGTAGACTGAATGCGATTCTCGAAAATTGGGGACACATGCTCAAAGTCATTCCTCCAAACTAATTTCTTTAGCTTGAGGGAATGATAAGGTAGAAGTTCCATGAAGAAATCGAGCCTTGAAAGCTCCTCGAATTGACTGCCGAATAAGAAATCCTCTATTTTTGCTATAGCGAGAAAACATATTTTGGACGAACTTTGGAGGCGAATATCTTAGGCTACAATCTACGAGAAGGTATGAAACCAATCTCTAGTTCTTCCTTATAACACCATCTTTAAGTTTCATGAAGAAATCGAGGAGAGAAACGCTGAAAATGGAGCTATGGAAGGTAATTTTTAGACAGCGGCGCAACGCAAAACAAGTTTCTTCTTCCTGTCCAGAGAAAGAAGACGATGACGTGGCCGGTTCAACTAAACGGGTCAAGTCAACCCAAAATGTAACCTTCCCTCAATTTTTCTCAATTTTAGACCCTTCCAGATTTGTTCTCAATAAAAGTTTATGGTTTAAAAATCGAGACACAATAAGGAGTATGTGGAAGAAAATTTGAGGTATTTTCGATACTGGAAGCTCGAAAACAGAGGTCCCGAACGTCAACGACAAGGTAAGTAACCACCTTGAACTCTTCTTAAGAAATATTGTAGGAATCGCTTGGATTTTTATATGAACCCTAAAACAAGTATGAATTATGGATATATGAAAGAAAAACTCAAAGAACCTTGAGTTAAGGCCCTGAACCGATCAAATTGCTTGGAATTTAAGTAACGTTAAAATAACCCACTAAATAAACTTTGCTGCCTATAAACTTTTAATGATGAGAATATTATTGTATTTTAAGACTATATATGAAATTTGGTGCTCATTGGATAAGGTTAGGTAAATCAAGAAATGGTGTAAAATGACCATATTGCCCCTAAGGTATTTACCTTTGGTTCATGACCTAGACAACCTCCAAATGCTATGAAACTTTGTAGTATGATGTTTGATGATATGGTGAAGTTTGAAGGCTATTAAAACTTAAGTATAAAAACCAAGAATTAGGAGTTAAATGACCAAAATGCCCCTAGGACTAATAATTCAAGGTCTAGACTTTCTCCAAATGATCTACTATTTTCTATAAGACCTATTATAAAAAAAATGAAGATAAGTTCAAGATTTCAAGTTGATTGGAGCAAGTTTGGAACCTAAACAAAGATAGAACCTAAAAAACGCCTAAAGAAAACACCTGAAGCCTCAAGACCCTTCTAGAACCCTCCAAAGAACCCATTATGACTCTATGACTTTATAAAATAATTTATTCCTATGATGGTTCATATTTTTATAAATACATGTTACAATTTATGCCTCAAAGAATTATGAACCTTAGAAACTTACCGGATTGAGAACCAAAAATAATACCACACAAGCTCTACAACTACCAAAGTAAGAAGAATGCTAGGTACCACTCAAGGATAAAGGACCAAGGTCCTCAGACACATAACTCATGAATGCTAGGTAATAATCTAGTCATGTCCAAATTGACCCATGACCTCCCACCACGCTGTGATTTTAGAGGCCCAAGTTTTCCTCTTCTAGGTGGGATCCCTGCACCATGTTTCCTTTGCAGGATGTCATGTTTTGCCTCATGTTTCCCTCACCTAGATGAGATGTCCTGCAGCATGTTATGGGTACCCAAAGATTTGTAGGATGTCATGTTTATGTATGCACCGATCACATGACCTTTATGGTCCATCATGGGGAGTAATCTAGGGCTAGAATGGAACAAGAAGAGAGTAACTTACCTTAGTCAAGAATTAGGAACCTCCTAAGACCGCTCATGGTACATTATGCTCATGACTTAGACTACGCTGCTTGGAACGCATGAAGCCTTGGACATAGGTTTTTAGATCAATCGAAGGGCAAGCCCTAAGATGCGGATTCAGACTACGTCGCTTGAAACACATGAAGCCTTGGACAAAGATTAAGACTGTGTCGTTAGAAACGCATGAAGCCTTGGACATAGGTTGTCAGGTTCATGATTAGTATAGTAAGTCCTAGGGAGAGTGTCTTGGAGAACGAATCAAGAACAGGACAAGAACCTAGAAAATACCAAGAACAAGAAAAAGATCAAGACTAGAAGATGGATCAAGATCCAAATTCTAAGGACATGAACAAAGAACCAAGAACCAAGAACCATTGTACTAAGGCCCTCAGAGGATAACCAAGGTTTCAGAATCTATGGACCAAGGTCCTCAAGATAGATCATGATAAGAACTCCAAGTCAAGAACAAGAACTAAAGGGCCTAAGTATTTACCACAGGAACAAGAACAAGAATAGAAATAGTATGGTACCCTAGCATATCAAAGACACAATTAAGAGCTTACAAGTAGGCTACTTACTGAGTCTTGTACTCATTCCTTATTTTCTATTTTTTTTTCAGGTCACAAGGAGCTGGTCGAGGTCGGGAGCAGACTCTAGAGTAGGTGCCATAGACAAGCCTCACCCGTCGTCCTCAACCCTTTTGTTTTAAAATGTTTTGTGTTCGTTCCTTATTTTGCTTTTTAACTATTGTTTCATGTTTGTTTGTTTTATTTCGCGAAAAATTTATCCATCTTTTTGGAGTCATCAAGTCAGCCCAGTCCTTACAAAAACAATGCAACCATCAACCCAATTAAAGAATTTAATTCCAAGCTATCTTGTAATAGAGGGAGACTCAATTAGTCTTTGTTGTAAGATTTGACTATATCTATTTGGGTAGCATTCATCCCCAACTATAAATATCGAACTCCAAAATATTCATCAGCAAAGTAAAGTTTTTGGAACTATCTATCAAAGGTGTTCCAAAATGAGTTGTGGGGAAGTGTTTCCTTCGAATCTAATTCCAATTAAGGATGTCAATGAAGAAATAGTGCAAAGAGCTAGAAGGTTTGCAGTGGAAGAGAATAACAGGATTTATGGACATCGTTTCATTTACAAGCATGTGATTCGATCCCACTATATACGTTGAGACTAGATTTTATATTATTGTGATAGAAGTTATAAATGACGATGGTATTCCTTGGTCATATCTTGAAAATGTGAAGTACTATGTGCGTCGCTTTAAAATGCACATTTTCTTATCCTTTGAAGATGTCCTCAAAGATTTCAACAATTGGACTGCTCTCTCTCTCTCTCACTAAGCCTTCTCTCTATATACGATGGGTATTACTCTCTCTTAACTATGAAAATGGTATAGGCCACAGTAAAATAATCACATAGTTATCTATCTATATGTATACTTATCTCTTTTTTTGTCTTCAAATTTTGTACAACTCAACTCTTAATTATGCATATTAAGGTATTACCAAGCATCCTTGGCGAGCTATGTGAATATGACGATTACAAGTAAAAGGACTAATTTATTATACAAATTCTCTACTAATTTATTATACAAATTCTCTAATTTTATTTTGGATATTGGTTATTATCTTCCAACATGTTTATGAAACGATATGAATATAATATGTTTGTAAAACGATATGACTATGATATGTTTATGAAACGATATGACTATGATATGTTTATGAAACGATATGACTATGATATGTTTATGAAACGATATGACTATGATATGTTTATGGAACGATATGACTACGATATGTTCATGGAACGATATGACTACGATATGTTCATGGAACGATATGACTACGATATGTTCATGAAACGATATGACTACGATATGTTCATGGAACGATATGACTACGATATGTTTATGGAACGATATGACTACGATATGTTTATGAAATGATATGACTATGATATAATTATGATATGATATGTGTGATATGTTTATGAAATGATACGACTAAGATATGTTATAAAATGATATGACTGAAATATCGGTGATATGTTACATTAATGTTATGGTATATGTTATGATGTGACGTGTTGACGATACGATATAAGTTATGGTGTAACACGTTTGATGAGACAAAACATGTTGTGACGTGTTGTATGATATGGTATGTGCATAATATGATATGATATATATATATAAGACCATGTATGATATGAATGATACGAGATTCAACCCTGGTACATGCCTTAAAGGCTATGCTGAAAAATGATATGATACGAGGGAAAATGGAAGTGGTTGTTTTACATGATAATGGATGAAAATGTTGGGATATCATGCATCATTGTGGGTTCATGCATCGGAGAATATCCCCTTATTATGATGGTACGAACGCATACGTTACGAGTACGGAAAACGATCATTATGTTTATCATAATGTTGCGACAGTTGCTATTCCTAATGAGTGTCCAACAACAACAACTCCAGAAAATTCTTGCCCGACCAAGAAAGTGGTCTAGGAGTTGTGCGAATCGACTGGTGGGCCCATACTCGTACGTGTGGGCCGTGTGTAGAACAATAAATACACATCCAATTACCCATTTAGGATTGCCGCCTTAAGAAAATATAGACTAAAAGGATTGGTCTCATTCATGATTGTATGTTGATATGAACCAACGCATCTCAATCATGCAATATTAATGCCACATAAAAAATAATCAATCTTCATTTATGCAACAAAGGCTTGAAGATACTTCAAGTGGGGCTTCATTTATTGTTAGATGGTTACAAACTTATATGGATGATAATTTAGAGTTATTGTGTTTTTTTAATGTATTTTAAGGCTTATTTAAATAGTGGCTAATTATGGCCATAAAGTATAGATAGTGATTAATTATGGTCATAAAGTATCAAAGTTACAACTCTTGTAAAGCCTCATGAAACTTGAGAGTTTTCATTTTGAGGCGATGTAAAGTCATAAAATAGACTTGGAAAATGTAGTAAAAGAAACATTTATGATTTCCTTTAGCCAATGACTAAGTTTCTTTGCGATTCTATGTAGTTTAGGTTGCATGTAAAATCATTTAATCTCGACATGATCAATCTTGCTTGTGGAGTGATTCGAATCTCAAACCAGTATTCTTGACCTGAGATATTTGATCAACAAGATAATCCGAATCTTACTTCCCTTGTATTGAATCCAAAACTTTCCTTGTGTTAATTTCACATAATTTGGTATCAGAGCTCTAGGCTCAAGATCGAAAATATATTTCCTCTGCGTTTCTTTTGAATTTTTTTTTCGAAGTTGTTCATTTTGCAATCAGTCAAAAAGCTCTTAAAATTCATATTTTTATGAGTTTTCTCATCTTATTGTCTTCTACGATAGTGTATATCATCATCTAAGCTTCAACTTTGTCTTCATTGAGATTTCCTAATTCAACTTTATTAAACTACTATATTAAAGAATATGTGTTCTTGTCTTGAACGGTTGTTTTTCCACCCAATGCACGTTTCATCTTAAACTTGCTCGTTTGATATGGCATTTGTGTATTAATTTAACATTTTCACATTTAATCTTGGATGATACATTTTCAAAGTTGATCAAGTTACACTTTGCACATTGAATTTCCACCCATTAATTTCACATGGTAACTCTTATGTTTCAATTATTGGTTTTAAATGTAACTCCATTATTCTTAATGTAAGAGTTACATTTTGGCAAAATAACTTTTCTAGTTATTGGTATTTAATTTCCTTTGTTCTTTGCTTTTAATACTCTCATTTGCATATTGAATGAGATTGTAACTTCACTCCTTTACCACTTAATTGTGAATTGATTTAAGTGCAAAAGAGTTGCATCTTACGGAATTTAAATTTATTCCAACATTTCATCCTTTTCAAAATTGTTTAAATCCTTGAAATTTCCTTTCCATCCATTTCATATCCAAATCTTCTTTGATTTTTGAATATTTTCATAAGCCTATAGTTTGCTTCCTTGTATTCAAAGCGGGCTACCACTTATTAAATTGCAAATTGACTTAGCTTCTCTACATCAAATTTTGAGAGGTGATATTGAGAATCAGAACGTTTTCTCAAAATTGAGTGCATACATGAGCGACTTAAACTACTTTGAATACAAACATGTGAGTGAATGTTGTAAGGTCTTTTGTGTTTTCTTCACTTATTTTTGCAACATTTCACACAAAGATTCAATCTTCTTGAAGAAGGGGAGAATTATATGAACCAATGCATCTAGGGAGAATGATATGAACCAATGCGGAGAATGATATGAACCAATGCATCTAGGGAGAATGATATGAACCAATGCATCTTAGTCATGCAATATTAATGCCACATTAAGAATAATCAATCTTCATGCATCAAAGGCTTCAAGATACTTCAAGTGGGGCTTCATTTATTCTTAGATGGTTACAAATTTAGGATGAATGATAATCTAGAGTTATTGTACTTTTATAATATATTTTAAGGCTTATTTACATAGTGGCTAATTATGGCTATAAAGTATACATAGTGGTTAATTATGGTATAAAGTATGAAAGTTATAACTCTTGGAAAGCCTCATGGAAGGTTTAGATTTTTCATTTTGAGGCTATATAAAGTCATGCATGTTATTTTTGTAAACTGGACTTGGAAAATGTAGTAAAATAAGCATTTGTGCTTTCCTTTAGCCAATGACTAAGTTTGTTTGCAATTCTACTTAGTTTAGGTTGCATGTAGAATCATTCAAGCTCGATATCATCAATCTTGCTTCTGGAGTGATTCGGATCACAAATAAGTGTTCTTGCCTTGAGATATTTGATCAACAAAGTAATCTAAATTTTGCTTTCTCTTTGACTGATTCTTTATCATTAGGATTAAGTTTAGATTGCATGTTTAGAATCATTCAAGTTAGGCATGATCGATCTTGCTTGTGGAGTGATTCGAATCTCAAACAAGTGTTCTTGCCTTGAGATATTTGATCAACATGGTAATCTGAATCTCTTACTTCCCTTGAGGGATGAGGCTCATAGATCCCACTACAGTATCGAAAGAACTTTGAGTGGTAGTGATTGCTTGCATTGGTGTCTTCATATTATCTCGAACACATGGAACATGATTCTTCTTGTGAAAATATAGCTTCCTTTGTCTTAAAAGTTCACTTGTGAGTAATCCAGGAAGGCATCTTAATTTGCAGCCTCTAGTGAAGATGATCACTTTGAGGTGGGTTTGCTAGTGAAGATGCAACTGTATATCAAGGTTTTATATTAGTTAATGGTTCCATTTATATTTATAAATGAAATCTATGGTGCATCCTTTGGAAATTCAACAATAATCCTTTGTTATTTGGTTACCCGGAAATTCAACATTCGACCTCTTGTGTCCTAGAAGCTACTTACAAGGTGTTGTTGATTATGATCCATAATACTCACCTGACTCAAATTGAGGTTCGTTCCTGTGTTAAAAATGTGACAAACCAAAAAAAAATATACCAATAAATATTGTTTGTGATTTATATAATTATTGAAATTATCTTACCTACTTGTTACCTACTTGTGAATTCTTCACCTTTCAATACATATTTTTCTTCAAATTACTTTTTAATTCTTGCCTAGTTTCATAATGCACCATTGAATCACAATATTGCGATATTTTAAGTCGCTCAATAAAGTAATTACGGTAAGTTTTTTTTTATACATCTTATTTTGATTTAGTACATATATGCTTCCTAATTATTTTATTTTTGGAAATTATAAGCATTTTAATTCAAATAATATTTAATAACTAATCATTTTAATATTTGTGCTCAAACAGGTGATATTGAAGAAGTAAATTGTTGGGAGATAATAAGCATATCTGAAATAAAATTAGAGAACTTACCTAATAAATTAGTCCTTTTTACTTATAATCTTTCTATGTATTTGGTATGGTAATGAAGTTTGATAGTACCTTAATATGCATCATTAAGAGTCAGTTTGACAAAATTTGAAGAAAAATAAAAGAAAAGAGAGATAAGTATGTATATAGATAACTATGTGATTGTCTTATTGCAGCCTATGTCATTTTTATAGTTAAAAGACAGTAACGCCCCCCATATATAGTGAGAGGGCTTAGTATAAAGAGAGATCCTAATGCTTATTGAAATGGTTGAGGACATCTTCAAAGTAAAAGAGAAAGGGGGCTCTCTTGAAAATCCAAAAATACTCCACCTTTGCAATATATGACCAAGGAATACCATCGCCATTTATAGCTTCTATCACAATAATATAATATTTGGGCTCAGCATCTATATTGGGATTGGACAGACCGTTCACCACACGCTTGTAAATGAAATTATGTCCACCCCTCCTGTTATTCTCTCTCACAGCAAACCTTCCGGCAGCTTGCACTTTTTCGTCATTGACATCCTTAATTGGAACTAGATCGGAAGGAAACACTTCTTCATGACTCATTTTGAAACACTTTTGATAGATAGTTTCAACAAACTTACTTTGCTCATGAATATTTTGGAGTTCGATATTTATAGTCGTGGTTGAACGCTATTCAAATTGATCTAACCGAATCTTACAACAAAGACTAATTGACCCTCCCTCAATTAGGAGATAGTTTCGAATCAAATTCTTTAGTTTGGATAAGTTTTGCATTGTTTTAGTCAAACAACCGAAATTAGTGTAATACCAATAGTACAAACATTTTTTAGGTGTATTTTTCAGTTTTAGTAATAAATTACATATTAACCTAGTAGGTATCCACAACCTTTACTCTAAACTCTTAAAAGTTCGGGTCTAATCTCTATTGTTACCTAAGTATCTATGGTGCTTTGAAGTTCCTAACAGTACTTTAGTGCTCACAATCCCACTCTCGGTTTGAAGAAGATGGTTCATCATTTTCTTGAATCACGAATTGGAAAATCTACCTATTAATTTTTAATTTGCTAATATTATTTTTATTTATTTATAATTAATTTCTTTGTCTTTTTTTAAATATATTTACAAATACCTACTTTAGAATATGAAGTAAGTTTTGAGTGAAATGCATACGCTATACTATATTTATTGTTGAAATTAAAAAGTTGGAATAATAAATATTCCCTAAATTTAAATATAGAAGATAGTTTAATGTTTAAAAGTTAAATATTTTTTTTATATGATAAAACATAAATATACGAGAATATTGCAATGTCCCATCCTTTTGAACTTTGAACGCAAACATATTTGTTCCAAAAAAAAAAAAAAAAAAAGCATGAGAATATTTTATTCTTTTCAATCGAATTTAAGATCACTAATTTTAACCGAGATTTCTGATCACAAATTTAGTTAACTTTAATTTTATTCAACTATTAATAATATGTAATTTATTACTAAAATTAAAAAATGTTTGTACTATTGGTAATACACTGGTCTCAGTTGTTTGACTAAAACTGTAACACCAAAAAATGACGAAAATTAGCTCCAATGATAATAAACCACCCCGATCTAAGAAAAGAAATTAAGAGGATTAAGTAAGAACAAGGGTCTTAAGCAAGTCATTTATATACCTAATAAGTTACTTGAAGGAGTTAAGGTCTTTGGAAAAAGTATTGCAAAGGAAAAAGTTAGTGGAAAGAACAAAAATGTCATTTTTTCGATTATCAAGGATCTTTCTGGATTTTTAATTCGTTGTCTATAAGGAATTTCAAGATGCTCAAGAAGAGAAAATGACCAACAATGGATGAAGAATTTTAGAAAAATTATGGATTTTTCACGAAAAATAATAAAAAAATATTCGGAAAGTGCAAATTACCAAAATATCCCTGAAATTATGGATAATTACGGATATGCAATTTTGCTCCAAATCAGAACTTCCATAGTGACCTCCTACAAAAATCCTTCGAATCTCAAAATTCAACCGTTGGATCTCCTCCAAAATTGGACACGATCTAAAACGTTCACAGATCATCAAATCCAATTGTCATAATTCAAATTGGAAGTTGGTAGCTCGCTTATCGGGATGATATTTTCGATGAATTATCTAGAAAATTTAATCTCAAAATCACGACGATTCCGGAGGTTTCAACGTTGGTGGAAGCTTCCCCTATAAAGTTTGAAGTTAGGGCAATAGTTTGGAACAAGAATTGAGCAAGGTTGAACTCGTAATCATAGGCAATAATCGTTTAGATTTTGGGTCTCCTACTCTCCGATTTCTTTCAAATTCAAGAAATTTTTTTCACCATTTCCCTTCAAACTTGTTCCTACAGTTTCTAAACAAGATTACCAACAAGTTCTATGAAAGAATTGAGTGCTGAAAGTGTTTAGAAACCACTCTCCCAATCTAATCCGTCATTGAAGAGCTCCAAGAAAAACTTGAAAATCCAATCCGATGATGCACGATAATTCTTCGAGCAAGAACAATCCCAATAGATTTCTGCATCTCCAAGGAATGTTTCCATAGAAGGAAATCAGTTTCGGGCTCAAATTGGGGGTAAGTGTTGAATTCCTATCTATGATGCATTTTCCTTCAAATTGAGGAGTATACGATAATTCTTCGAGCAAGAACAATCCCAATAGATTTCTGCACCTCCAAGGAATGTTTCCATAGAAGGAAATCAGTTTCGGGCTCAAATTGGGGGTAAGTGTTGAATTCCTATCTATGATGCATTTTCCTTCAAATTGAGGATTATACGATAATTCTTCGAGCAAGAACAATCCCAATAGATTTCTGCACCTCCAAGGAATGTTTCCATAGAAGGAAATCAGTTTCGGGCTCAAATTAGGGGTAAGTGTTGAATTCCTATCTATGATGCATTTTCCTTCAAATTGAGGATTATTTTAGCTTCAGAGGAAGAATTTGAGTAACTTTTATGAAGGAATCGAGAGCTAAAACTTCGTAGAACAAGCTACCCAAGAGATAAAAAATTTGGTGCTTCGGGTAACTTGCAGACCGAGAGCGATTCTTGAAAATTGGGGACACACACTCAAATTCATTCCTTCAAACCAATTCCTTTAGCCTCAAGGAAGGATAAGGTAGAAGTTCCATGAAGAAATCGAGCCTTGAAAACCCATAGAATCGACTGCCCAATAAGAAATCCTCTGTTTTTACTCCATAGTCATAAAGTATACATAGTGGCTAATTATGGTCATAAAGTATGACGGTTACAAACTCTTGAAATATCTCATGTAAAGTCAAAAGTTTTATTTTGAGGCTATATAAATGCATGTATGTTGTATTTGTAAGTAGACTTGGAAAATGTAGTAAAAGAAGCATTTGTGCTTTTCTTTAACCAATGGCTAAATTTCTTTGCAGTTCTATGTAGTTTAAGTTGCATGTAGAATCATTCAAGCTCGACATGATCAATCTTTCTTGTGGAGTGATTCGAACCTCAAACAAGCGTTCTTTCCTTGAGATATTTGATCAACAAGAATCATTCAAGCTAGACATGATCGATCTTGCTTGTGGAGTGATTCGAATTTCAAACAAGTGTTCTTGCCTTGAGATATTCGATCAACAAGGTAATCTGAATCTTACTCCCCTCGTGGTGATTCCTTATCATTTGGTATCAGGCCTAAAATTTCTTAAGTGTATACACGTGAAAGAGTGTTGTGAGGTACTTTGTATTTCCATAACTTATTTTTTTGCAGCAAAGTTTCACAAATAGATTCGAGGACAAATCCTCTCGAAGAAGTGGAGTGTAACGACCCGAAATTTTCTACTTAATTTAAGGTCGCTACTGTATACATATCATAAACATTGCATGCGGAAGACTTCATTTAAAATTCCATAAAACATAACCTTTATCTTGAAAACACAGCCATGGACTTACGTGTTTCAAAAAAATCTTTAAAACGACACAACAAAAGAGTAAATAAAATAAATAAACATTTAAGTTAAAAACATCCTATTCTAGCCTAAGTCTAACAAAATAAATTCCATTATCCTATGCATGTGCCATGGTCTCGAGTTGCGATGCCATCGTCAGCCGTACAGGAATGTCTCGCCTTAACCTGAAAAATGTAGTAGCACATGGCTTGAGTGAGTATTTAAAGAAATACTCACTAAGTGACCCCACTATTGGGGTTAAATGCAACAATCACATGCAATGAAATGATGGGACCTATCTTTCGTTTCGTTTCGTTTTTCCTACGGTGCTGTCCTAACGGGTAAACTTTGGACGTGTACCATATACTCTACACACAGCCCATACGTGCGAGTATGGGCTCACCAGCTAGTTCGCACACCGCTGGGCCACTTTCATTACCCGGTGGGCATACTCTGGGAGCCCCTTATGCCTGGACCCGTTAGAACTAGTAACCGTCACGGCAGCGCTATGCAAAGCATAACGATCGTTATCCTGCCATTGGATGTACGCGTCCGTACCCTCGTGATGGAATAGGGGTATCCCCCAAATGCATGAACACACATAATGCATGAGGTCCCCATGTTTCTACTTTTATCATTAATGAATATAACCCCGCTATCATCTTTCATTCGTATCATATCCTTTCTCATATCATTTCACACATCGTTCATCATTCATATCGGGGTTATATTTCATTTCCTTTATCGTGATATCATGTCATTCATAACATACTGTATACATACAATTTAGAAAGCATAACAAAACGCTCCATGCTTTTAACATGTCATTTCGTAATATGCAATTCATACAACAATTACCTCAATGGTCACATAAAATAATCTAAACATAACATATCACATCACAATATATCGTATCATAAACATGTCTTATTGTAAGCACTTTGTGGTCATATCGTTTCCTAACTTGTCATTGCCTTAACGTTCTTATACCTATCACAGTTATTTCGTTCCGTGAATGTACCTTAGCCATAACATCACAGGAACGTGTCCTAACGCTATCGTTCTATCAACCTATCACAAACCTATCCCTTTCTACCCATATCCTAACCATATCCTTTCATCCATCTCTCCTATCCATAGCACTCTGGTATGTAACCTAACTCTAACGTTTCATAAACGTCTCTTATTCCTATCATTACGTTTCATTTTGTGCATCATTCTCGTATCCTATCTCAAACCTATCCTTGAACACATCATGCCATATTTATTATCATACAATTCACATTTTATAACATAACATAAACATAATATAAGCATACTGATTAACAAATAATTCACACATATCAGTATATATGACACGTGCAAAACCACAGGCACGTATCAACATCAAATATAACCATGCCGATAGTAAGGTCACTTACCTGGTTAGCTTAAGTCGTTGTAAAGAATATATCCTTAATGAAAGTTTGATTTCGTCCTTTGAAATCCACGTCAACCTATGTGAGTCAATGACATCAGTTTGAAGTTTGAACTCTATAAAATTATTTCTCTAATTTCAACTGACAAAATTTGATGGAGTTCTTTGCCCTTATATTTACTGTTTTATTTTTTAAATTATGTTAACCAAATCTTTCTGCGATCTTCCCTCTTCCCTCCTCCCTTCTTTATTTTCGTTCTATATTTTCACAACAGATATTACTCTTAATCTATATTTATTTTCATTCTGTAAACGGATATTATTGGCCAATTTTAATCGCTACAATCTTACTGATTTATAGATGTGCCAACTAAAATTTTAATTTTATTGATATGAGATCTGATTATTACCGGATCTATAAAATATGAGATAAAGGAAAGAAGATCTGATCCTAAATTAATTTCTTATAACAATAAGAATAAAAAGGAAATTTGAGATAGGATTTTACCGTAATAACATACCAAAATCTCTCTAAATCTGGATCATAATCTGCTTCTTTGTTGAAAAGCCATTTTTCTTTTCCTCAAAACGCTTTTCTGATTTTTTTGGACGAATTGTGATATTGTGACGGGGTTGAGGAGAGAGGTGGGGTTGAGGAGAGAGGTGGGGTTGGGATGAGAGTTTAGTGGAGAGGAGTGAGGAGGAATTGTTTTGTTTGGTTTTTTTTTTTTTTTTTTTTTTTGTTTATTATCATTATTTTTTTTAACGGAATAATCATTTTTCTTTGGTTATTTATTTATTTATTTTTGGGCTATTACGTGGAGAATGATATGAACCAAGAGACATCAATCATACAATATACTTCAATGAAGATGTGAACAAAATATTTTCATAATTATCAAAAGATGTTTCAATTCTTGCCACATTGGAGAAGAATGATGTTTCATTGTTATAAATTTTGGGTGGATCAATATTTCGACTTATAATGTTTCATTAATGTATTGTAGGACTTTTTATTTACTTTAGGTTACATTTACATTAATTATGGTCATAAAGTATGAATGTTACCACGCTTAAAATATCTAAGGGTTTTATTTTGAGGCTATATAAAGCCATGTATGTTAACTTTGTGAGAAATACTTGAAAAATATAGTAAAATGAGCATTTGTGCTTTCCTTTCGCCAATGCCTAAATTTCTTTGCAATTCTAGTAGTTTAGGTTGCATATAGAATCATTCAAGCTCGACATGATCAATCTTGCTTGTGGAGTGATTCTAATCTCAAAAAAATGTTCTTTCCTTGAGATATTAAATCAATAAGAATCATTCAAGCTAAACATGATTGATCTTGCTTGTGGAGTGATTCGAATCTCAAACAAGTGTTCTTGCCTTGAGATATTCGATAACAAGGTAATCTTAATCTTACTCCCCTTGTAGTGATTTCATATCATTTGGTATCAGAGATTTCCATTGTGTTGATTCCTTATTACTATATGAAACAAAAACTCAAAGAACCATGAGTTAAGGCCCTAGACCGATCAAATTGCTTGAAATTTAAGTAACATTAAAATAACCCGCTAAATGAAATCTTCTACCTATGAAATTTTAATGCTGAGCATATTATGATATTTTAAGACTATATATGAAATTTGGTGGTCATTGGATAAGGTTAAGTAGGTAAATCAAGAAATGGTGTAAAATGACCATAATGCCCCTAAGAAAATTTATCTTCGGTTCATGACCTAGACAATCTTCAAATGCTATGAAACTCGGTAGTAGATCTTATTTTATGACGTTTGATGATGTGGTGAAGTTTGAAAGCCATTAGAACTTTTTAAAAAGCAAAACCAAGAATTAGGGGTGCAATGACCAAAATGCCCCTAAGACTACTTGTGATATTTCAAGGTCTAGACGTGCTTCAAATGACCTACTATTTTCTATAAGGTATATTATAAAGTACACGAGAATAAGTTCAAGATTTCAAATTGATTGGAGCAAGTTTGAGACCTAAACTTAGATAGAACTTAAGAAACGCTAAAAGGAAACACCTCAAGACTCAAGACCCTTCTAGAACCCTCTAAAGAATTCATTATGATTCTATGACTTTCTAGAATAACTTAGGCATATGATGGTTCATATGTTTATATATGCATGTTACAACTTATGTCGCAAGGAATAATAAACCTTAGTAACTTACAAGATTTAGAACCAAGAACAATATCACACAAGCTCTATAACTACCAAAGTAAGAAGAATGCTAGGTACCACTCAAGGATAAGGGACCAAGGTCCTTAGACACAGAAACTCAAGAATACTAGGTAATACTCTAATCATGTACAAATTGATCCATGACCTCCCACCACGCAGTGCTTTAGACCCCAAGTTTTCATCTTCTAGGTGGGATCCCCGCACCATGTTTCCTTTGCAGGATGTCATGTTTGGCCTCATGTTTCCCTCACCTAGATGAGATGCCCTGGACCATGTATGGGTACCCAAAGATTTGTAGGATGTCAAGTTCATGTATGCACCAATCACGTGACCTTTATGGTCTATCATGAGGAGTAGTATAGGACCACAATAGAACAAGAAGAGAGTAAGTTACCTTGGCCAAGAATCAAGAACCCCCTAAGATCTCCCACAGTACAACATGCTCATGACTTAGACTACGCTGCTTGGAACGCATGAAGCCTTGAGCGTATGTTTTCAGACTATGCCGTTTGGAACGCATGAAGCCTTGGGCATAGGTTTTCAGACTATATTGAATGGAAAGCCCTAAGACGTGGGTTCAGACTACGTTGCTTGGAACACATGAAGACTTGGACGTAGGTTAAGACTGTGTCGCTAGGAACGCATGAAGCCTTGGATACAGGTTCTCAAATTCATGATTAGTACCGTAAATCCTAGGGGGAGTGTCTTGGAGAACGAATCAATAACATAACAAGAACCTAGAAAGTACCAAGAACAAGAGAAAGATTAATGTCTAGAACATAGATCAACATCCAAGTTCTAAGGACAAGAACCAAGAACCCTTGTGTTGAGATATAATATTTGGAGAATATATTTAGTTATGGAATATATCCCAGATATTATATTTTAATATTATTTCCTTTTAGAGTATATTTTATTTTATTCTCAATATTTAATTAGTTTATATTTTCTTTATTTGTAGGTATTTGTTGGTAGCTCTTATCCTATTTAAAGGTTATGAATATCAATGAGAATACACACCTTCCACTCCAATTCTATTTCTATTTCTCATTCTTAACGTGGTATTAGAGCGCCGATCTTGGTGAACTAGGATTTCTAAATTATGGTTTAGATTTTAAGCCCGTAGGTAGATTCTTTTGGCTCTTTTTCTTCGAGACGAATCTAAATACTCGAATATTAACATTCCCCACAAGAATGCCGAAAAATATCGCCCGTGACTCAATATTTTTTACGCGGGTGCTTCAAACGACCTAATTAGGGTATCGGTTTTAGGCACATATGTACACTTTTATAGCCAATATTTCTTCGAAATTTGAGTCGAAATCATGAAATTTGAACATTCCACGCAACAATGTCGAAAAATATCGATCGCGACTCAGTTTTTTCACGCGCGTGCTTCAATTGACAAAACTAGGGTTTCTAAATTAGGGTTTTGATTTTAAGCCCATACGTAGATTACTTTTGGTTCATTTTGTAACGACCCAAAGTTTTCTACTTAATTTACGGTCGCAACTGTATACATATCATAAACATTGAATACGAAAATACTTCATTTAAATGTTCGTAAAACATAACTTTCAGCTTAAAACACAGCTATGGACTTACGTGTTTCGAAAATACCTTTAAAAACATCCTATTCTCGCCTAAGGCTAAGTAAATAAATACGACTACTCTATGCATGTGTCATGGTCTCGAGTTGTGATGTCTTCGTCAGCCGTACAAGAATATCTTGCCTTAACCTGAAATAGAGGTAGCACATGTCTTGAGTATTTTAAGAAATACTCAGTACGTGACCCCACTATTGGGGGTTGAATGCAAGAATATGCGAATACAATGACAGGACCGATCTTTTCAGTCTATTTTCCTACGGTACTATCCTAATGGGTAACTTGGATGTGTACCATATACTCTACACACAGCTCGTACGTGCGAGTATGGACTCACCAGACAGTTCGCACACCGCTGGGCCACTTTCTTTTTCGGGCGAGAATACTCTAGGAGCTCCTTAGGCCGGACACCCATTACAACTAGTAACCGTCACGGTAGCATTAGGTTAAACATAATGATCATTTTTCTGCCTGGCTGTCAGATCATTATGGTAAACATAATGATCGTTTTCCTGCTTGTTCATCACAGCATTATGACAACCATAATGATCGTTTTCCTGCCTCGTAGCCTAACCTTAATGTTTCATGAACATATCTTACTCCTATCATTACATTACGTTTAGTGCATTCTTCTCGTATCCTATCTGAAACATATCATTGAACACATCATACCATAAGTATTATCATACAATTCACACATTATAACTTATACATATCATATCATAAGCATATCAATCCATAAACGATTCACACATATCAATATATATGACAAGTGCAGAACCACGGGGCGCATGTCAACATCAAATATAACCATGCCGATAGTAAGGCCACTTACCCGATTAGCTTACGTTGTTGTCACAAATCTATCCTTAATGAAAGTTTGATTCTGTCCATTGAAATCCAAGTCAATCTATGTGAGTCCATGACATCAGTTTCAAGTTTGAACGTCTACCAAATAATTTCTCTAATTTACGTTGGCCCATGTATTATACTTCATGAGAACGTTAGAGTCTTTACATGAGTTAAGTCTTGAAATATTTATATATGTTTGTTATAGAATTATTTTCATATGAACCATTTAATACCCTTTGACATGTTCCACATATTTTAACTCTTATGTGATACCCTTTAACATTTTCAAGATATTTTCTTTTTTTTACGGTGTTTTTTTTTAATTTAATTATATTCACAATTTTTCCATTTTTATCTCGGTTTGTTTTCTTCCACCCACATCTTCTTTTCTCTTACTGTGTTTTTTTTTTCATTTTAATTATATTCACAATCTTCTCTTTTTTATTTTTGTTTCTTTTTAAATCAATTCTTACTTTTTCTCTTACAATGACTATTAGATTTTCTAAAACTCACAAAATTCTTTTCATTTTCATTTAATCAATGATTCAAAATTAATTAATTAACCAAATTAATATCATTTAATAAAATAAGATGGAGATGTAAAATATAACTACTGACCTCTTAAAATGCATATCTAGTATTGTGAAACTAAGTCCGCTTATTTTACATAATTTAGGGATAATTACTTATTTTAAATCTTGATTCATACTCCAAAATTGACATAATTCCCTACAATCTTTCATACTTACCCTTAATATTATAAATGACTCTTAATAAATTTTCGTAGTATTTTAAGTCTTTTAAGATCTTAAAAACATCTTAGAATTCTCGTAAGGCTTTCTTGGTCATTTACCACCCCAAATCTTGGTTTAATTCTTCAAACATATAACAATGACCTTGTAACTTTGTGTAATTTCTTTACACCATGACATAAGGCTCCTATCAAATTGCATGCATCTCCAAAAGGAAAATTAGAATTAAATTTGATGTATAGATAAATTCTTATAAATCATCTTACAAATAATCATTCCTTATTTAGTGTCAAAAATAAGTAGGGTGTACATTCAACCCGACAACCCGACAACCCAGACCAACCCAATCCGAACTATAAGGGTTGAGTTGGGTTGGATTGGCCTTTTGGATTGGGTTGGGTTCATTTTTTCTGAACCCAAACTAACTCGGTTCGGTTTCGAGTTCATGGGATAAAATCCTCGGATTGACCCGAGCCAAATAAAAATGTATAAAATATATTAAGAAATTAAACATAATGGTAGGTTTGCTAGAGTGTTAGTTCGTCCTAACCTAAACTACTCACACCCGAGTTTGACACCTATCAAATACATTAAACGTGTTTCAAACAATCATTTAATTTTATTTATTTATTTTTAGCTTCTTTTATATATATTTTAAAAATTATATATATATATATTTTAAATACTTTAATATTTTATTTTATTAGTTTTAGTTTCTAATTTTGTTTAGTTTCTTAAATACATATTTTAAAAATATCTTAATATTTCATACTATTTTAAAACACATTAATATTTTATTAATTTTATTTTTTAATTTTGTTTACTTATATAAATATTTTTAAAACACCTTAATATTCCATGCTATTTTAAAACACATTAGGAATAAACTAACATATAACTGTTGTGTTTCAAACAACAATCATTTAATTTAATAATATAATTTAGGATAGATTTATTAATTATGATTTATACATATATTTTTAATTTTATTTAATTTCTTATATAAATATTTTAAAAATAACATATAATTGACTCGACGTGTTTCTAACAAATAATCATTTAATTTAATAATATAATTTATGTTATTAATTATGATTTACACATATATTTAAGTTATTTAGATTTATTAATTATAAGAATTTAGGTTTACTAGATTTATTAATCAGTAAAATGAGTTTCAATTGATTTTAAAGATTTTGTTATAAAATTGAGACAAGTAATTCTAAATTTTAATATATTTATTATCTATTTGTTGCAACATTATTATATCACAATTTATATATTTGTTTTATTTTTATAATAGTTTAGGGTCCTTTAACTTAACTCGATGAAGGTCACGTACATAAGTCTATTTCAATTAAAATATTTTTATAATATATTTTTATTTTTGTTATATATATAATATTTTTAAACTAATCATTTTTATTGTTTTTTTAATTTAATGATCTATCTTATATTTTTCTTACTTTAACCAATTTTGAACAAGTGTCGACATTTTAGTTGTTTTTAGTTTTATGGAAATGTTGAACTATGTAAATATGTTACGGTTTTCGCTCGTTGTTCTTGATTGAATTTTTTTTTTTTTTTTTTTTTTTTTTTGTGAATAATTATAGATTGATTTATGAACTTTTAATTATCTTTTATCTCAGATTGTATCGAATAATTATAAATTGTGGATAAATAAAAATAATTTTAAAAAATAATTTTTTTAACAATCCGACAACCCAACCCGAACCCAACCGAAAATTTTCGGGTTGGGTTGTGAAAATTTTTCGGGTTGGGTTGGGTTACCAATCCAACCCACCCGAATTTTTGGGTTGGGTCAAAAAAAATCCCTCAACCCAACCCAGACCATGTACACCCTTTTAGCTTGGTTTTATAAATCTATTTCACTTCTATTTTCTTTGTTTCGGCCAGTAGAACCACCAAATTCCATTGATTTTTTTTGAATGGATTTGATTTCTTCATCATAGTCAATCTCTATTTTGGGCTTTTAACCGTTACCTCAAAATTCACAGGATCTGAAATCATCAACAATGCCATATTTTCTTCCCCTTAACATAAGTCTTCACCAGAATTATAATCCGCTAACAATACCCGTGGATGTCGATTTCTCCTCTCCCTTATTGTCAAATATGGTGCAACAGTTACTGGAAAATTATTTTTAGCAACTGGTTCAATTGTTTCAGCAACCGGTTTAGTCATTTCTTCCATGATGTCCCCTTCTTCGTTTTCAGCAACTGGTTCAATTGTTTCAGCAACCGGTTTAGTCGTTTCCTCTGTGATTTCTCCTCCTTCGCTGTGTTCTTATCAATTTCAATATTTTTTCCCGGTCTAATTTTTCTGTTGCTCTCCATTTACCCATTTTTGGAAATGGAGTCCGATGTTGCTTGCCTTTCATACATGCCTCACAGGTGGTGTTTGGAGCTACAATTTGCGGCAGGCCTTTCACGATGTTTTTGTGTTTCAAGGTGCACAAGCCTTTGTAGCTGAGATAACCATAACGATGGTGCCAAAGTGTTGACTGATCCGTATTTGAAACTTGGGAGCATCTTTCTTCATTTGATCTTTCTTCATTTGTTGTGGTAGATGGTTCAGTACGCAAAATAAATTGCCAGTTTGCGCTCATAATTGACTCTACTATTTTTCCTTTTTGTGGATGATAAATGCTACATACACCATCTTTAAACAGCACTACTAGTTCTTTTTCTTGTAGTTGTCCAACGCTCAAGAGATTATTTTTTAGTTCAAGTACCCAATACACATTACTAATAGTGCAACGAACCCCTTGCAATGTTAATTTCACTGCACCCTTTCCCATAACTTTCATACTTGTATTATTTCCAAGTTTGACAATGTGGGAAAATGTCTTGTCTAATCTTGAAAACATACCTTCACTTGCACACATATGGTTTGAGCAACCAGAATCTAAGAACCAAACATCACTCCTTTTTGCTTATGTATTTCCATATGAGCCATTAAGAGCACTTCATCCTCTTCTTCCAACTCTACATAATTCAATTCCTTATTCATCTTTGGACATTCATATTGAAAATGACCTAAGTCATGACACCTATAACATTCAACAGTTGTTTTGTTGAAAGTTGATCTTCCTCTTCCACGTCCTCTGCCCCTATAAGTTCGTCTTCCTCTATTACTTATTTTCGTTCGTCCTTCGACTTTTAGAACTTGCTCCTCTCTATTAATACTGGATCTTCGAAATTTTTGTTCATGCACCATTAATGAACTTTGTAATTCATCAATGGGCATGCTATCAGTATCTTTGGATTTCTCAATAGATACTACAACATAAGTAAATTTTTCAGTCAGGGTATGCAGGATTTTTTCTACAATTTTCTTGTCTGGCATATATTTTCTCCATTGCTTCTCATCTTGTTGGAGATTATCATCACTCTTGCAAAATAATTTGTGATACTTTCTAGGTGTGTACATTCAACCCGACAACCCGGACCAACCCAACCCGAACTACAAAGGTTGGGTTGGGTTGGATTAGCATTTCGGGTAGGGTTGGGTTTATTTTTCTGAACCCGAACTGAATCGGTTCGGTTTTGGGTTCGTGGGCAAAACGCTAGGGTTGACCCGAGACAAATTCAAATATATAAAATATATTAAGAATCCTTCCTTATGATGAGTTTGCTAGAGTGGTACTTCGTCCCGTCTTGAGACACTCACGCCTGAGTTTGAACCCAAGTAATTCTAATGTATTTATTTTCTATTTATTGTGATTATGATCACATTGTTATATCATAATTTATATATATATATATATACTTTTTCTTTTTCTAATAGTTTAGAAAAGGTTACACTAAACATATTTCAATTAAAATATTTTTATATACTTTTTATTTTTGTTATATACAACATCTTTAAACTAATCATTTTTATTGTTTATTGAATTTCATGATCTATCCTTATATTTTGCTTACTTTAACCAATTTTCAAGAAATGTCGGTATTTAGCCGTTTTTAGTTTTATGATAATGTTGAACTATGTTAATATGTTACAATTTTCGCTCGTTGTTTTTTTTATTGAATTTGTTTTTTTTTTTTGAATAATTATGGATTGATTTGTGTTTGCTTGTGAACTTTGAATATATTTTATCTAAGATTGTATCCGAATAATTATAAATTGTGGATAAATAAAACTTAAAAAAAAAATTGACAACCCTACCCGAATCCAACCCGAAAATAGAGGGTTGGGTTGGGTTGTGAAAAGTTTCGGGTTGGGTTGGGTTACCAATCCAACAAACCCGAACTTTTGGGTTGGGTCAAAAAAACCCTTCAACCCAACCCAACCCGGACCACGTACACCCTCAATACTTTCATCCTTCTTCATTTCTAGGATCTCAAATTCTCTAGTTAATGCATTAAGAAGAGATTTCTTCACTTTTTGGTTTCCACTCAATTTTCGCTTCATTGAGTCCCAAACAATCTTGACTGTGCGGCGATCCAATGATCCATGCAGTAAAGAAAAAGGATTTTCATCCATATATGGATATTTTTCTTAAATTAATGTCGCCCTTCCCGCGTATTCTTATTTAAACGGGTCTTTATCGTTTTTGTAATTCACATTTTTAATTTAGTAGTATAAAAGGTATCGATCAAAGAACAACTCTGATTCATGGTCTATTCTGAATTTGATCGCTGAGAACCGCCATTGCCGTAGATAGCACACATCATGAAAGACGTCTTCTTCAACTCTCTCTGCCTTTGCTTCTTCTTCTGTTCCGTGTTTCTCTTCTATCGGTGCGTAAATCTCTCCTTTCTCTCACTTTTCTTTCAAGTAGTATAGCTTATATGGTCCTTCGCTCTGCGTTGTTTAAAGAATTCTGTTTCCATATTTTGTAAAGGTTCGTCTACTTCCTGTGAAAAACTAGGATTGTTGTTGAGTGAAGAACGAAGATCCACTTCCTTTCTTTTTAAAATTTGTATTCCCGTGTAAGGGATTCTATTGCTTCCTCTCTAGTGTTGTGCTGTGAACTTAGTTAACTTTGGATAATCTAGGGCTATGGTTTGGATGAAGCCTCTGGATTTACTAATCATATGGTGCATGCTAACTTTAATCCTTTTAGGGTGTCCTCACAAACTGGAACAGAACGTGCTGCCGTCCCGCCGAGAGGTTGGAACTCCTATAACTCATTTTCCTGGATTATTTCTGAAGAAGAATACCTAAAAAATGCAGAGGTTCTGCCCAATCGGCTTAAGTCTAAGGGATATGAGGTAACTGGCTGACAATTGTGCTGATAACATTGGTCATCCTATGATCTAATTAATGTGTGCATTCCTTTAGATTTGTTGTAATGTAATTCAGTAAAATGGTGGTAAGAAGATTAATCCTCTCGTTTGTTTGATGGATGCAGTACGTGATTGTGGATTACCTGTGGTATAGGAGAAAGGTTCCTGGTGCTCACGCTGATTCTCTTGGATTTGATGTGATTGATGAATGGGGGAGGATGGTCCCGGACCCGAGTCGGTGGCCTTCCTCGCAAGGTGGAAAGGGATTCGCTGAAGTAGCTAAGAAAGTTCATGATATGGGTTTGAAGTTTGGAATTCATGTCATGAGAGGAATAAGTACACAGGCAGTCAATGCTAATACGCCTATATTGGACATTTCAAAGGTAGCTTAGTTCCCTTATTTTTATGCATTATGTGAGCATTTATAAATAGTCAGCCCTGAAACACAGGAGAAATGATTATAAGGTTCTCAATTGCTTGGTAGGGAAGTGCCTATGTAGAATCCGGGAGAAAGTGGTTTGCTAGTGATATAGGGGACAGCTCGAGGACTTGTGGATGGATGAAAAATGGTTTCATGAGTGTGAACATGGATTCAGGAGCTTCAAAAGCCTTCTTAAGGTCCCTTTATCAACAATATGCTGATTGGGGTGTTGATTTTGGTAAGTTTACTGTCATTAACACAACGCAAGCTCACTTTCTACATGCTTGCATGCCTCTCTCGAAGTATTTGACAGTGTTTTTGATTTGTGATGAATTGATCATTCTTTATAATTTTATTTTTCTGGCAGTGAAACTTGATTGTGTCTTTGGCGATGATTTGGATTTACCTCAAACAAGCTTTGTGTCTGATGTACGTTATCTTCTGTCTCTGTCACAGACACATATAATCGTTACTCATACGCTAAGTGCTAATTCATTAAGTATGTACAGGTTCTTAAACAACTTAAACCGCCCAATGTTGTTTTCTCTGTCCCCTGGAAAAACGGCGACGCCAGCCATGGCCAAGGATGTAAGTGAGCTGGCTAACATGTATAGAATAACAGGTGATGATTGGGATAATTGGAAGGACCTGGTTTTCCACTTTAACATCACCCGGTAACTCAAGTTATAATGTTTCAATTTAAGAGATCCAAATACATATCATTTGATATTGATGTAAAGCACAGCGATGGTAATGAATTGCATTATTAGAAGGATTTAATTATAAAGATGATGTTGAGTTTAGAGCATGATGATGATTCGATTGAATTGGTGCAGCAGAAGGTATTGGGAGTGGAGTTCGGTCATGAATTTAATTGTTTTAGAACTATTTTTATTAAAAAACCAATTCAATTCAACCATAAATCAATCTAATATATAATTTATTTATTTATTTAAACTAAATCTCGTAAATGATGACGGTTCAATACTTTAATAATTAAGAGAGGGAGAGAAACGGACTTTGGGCTTTCAAACCGATGCACGTTTATGGGCCTAGATAAACTTTGGGCTTTGAAATTGATGCATATTTATGGACATACAGTAGGTGACATATCGATGAGGGCCACCAAGCCCAACTTCGCATCTCCAAACTTCCCCGATTTGCAATGTAAATACTCCTGCAGTTTCGTCGTTTGACTTACAGGCAGCGAGGAGCTGAATTATGGAACTAATGGGCCCGGAGAGGAGAGCAGCAGAGAGTGGGGGGCGGAATTCGAGGATCTACATTTTACTTCCTCAAGCATTGCTATCAATCTGCTTCTACTTTTTCCTTTTCTTTCCATCCCAACATTTCTTCAATCCCTATAATTACTTCTTCTTGTTTTGCCTTCGCGGACTTTTCAGGTTCTTCCAAGCTGTGTCTTCCACAAATTCGCTCTCATCCTGTGGTGAACCGCAGATTTGTAGCTTCTAAATCTGTAAGTTGCACCATGTCTCGTGTTCTTAATCTCACTTCCTCTAACAAATTATGTATTCGAAGCCCTAATTGTGGTCTTGATTCGATTGTAATTCCGGTTTATACGTCTCAATTACTGGCCGAAAAGCTTCATCGACTTGTTTTGGAATTCGAGTCTCTCTTGGAGCCAATTGGATGCTTGACTGCTTATTTTTTTTAGCACCTTTAAAGACCCATCTTCCTAAGCCATAAACATAAACAATTGATGAAGTGATCTTATTGAACCATGGACTTATCTTCCTAAGCATTAAACATAAACAATTGATGAAGTGATCATCTTATTGAACTATGGACTTATCTTTCTTAGCTTTACAAATAATCATGAATACAAACTAACCACAAATCTTGGAAATGAAAAATATTTATATTAAATACCTAAAAATACTCTAACTATTTTAACCTAATCAAATTCTTCCAACAATCTCTCCCTTAACTTATTCTTCTTTGTCAAGAATTAGTAAGTCAGAAAAACTCTGCACACCAAGTTCTTTGCGCAACTTTACCTCCCTTCTTCTTGATGAAGAGTGTTTGTTCACTCGAACTACTTTTGAATCCTTCCTTGATGAAGTAGGATTCTATTCGACTAAACCAAGTTCTAGGTGCTTGTTTTAATCCGTTGAGAGCCTGATGAAGTAGGATTCTATTCGACTAAACCAAGTTCTAGGTGCTTGTTTTAATCCGTTGAGAGCCTTTTGGAGTTTGTACACCCTCTCCTCACTTCCCTTTTTCTCATAGCCTTTTGGTTGTTCAACAAAAATATCTTCTTTTAACTCGCCATATAGAAAAGCTGATTTGACATCTAACTGATAGAGTTTCCAATATTTTTGGGCGGCAAAAGCAATGATCATTCTCACAATATCAATTATGGCCACAGGTGCATACACTTCCATATAATCAATTCCATGCTCTTGTATATAGCTTTTTACAACCAATCTTGCTTTGTATTTATCAACTTCTCTAGACTCCTTCAGCATGGTTTTATAAATCCATTTCACTCCTATTTTCTTTGCTCCACCCAGTAGAACCACCAAATTCCATGTTTGATTTTTTTTTCAATGGATTTGATTTCTTCATCCATAGCCAATCTCCATTTTGGGCTTTCAACAGCTTCCTCAAAATTCACAGGATCTTAAATCATCAAGAATGCCATATATTTTTTTTTCAATGGATTTGATTTCTTCATCCATAACCAATCTCCATTTTGGGCTTTCAACAGCTTCCTCAAAATTCACAGGATCTTAAATCATCAAGAATGACATATTTTCTTCATCCTCCTAACATAAGCCTTCATCGAAATTATAATCTGCTAACCATATAGGTGGATGCTGATTTCTCATCTCCCTTATTGTTAAATATGGTGCAATAGTTACTAGAAAATTGTTTTCAGCAACTGGTTCAATTGTTTTAGCAACCGGTTCAGTCATTTCTTCCGTGATTTCCCCTTCTTCGTTTTCAGCAACTGGCTCAATTGTTTTAGCAACCGGTTTAGTCGTTTCCTCTGTGATTTCTCCTCCTTCGACTGTGTTCTTATCAATTTCAATATTTTCCCCGTTCCAATTTTTCCGTTGCTCTCCATTTACCCATTTTTGGAAATGGAGTCCGATGTTGCTTGCCTTTCATACAGGCCTCACAGGTGGTGTTTGTGTTGGAAAATAAACTTAAATTTTTTTTTGTTTTTTATTTTTTTAATTCAGTGATTTAATTATGAGGGCATAATTATCTCAGGTAGGGAGAGCAAATAGGAGAGAAATTTAGTGAAGGGAGAGTAAATGGATGAAAAACAAATCGTGGATAGCCAAATTTGTCTTAAGGAAATGCTATAAAAAGGGTCTCACGTATTCAATGTAATTGTGTAGAGAGAAATAACACCAACAAGTACTGTCGGAGTCTGTGTAATAACTTCTTGAGAACTTCTTTGTCTCTTTGTCTCTCTCTCCCTTTTTGACACCTCCTTTTAAAGTTTCGTGAGATTTATCTAAACGAGTTAGATTCAGAGCAAGCGTTTTATTTCGAGGTTTGTATCGGAGCAACTTTAGTTTATTTCAACAAATTGGAATAAGAGCAACGTCAGTTTCTATAAATTGGTATCAGAGTCGATGGCGAACATGATGGGACAAATGCCGCTACCACGTTTGACGAAGACGAACTACGAGAATTAGAGCATCCAAATGAAAGCTCTTCTCGGTTCGCAAGACGCATGGGAGGTGGTCGAAGACGGTTTCGAAAATCCGTTTGATACCATGGGTTACACGGTGGCGCAAAACAAGGCGCTAAAGAAATTACGGTCAAAGGATAAGGCAACACTATACATGCTGTTTCGAGTTGTTGACGAGTCGAGTTTTGAGAAGATTGCAAGGGCAACTACTTCAAAAGAAGTGTGGGACACTTTAAAAAAGGTGTTCAAAGGAACCGATCAAGTCAAGCAGGTGCGTCTCCAAACTCTGCGTGGCGAGTTGGAGAGCATGAAGATGAAGGAGTCAGAAAATTTATCTGACTACATTACTCGTGTACAGACCGTGGCGAATCAGTTAAATCGGAACGGAGAAATGTTACCCGAAACGCGGGTTGTGGAGAAAATCGTGAGGTCATTAACAGACAACTTCGAGAATGTTGTTTGTGCCATAGAAGAATCGAAGGACCTGACGAAGTTCACAGTCGATGAGTTTGTCGGTTCTCTCGAGCCACACGAGCAACGTAAGAAAAAGAAGGAGGAACCACTCGATCAAGTGCTTCAGACGAAGGCAACAATAACGGATGGAAAAGTTCTCTACTCACAAAATTTTCGAGGTAGAGATAGTGGAAGCCGCGGGAATGGTCAGGTTGGTCAAGACAATAATCATGAAAAAATTATAAGGAGAAGAGACTGTCGAGCCAAGCAAATTTGCGTGGAAGAGGACGCAGTCAAGGAAGAGGTGGCCGATCAAACATCCAGTGCTATAAATGTAAAAAATATGGTCATTTCGCGAATGATTGTAACTCAGAAAAATGTTACAATTGCGGCAGAATCGGGCACGTTGCAAAAGCATGTCGAGCCGGAAAAAGGGTGGAAGGAACAACCAATCTGGCCATGGAAGACGTAACAGATGACGGTCTTCTTTTAATGGGTCAAGATGAAGAGAACGTCAACAATGACACTCTCTGGTACCTCGACTCAGGGGCAAGCAACCATATGTGCGGTCACGAGCACCTATTCAAAGAAATGCAGAAGATTGAAGATGGCCATGTGTCATTTGGAGATGCGTCAAAGGTGGAAGTCAAAGGCCGAGGTACGATACACTTCTTACAAAAGGATGGTGTGATGGGGTCAAACCGAGATGTCTATTACGTACCAGACCTCAAAATCAACATATTGATTATGGGGCAACTCACAGAGAAAGGTTACTCGATATTCCTAAAGGACCGCCTGCTACACCTGAAGGATAAGAAAGAGCGCTTGGTTGATCGAGTCGAGATAGGAAGGAATCGAATGTACAAATTGAATTTAACAAGCATACGAGAAAAGTGTTTGAGAGTTGATGTAGAAGACAAGGCATCACTCTAGCATCTCCGCTTTGGTCACCTACATGATGGCGGCCTAAAAGAGTTAGCGAAGAAGAATATGGTACATGGGCTTTCAAACATGGACTTTAAAGGAAAATTTTGTGAAGAATGCGTGCTCAGCAAGCATGCGAGAACCTCAATTCAAAAGAAGGCTGAATTTTGGGCTAAACAACCCCTCGAGATGATCCATACAGATATATGTGGACCAATTAATCCTGAGTCCTTCGGTGGAAAGAGGTGCACCAACAAAGCTGAAAGGAAAATTATTTTCTTTATCGATGATTACTCACGAAAAACTTGGGCTTATTTTCTGAAAGGAAAATCCGAGGTATTTAAAAAGTTCAAAGTAATGGTAGAGAAGGAAACCGGTAGACACATCAAAGCTGTACGATCCGATAGAGGTAGCGAGTATACGTCAACGACTTTCATGGAGTACTGCGAGGAGCAAGGCATAAGATGATTTCTAACCGCACCGTACACCCCTCAGTAAAATGGTGTGGCCGAGAGAAAGAACCACACCATTCTCGACATGGTTCGCTCAATGCTTAAGAGCAAAAGGATGCCGAAGGATTTTTGGGCAGAAGCCGTGCATTGCGCCATCTACGTACAGAATCGATGTCCACATGCAAAGTTAGATGATCAAACACCACAAGAGGCTTGGAGAGGACAAAAGCCTACAATTTCTCATCTCAAGGGTTCGGTAGTGTGGCTTATGCTCACATACCGGATCAACAAAGAACGAAGCTCGAAGACAAAAGCAAAAGGTATATTTTTATTGGATATGATGAGAAGACAAAATGGTACAAACTACTTGATCCGATCAGCAAGATGGTGATAGTCTGTAGTGATGTGCGAGTAAATGAAGCAAGCGAATGGGATTGGAACAATTCGACGGAAGTCAATGTCGAAGTTGGAGAATCATCAGTTGCTGCACCAACAAGTGCACCAACAGACTCAGAAATCTCCGATGATGAAGATGAACCAAGACAACCCAAAATGCGAAGTTTGCGAGATTTATATGACTCAACAGATGAGGTACACCTTGTATGTCTTCTAACAAATGCTGAAAATATCAGCTTTGAAGAGGCGGTGCGAGACAGAAGTGGCAAACTACCATGGATGAAGAGATTAAAGCGATCCATCGCAACAACACATGGGAAGTAACAGAATTACCGGAAGAAAGTTAGCCCATAGGTGTGAAGTGGGTATTCAAGAAAAAGATGAATGCTCAAGGCGAGATTGAGCGGTACAAAGTGCGACTTGTTGCGAAGGGATATAAGCAAAAGGCGGGAATCGACTATGACGAAGTGTTTGCTCCCGTCGCTAGAATGGAGACAATCCGATTGATCATTTCCCAAGCAGCCCAATTCAAATGGCCGATTTTTCAAATTGATGTCAAATCAGCATTCTTGAATGGTGTGCTTGAAGAAGAGGTATATCTCGAACAACCTCCCGAGTACGTGAAAATTGGAGAAGAGAAGAAGGTATTAAAACTAAAGAAAGCACTTTACGGGTTGAAACAAGCACCGAGAGCATGGAATACTCGTATCGACATATACTTCAAGGAGAATAGGTACAAGCAATGTCCCCACGAACATTCACTCTATACAAAGAAGAGTGGAGGTAATGTGATACTTGTTGCTCTTTATGTCAACGACCTCATCTTCTCAGGCAACAATGATGAAATGATAGAAGAATTCAAAAGGACAATGACGCGAGAATTTGAGATGACAGAATTAGGCCTGTTAAAATTTTTCCTCGGTTTGGAGGTTAAACAAGGGGAAACAGGTATTTTTATATCACAGGAGAAATATGCGAAGGAAATCTTGAAGAAGTACAAGATGGAGAATTGCAACCCGGTATCCACACCAATGGAACCAGGTGCAAAGCTCTCAAAGTACGATGGAGGAGAACGAGTAGATACAAGTAGGTACCGAAGCCTGGTGGGAAGCCTTCGCTATCTTACATGTACAAGACCAGATCTTTTACTAAGTGTCGGCATAGTAAGCTGGATTATGGAGGAGCCAATTTATTCACATTGGAAGGCGTTGAAGCGAATCCTACGATACGTTCAAGGAACATTGTCACTTGGGTTATTTTACTCAAGAATAGAAGATTACAAGTTAGTTGGTTACTCTGACAGTGATTGGTGAGGAGACATAGACGATCGAAAAAGTACATCGGGTTATGTATTCTTCATGGGCAATACAGCATTTACCTGGCTTTCAAAGAAACAACCTATCGTGACACTCTCGACGTGTGAAGCTGAGTATGTAGCAGCATCTTGGTGTGTGTGCCACGCAATATGGCTTAAAAATTTGTTGAGTGAGATGGAGCTAAAGCAACGAGGTGCAACCACAATACAAGTTGACAACAAATCAGCAATTGAGTTGGCCAAGAACCTAGTGAACCATGAAAGAAGCAAACACATTGATGTTCGATTTCATTTTATCTGAGATCATGTGAAGGAATGAAACGTGGAATTGCTGCATGTGGCAAGTCAGGATCAAGTTGCGGACATCTTTACAAAACCGCTACCGAAAGTACTGTTCGACAAATACAAGAAGATGATTGGCATGACAGATAGTAGGAGTATTTAAGTTTATGGGGGAGTTTTGTTGGAAAATAAACTTAAATGTTTTTTTGTTTTTTTTGTTTGTTGTTTTTTTAATTCAGTCAAAACGATTTAATTATGAGGGCATAATTATCTCCGGTAGGGAGAGCAAATAGGAGAGAAATTTACTAAAGGAGAGTAAATGGGTGAAAAAAAAAATCGTGGGTAGCCAAATTTGGCCTCAGTAAATGCTATAAAAAGGACCTCATGTATTCAATGTAATTGTGCAGAGAGAAATAACAACAACAAGAGAAGGAAAATATTTACGGTCCGAGTTAGTGTGTAATAACTTCTTGAGAACTTCTTTGTCTCCTTGTCTCTCTCTCCCCTTTTGACACCTCTTTTTAAAGTTTCGTGAGATTTATCTAAACGAGTTAGATTCAGAGCGAGCGTTTTATTTCAAGGTTGGTATCAGAGCAACTTTAGTTTATTTCAACAAATTGGTATCAGAGCAGCGTCAGTTTCTACAGTTTGGAGCTACAATTTGCGGCAGGTCTTTCACAATGTTTTTGTGTTTCAAGGTGCACAAGTCTTTGTAGCTGAGATGATGACCATAACGATGGTGCCAAAGTGTTGACTGATCCGTATTTGAAACTTGGAGGCATCTTTCTTCATTTGTTGTGGTAGATGGTTCAGTACGCAAAATAAACTGTCGATTTGCGCTCATAATTGACTCTGCTATTTTTATTTGCTCACTAGAACTGCTTTTGAATCCTTCCTTGATGAAGTAGGATTCTATTCGACTAAACCAGGTTCTAGGTGCTTGTTTTAATCCGTAGAGACCCTTTTGGAGTTTGTACACCATCTTCTCACTTCCCTTTTTCTCATAGCCTTTTGGTTGTTCAATAAAAATATCTTCTTTTAACTCGCCATATAGAAAAGCTGATTTGACATCTAACTGATAGAGTTTCCAAACTTTTTGGGCGACAAAAGCAATGATCATTCTCACAGTATCCATTATGGCCACAGGTGCATACACTTCCGTATAATCAATTCCATGCTCTTGTGTGTAGCGTTTTACAACCAATCTTGCTTTGTATTTATCAATTTCTCCAGACTCTTTTAGCTTGGTTTTATAAATCCATTTCACTCCTATTTTCTTTGCTCTAGCCAGTAGAACCACCAAATTTCATGTTTGATTTGTTTTCAATGGATTTGATTTCTTCATCCATAGCCAATCTTCATTTTGGGCTTTTAACAGCTTCCTCAAAATTCACAGGATCTGAAATCATCAAGAATGTTATATTTTCTTCATCCTCTTAACATAAGCCTTCACCGGAATTATAATCTGCTAACCATACATGTGGATGTCGATTTCTCATCTCCCTTATTGTCAAATATGGAGCAACAGTTACTGGAAAATTGTTTTCAGCAACTTGTTCAATTGTTTCAGCAACCGGTTCAGTCGTATCTTCCGTGATTTTCTCTTCTTTGTTTTTCAGCAATTGGTTCAATTGTTTCAGCAACCGGTTTAGTCGTTTCCTCAGTGATTTCTCCTCCTTCGCCTGTGTTCTTATCAATTTCAATATTTTTTCTTAGTCAAATTTTTCCGCTGCTCTGCATTTACCCATTTTTGGAAATGGAGTTCGATGTTTCTTGCAATTCATACATGCCTCACAGGTGGTGTTTGGAGCTACAATTTGCGGCATGCCTTTTACGATATTTTTGTGTTTCAAGGTGCACAAGCCTTTGTAGCTGAGATGACCATAACGATGGTGCCAAAGTGTTGACTGATCCGTATTTGAAACTTGGAGGCATCTTTCTTCATTTGTTGTGGTAGATGGTTCAGTACGCAAAATAAACTGCCGATTTGCGCTCATAATTGACTCGGCTAGTTTTCGTTTTTGTGGATGATAAATGCTACATACACCATTTTTAGACAGTACTGCTACTCAAGAGATTATTTTTGAGTTCAGGTACCCAATACACATTACTAATAGTGCAACGAACCCCATGCAAAGTTAATTTCACTGCACCTTTTCGCATAACTTTCATACTTGTATTATTTTCAAGTTTGACAATGTGGGAAAATGTCTTGTCTAATCTTGAAAACATACGTTCACTTGCACACGTATGGTTTGAGCAACCAGAATCTAAGAACCAAGCATCACTCCTTTTTGCTTCATGTTTTTTCATATGAGCCATTAACAGCATTTCATCCTCTTCTTCCAAGTCCGCATAATTCAATTCCTTATTCATCTTTGGACATTCATATTCAACACGACCTAAGTCATGACACCTATAACATTCAACTGTTGCTTTGTTGAAAGTTGATCTTCCTCTTTCGCGTCCTCTGCCCCTGTAAGTTCCTCTTCCTCTATTACTTATTTTCGTTCGTCCTTCGACTTTTAGAACTTGCTCCTCTCCATTAATGCTGGATTTTCATAAAATTTGTTCATGCACCACTAATGAACTTTGTAATTCATCAATGGACATGTTATCAGTATCTTTGGATTCCTCAATGAATACTAGAACATAAGTAAATTTTTCAGTCAGAGTACGCAGAATTTTTTCTACAATTTTCTTATCTAGCATATCTTCTCCATTGTTTCTCATCTTGTTGGAGATTATCATCACTCTTGCAAAATAATTTGTGATACTTTCATCCTTCTTCATCTCTAGGATATCAAAATCTCTCCTTAATGCATTAAGAAGATATTTCTTCACTTTTTGGTTTCTACCAAATTTTCTCTTCATTGAGTCCCAAACAATCTTGGTTGTGCGACGATCCAAGATTTGTTCAAAGACAGTACGATCAATTGCCTGGAAGAGGTAATGCTTTACTTGGTGATCTTTGCGTCTAGCATCATCAAGGTGGCCCGTTTGTGCCTCAGTCAGCATTGTTTCTTCCTCTAGTTCTGAGAAACCAATCTCCACCACACTTCATAGACCCTTTGCTCTAAGCAAATTTTCCATCAAATCAATCCAATGATCATAGTGACCATCGAAGTTGGGGATCTTTGCTAAAGTTTTGTCTTCACTCATACTCTCTCTATTTGATCACTCAAAAAATTGTGACTCTAATACCAATTGTTAGGTTTTGACGTAACTAAGCCAGAAACATAAACAATTGAAGGGATCATCTGATTGAATACTAAACTTGTCTTTTATAGCTTTACAAATAACCATAAATATAAACTAACACAAATCTTGAAACAAATCTGAAAAATATTTAAATTAAATACCTAAAAATACTCTAACTATTTTGACCTCATCAAATTCTTCCAACACTTACGCATATGGATGCTTCACTGCTTCCTCGTTCATTGCCTTAAAAACAAAGGGATATTCTGGAAGAGGAATCAGCATAATCTTATTTGCTTCAGGATTACACCATGATACCTTTCCAACCTAAGAGGGATTGAGCAAAGTATAATTATGGGCCTCATTGAAAATATTAATACCGTAAAGGGAACCAAAGGAATTATTACTCTAAAGGAGGAAAGTTCTTGAGTCCATGATGATGATAATTCAATTAAACGATATGTAATTTATCACCTCTCTGCAATATAGAACTTCATGGCTGAGATGATTCCAACACCAGAAAATTGTCAATTTAGACATATGCTTGCAACAGAAGCTAATTCCAGATTACGAAAGGACAATGCAATATTCACACAGAAACATGTAAAACTTATCGAAAGCAAACCTCCGGCAAACTCAAGCAAGGTCTGGGTTCATTGTATAATTCTGTCAGATAAGATAGTGATTTTGATTAGAATAAGAATACCATTTATAAAAATTAATAATAAAGGAAATTTTGAAGTGTCTCTTCTATATAAGTTAAATTTATAAAAATATGACTAATAACTTTTAAAAGTTTCATTTATATTCTTAAATATAAAAAAATTCAAAATTTTACTTACTATTAGTTTTAGATGAAATTCGTTTGTACTTAGCATATGCAATTTATAAGTTTTGTACGTTTGGGTCAATCCGAGATTTTTGTTTTATGAACCCGAAACTAAACCGAGTCAATTCGGGTTCAGGAAAAAGAACCCAACCCAACCCAAAATACTAATCCAAGTCAACCCAACCCCTATAATTCGGGAAGAGTTGGTCCGGGTTTTCGGGTTGAATGTACACCCCTAAGACTCATATTTAAATTCTAGTCTTAGGTTAGAATAAGTTGTTTTGCATTTCATGGTTTTAAATTATATTGTAATTGTTTTTTTATTTCTCTAAATTTCAGTATTTCGTATTTAAACATGTAAGACCATGGTTGTGTTTTCCTTTAAATGTTTTCGACATTTATACTATAGATGATGTTTTCTTTTAAGAGTTATATTTCCGCATAGATGATGAGCATGAGACGTTAATAATGACTCTGAGTACGTAGAAATTTAGGGGCGTTACAGTTGGTACCAGAGCTCTAGATTTTAGATTTTGTAGACTAGCCTATGATGTAGGCTTGCACATTTCATGATCCCAACGTCAATGCTCCATCACTGTCAGGTACGCCTTGGATAAGATAAGAAAATAGAAAAGTTTTCGAACTCGCATGCACTTTTTTTATGATATTACTGAAATTGTTGTGATATTTCATGTATTTATTAAAGAGTATGATGTGATGTGTAGCATGTTGGGTGATTTATTTTTGGCACATGATATGACTTTATTATATGTATTTTATAATATATATGTGTAGAGATGAGCCTTAGACTTAAGTAACCTTATCCTGGTTTCTAGAACCATGCCGCCTAGACCACGCGAAAGAGTAAGACGAGGAAGGGGACGACCCCTATTAGAGGAAGAGGACGAGGACGAAGTGAGGCTGAAGAGAGTCCGCCTCAAGGTCAGAGACAGGGTTCGAATTAGAACCCTAGTAACTAAGAATAGAGTAAAGAATGTCCATGCAATAGTAGCCGACCAAACTCTAAGCATAGACCTAATAGTAGTAAAGATGACCGGTTTCGACGATGTAATACTAGGCATGGACTGGCTAGCTGAAAACCATGCTAGTATAGATTATCGAAAAAAAAAGTGGTATTCTCACCACCGGTGGGACCTAACTTCCAATTTAAATGCACAAGTATCGGGACTACTCCAAAGGTAGTCTCGATGATGAAAGCAAAGAGATTAGTCCAACGAGGCGATTAGACTATATTAGCATGTGTAGTAGATGTAAGAGGAAAAGAAAAGACCCTAGGAGACGTACCAGTAGTAAATGAGTCCCCGGATGTATTTTTAGAAGACCTGCTGGACAAAGGTTTCATTTGACCTGGCGTATTCTCTTAGGGTGTGCCAGTGTTGTTTGTCAAAAAGAAAGACGGATCGATGCATCGGTGTATCGATTATAGAGAGCCAAATAAGAGAACCATAAAAAACAAATACCCTCTGCCTATAATAGAAGACCTATTCGATCAACTTAGAGATGCAATGATATTTTCTAAGATAGATCTGCGGTCAAGTTATCACCAATAAAGAGTAAAGAAAAAGACGTACCAAAAACAACATTTAGGACAAGGTACGGTCACTACGAGTTCGTAGTGATGTCATTTGGTCTCACCAATGCTCCAGGTTTGTTATGGGTTAATGAATCGAGTATTCAAAGATTATCTAGACATGTTTTTTATTGTGTTTATTGACGAAATCCTAGTGTACTCGAAAACAGACCTAAAACACCAAAAACACCTCTGAAAAGTCCTAGCCACCCTAAGAGAGAACAAGTTGTACGCTAGGTTCTCTAAGTACGAATTTTAGTTTCGAGAAGTCTCTTTCTAAGGACACGTGGTGTCAAAGGACGAAATATCCGTAGATCTACCAAGGTCGAAGCGGTCACAAAGTGGGAATGCCCAACTATGGTACTAGAAGTACGAAGTTTCCTAGGATTGGCGGGATACTACCGAAGGTTCGTGTAGGACTTCGCTAGATTAGCCTCGCCTTTAACACAATTAACGAGAAAGGGGTACCATTTACATGGAATGATGCTTGTGAGACAAACTTCCAGAACCTCAAAGAGAGATTGGTAACCGCCCCAGTACTCACGGTACCCGAGAGTTCAGAAGGGTACGTGATCTATAGTGAGCATCCAATAAGGGACTAGAATGTGTATTAATGCAACATGGCAAGATTGTTGCATACGCGTCCCGTCAACAAAAGGAATACAAAAAGAACTACCCTACCCACAACCTAGAGTTGACCGTTGTAGTGTTCGCGCTAAAGAGTTGGCGACACTACCTGTATGGAGAGAAAACTCAAATTTTTACTGACCACAAGAATTTAAAATATTTCTTCACCCATCGTAGGCCCTTATTACGAAGGAAGTAAGGGTACAAAGAGATTTTGAGCGAGCCAACATAGTTGTAGCGACCGAGGGAGTCATAGCACAGCTAACTCGACTCACATTCCAACTTACACTTCGGTAGAGAATTATTACCTCCCAACGAGAGGATCTTACCCTACAGAAAGTCTTAAGCTAGCTAACCGAGAGTCCAGTAGACGAATTCTCGAAGTCTTCAGATGAAGGACTATTGTATTAGGGACGTTTGTGTGTCCTGTCAATAGAGAAACTAAGGAAAGAGATACTGACGGAAGCTCACAACTCACCATTTGCCATGCACTCATGAGGTACTAAGATGTACCAAGATTTAAGACGGTTGGTGCTCTTAATCTCAAATTAATTAATTTTAATTAATTGATGTTTTGATCATAACAAACCTACATTCAATTATTAACAATTCTCAGTATTTTTTCCGTAAGGTTGGGAATAACGATTTCAACGTCTTTTTTGGTTCACTCAAATTAGAGCTAAAACGAAAAAGTTTTAGTCAAAACAAGATACCCGACGTGATGATGTGGCGACAAAATTGACATCATGGACCAATCGAAGTATGACATTTATAACTTTGGTAGAGTAACAAAGGGTGGAGTTTTCAATTATTTTTAAATTGAAATAAAATTATTTGAATTATAAAATTATTTCCATTACATTTATAAAAGTTTTCAATTACTTTTAAATGGTTAACATTTTTTTATTATATTATTACATTTAAATATATATATAAATAATTAAATAAATAAAACATGTGGTCCACAATTTTTCACGATAAATTTAAACTTTTTTTTCATCACTTCTTCATATTTTTCGAAACACAACACACAACTTTCCTAGTTTCTTCTATCTAAACTTTTTTTTAAAAGCCTCCATTGTTGCTCTCTCCAAAGCTTCCAATTTTATTTTTTGTTTATTTTATTCTTGATAGAAATGTTTATTGTATTGTGAAAAAATAATTGAGGTAAGCGATTAAATTGTAAATCTACTCTTTCAGTTGTAGTGTGTTTCTACAAAATTCAGACAATTATATCGGTTTGATCATAAGTCGTGGAAAGGATTGAGTTTGCTCTTGAACTCGTAAAAAGAGCGGTGTAGCAGTTGGGCTCTGATCCGAGAAAAGAGTCAAGAAAGATTTATTCAAATTCCTCAGAGGCGCTTGGGGAGTGGAGTAGGTCGAGTTTGACCGAACCACTATAAAACTAAGGTGTTATATTTTTTAACCCTCTCCTATTTAAATTATAAATTGTTATTAAGTTTTATTGCATGTTCTAAGTTTCTTTTATAATTGTTCATCTAGTTTATTGTATTAATTATCATATTCTATTTATTTAAAAAAAATTGATAATTAGAAAATTTTAATCACGTTTAAATTATTATATTGTTGAAACCCTATTTACCTCTCTACGGTTATCATATCGATCCAACAAAAACAACATTTCTGGTGAAGGAGCCTGAAGAGAGAAGTGGCTGAATTTGCGAGCAAAAATGCTTAGTTTGTCAACAAGTGAAAGCTCCTAGACAAAAGACAGCGAGAATGTTACTGCCCCTAAGTATACCGGAGTGGAACTGAGAAAACATAGCAATGAACTTCATAGTAGAACTGCCCAGAACACCGAAAGTCTATAGATTGGGGAAAGCTACCCTTCTTCTCTAGAAGTTCCAGAGCCTCGTTGTATTCATCCAAATGTATGAGAATTTGGAGATGTGCCAGCCGAGCCCCATAGGCAACTTCGGCCTTAGGAGAAGAACATAAGTTTTTCATATGGCACACTACTTCATCCTACTTCTCTTCCACCACCAACTTCAATGTCTCATTCTTAATGGAAATAATCACTGATGTTGGTGATTTAATTTTCTTTTGGTTGTACTAAGCATAACAATGACTTCAATGAGTCTTCTTCGGCATTTGAGTGTGTCTCCCCCATCCCCACAATGTGCTAATAACTTTTCACATATAGTGGGATTCCAAGTCGACCCAACAGAGACACCGATCGGTGCTGAACCATTCGATAGTCAGTCGAGGAAAGAATGGCTTCCTAAGATTGAAACGGAGCCATGAAGGCATCACCAATATGGATTAGGTTTGAGTTCATTCTCATTGAAAATCTCATTCTTCTTCTTCATTCCTCATGATTTTTCGTGGCTGATTCTACGTCGTTGATTGAAGTGCGGTCTTGAACAAACCCAAGATCATTTTATTCTACACAGCCTTCTCCAGGGAACCCACCACCACATTTTTATCAACATGCCTACAAATTCCACTCAAATCCACTTTCAAGCACCATCGGTACCTAGCGAAGTTACTACTGATGGTTCAAATGAAGGAATGGCCATTCCGACCCGACCGACATGCGTGCAATTTTGACAAGAGTCGAACCACAAAAACAGTCTCTAAAATATTCAACACCTCCTAAATGATCCTCTTCTAGAAGCAAGGCTTATCCAACACCTCCTAAAAAAAATTATTCTCTCTCGAATATGGCCGGGTATTGATTATTTTCTCTTAATTGAATTTTAAGTGAAGCACATCCTCTTCCTAAATAATTCTAAGCTTCAAGCTTCTCCATCTCAACATGAATTTAACTTCTTTTTTTGTGGATATCTATGTATAGAAGTCAAATATATAAGAATACCAAAAATAAAAATAAGATAGGGATAGGAGACATAAATATGATACCACAAAAATATGGTAACATGTCATTTTTTAAAAACTCTAAGACACCGATGTGACAATGACACATTAATTAAAAAATATATATCTTAAAAAGTTTATCAATTTTATATTAGAAAGAAATTCAAAATAAATAAATTTATATATTTGTATGGTTAAAAATAGTTTAATGTATGAATCACTCTCAAAATTTATTCAAAGTCAAGTGTCTGATACAAAATGTTTGATTATAAATGTCTAATATATCCATTGTATTAACAAGTGTTCAATAGATATCCAACATGTGTCGAAGAGGGACATGAGAATAAGTTATTATGATGTTTTCTTTACACCCATTCAAAGTGTACGATTGACTAACTACAACTTTAATTTTGTCATTTAATGGGTCGTTTAGACCAAAGTAACGAAGATTGGAATGAGCATAGAAATGAAAAGGGGATATAAAAGCCTTAAACTTTAGTACATGGTTTCAAAGATGGGACGTGAGAATAAGTTATTCTCATGCTTTCTTTACATCGGTCAAAGAGTATTCGATACACTCTCGGAAATAAGTTATTCTGATGCTTTCTTTACAACCATTCAAAGTGTAGTTTGAAAACAAGCACGTCAAATATTACGAACAAATTTAAAACTAGAAACAAATTTAGTTCCTATGTCGACGTAATATAATATAATATATTTATTTATTTATTTATTTGACATATCGAGTTTCACGTAGAGAGTACCATATTTGGTGCTTGAAACTATTAAAATTATGAACAATTTTTCAAGTTGTGAATTTGAATTTTAACCGTCCCTTATCACAAAAGAAAGAAAAAAGTGGTGTTCTCTCCTAAATATTGTATTGGTTCACTTTTAAAAACTAAGTATCTAAAAATTAAGATATTGGTTCGACACCTGATGGCCCCGACATTTCCCTTCGGCATGGTCACGTTACTTACTTTTCGTTTCTAAAATTGAAAACCATCCCCACAAACAAACATGTACAAACTAACACGAGTCTTTCTGGGATGTATTATTCTCACTCACATGCATCTTAGGAAAATTCTCAAAGAAAGCACGTTGAGCCACCGAAAAGGAAGTTGCAACTTGTTAGTATAAATAGTGATTCTCAATTTTTTAAGGTTTTCTTAATCATTATTTCCTAACGATCGCTCTTATTCACCTGTGGTTTCAGTTCATTCATGTACTCCTTTTTACTCTATGTCACAATTCTATTTATAAAAAGGATTATTTCAAACTAACCACCCAAGTTAATTAGAAATTTTTGATGAATTATATTCATAAATTGAATTATAAGCGCAAGTTTAAAAAGTATTCAATAACAGTTGTACGCTTTTACTTATAATTTTTATATTGGCATAGTTGATATAGCAAAAGGAGGGTACTAAATAAATAGAGAGAAATAAAAGATACTCATATAAGGATAATTATATCATTATGGCTATGCCATTTTTTTTATAGATAGCCATTTTTTTTTTATAGATAGAAGAGACTAATGCCCCATAAATACATATAGAGAGGGCTTATTGTAAGCAAAGATAACAGTCTAGTAGGTTTACTATACTTGGAAACAGGGAACTTGATGACTTCTTCAAAAGATAAGAGTTTATGGGATGACGGCGGCAGATATATCAAATTCAAAACATGGAAGTGCTTCACCTTTGCAATATATGACCAAAGAATACCGTCATTATTCATAGCTTCTATCACAATAATATAAAATTTGGACCCAACGCCTATAATAGGACCGAACAGACCGTTCATCACACGCTTGTAAATCAAACAATGTCCGCCCCTCTTGTTATTCTCTTCCACTGCAAACCTTCCAGCTCTTTCCACCTGTTCGTCATTGACATCCTTAATTGGAACTAGATCTGAAGGCAACACTTCTTCACAACTCATTTTGGAACACCTTTGATGGATAGTTTCAACAAACGTATTTTGCTCATGAATACTTTGGTAAGATATTTATAGTTGTGGCTAAACGCTACTCAAATTGATATACCCGTGATACGAATCCAACAACTGATCATTTGCATGTACCCGAAGGAGCAACTACAAGAAGCAATACAAAGAAGATTCAAGTATCAAATCAAGAAAATAATGGAGTGGTGACATTGGAAAGTGATTAGAAGACTTTGTCGTGTAGTTGAACTACCAATTAAGACAATTTATGAATGCCTTGTTTTCTTCAATTTGTATTTAATAGTTTTTATTAGTAGTTTGTAGTTGGTAATTGAACTACATTATGTCTCGATTATCTTTTTGGTCTATTTAAAGGCATGTAATATTCAATTTTGAAATATGGTGGAATACAAAAATCTTGTGGTTGAAACCCTTTGGTGTTATGTTTGTTTCAAACCTTGCTTAAGTTTGATGTTAAAATCGATTCATTAGATTAGCCATGATCAAGCTAATTCTGGAGTGAGTCGTCTTAAAATCTAAGAGTGACCATCATAGATTCCAAGTTCGATCTAAGAGCCATTCATCTTCTAACCAACTCTTGGTTGGAATCAATTCGTTAAGTTAGCTTTATTTGTGAATGTTTGCAAGGATTCTAGAAGGATCTCTAGCTTTGCAAAATCTAGTATCGTATGGCGCTTATCATTTGGTATCAGAGCATTTGGTCGACATATTTGCCTTGCTTTAGAGGTGAAATATCTTTATTTCGTTAAGTTAGCTTTATGTGTGAAATTTTGCAAGGATTCTAGAAGGAACTCTAGCTTTGCAAAATCCAACATTGTCGGCGCTTATCATTATGTTATTCTTTTTCTGTCAATTTTTGTACTTCGTTGAGATAGCTTTATTTGTGAAATTTTGCAAAGATTCTAGAAGGACCTCGAGCTTTGCAAAATCTAGCAATTATTATCTGTTAAGTTAGCTTTACTTGTGAAATTTTGAAAGGATTCTAGAAGGACCTCTAGCTTTGTAAATTCCAGCATTGTAGGCGCTTATCATTTGGTATTAGAGTATTTGGTCGACATCTTTGGCCGGCTCTAGAGGTGAAATATCTTTATTTCGTTAAGTTAGCTTTATATGTGAAATTTTGTAAGGATTCTAGAAGGACCTCTAGTTTTGCAAAATCCAACATTATGAGCGCTTATCATTATGTTATTTAATGTCAATTTTCTTTTTTACGTCGCTAAGATAATTTTATTTGTGAAATTTTGCAAGGATTCGAGGACCTCTAGCTTTGCAAAATCTAACATTGTATGGCACTTATCTTTACTTTCTTCTTTTTATGTCGATTTTTTTAGTCTCTCGAAAATATATATATATATTAGTAGAAGAAAAAAAGAGAGAAAAAAAAAGAGAAAATGAAAAAATATATATATATATGTACTAAAAAAAATAATATTAAGTTCTTGTCGGGAAGGAAACGAAGAATTTGATTTGAGGACAAATTCTTTTAAAGAAAGGGGATGATACGAATCCAATAACGGATCATTTGCATGTACCCGAAGGAGCAATTACAAGAAGTAATACAAAGAAAATTCAAGTATCAAATCAAGAAAATAATGGAGTGACTGACATTGGAGAGTGATTAGAAAACTTTGCCTTTGCTATTTGAACTACCAATTAAGACCATGTATGAATGCCTTATTTTCTACAATTTGTATTTAATAGTTTTTATTAGTAGTTTGTAGTTGGTAGTTAAACTACATTATGTCTAGATTATTATTTTTTTTTGCCTATTTAAAGACATGTAATATTCAATTTTGAAATATGGTGGAATACAAAAATCTTGTGGTTGAAACTCTTTGAGTGTTGTGTTTGTTTCAAACCTTGCTTTAGGTTTGATGTTAAAATCGATTCATTGGATTAGCCATGATCAAGCTAATTCTAGAGTGAGTCGTCTTGGAATCTAAGAGTGACCATCATAGATTCCAAGTTTGATCTAAGAGTCATTCATCTTCTAACTAGCTCTTGGTTGGAATCAATTCGTTAAGTTATCTTTGATTGTGAAAGTTTGCAAAGATTTTAGAAGGGCCTCTAGCTTTGCAAAATCTAGCATCGTATGACACTTATTAACCCGAATTTTACAACAAAGACTAATTGTGCATTCCTCCGTTAGGAGATAACTTGGAATCAAATTTTTTAATTGGGATGATGGTTGTATTGTTTTAGTCAAATAACTAAGACTAATGTATTACTAGTAGTACAAACATTTTGTAGGTATATTTTTTAATTTTAGTAATAAATTACTCATTAATAGTTTGATACAATTAAAGTTAATTAAATTTGTGAGTAAAAATTTGGAGTGAGCTCCGTGAACAGGTAATCTTAAATAATATCTAAAAATATATAAGATTTCCTTTTTTATACCTTCACAAGAACCAAACAAAAGAGATAAACAAAAGAGACAAGAAAATGTCATTCCTACCATGTTTTAACTTTTATTGTCTCTTCTTTTTTAAAGATATAAAGATGATTATTCTAGAGAAACACATTCTCTACCTAAATAATTTTGACGAAATAAACACTAATTTCTCGGATGAATTGCTAATATATGATACGTTGTTTAGTCAATATAAATATTAAATATTTTAGAGTTAAATGTCTAATACTTTAGTAGTCTTTCAAATAAGAAATTTGTTGGTAGAATAATGAATTGTGTGGAACTGGTGCTTGCTTGTAGAATTTGTAGTGTCGATTTAGAATACCAATGACCCAAAGGTGCAAAAAGTTGGAAGGATTGCCGTTCGAAAGAAATCTTGATTTATTCACGGATTACATTGGTTATTGTTATATTAGGTATATAAGGTAAAGATGATAGGTAAAGTGACTAATTTTTTAGAGAAATACTTGTATGTATAGTCTATCTATTATTATTATTATTATTATTTTTTTTTTTTTTTTTTTTTTTTTTTTATAGTTCGATAAAAAAAAACTCTCATATTGGATTATAAATGTCTCAATACATGTCCAACACCGAGTCCTCGGGCAACGCCTAGAGACATGACCTGCGGCCTTGATGGATCGCCAGACACTCCTCGCCCTCCCAAAGCTAACCTCCCAAAGCTCCCTCGAGTTCCGGCAAAGAAGAAAGAAAGGAGAGAGTAGAGAGAGAGTGAGAAACCCAAAACTCAAACGAGATCCGAAAACGAAAACCCACAGCCTTAAACCGTCAGATCCGACGTCAAAACGCTCAAAACGATTGTGAAAGAGATACTTGACCTGTAGGACACATTGCACGCAGTGCCGTCGTTGCCGTACTGTCGGAGAAAGGAAAACCAAAAATTGGATTCTTGGGAGGATCTTCGATCTACCCCCACGGACGTCCAACAACCACGAAACTTTTTGAGAAAGATGAGGAGAAGCCAACAGAGAGAAAGAGAAAGAAAAAGGACAAAAAACGAAGTCGAAAACCACCACGTAGAGGAGAGAGAAAAACCTATCGGAAAAATTGCAGAGAGTCGGGTAAGGAAGAAGGATCCATCGGATCCGAGTCGGTCCAGCTCGTCAGCCTCAGCCCAGCCCGTTAGTCTCGATCCAATCAGATACCCGCGACCCGTCAGTCTCGGTTCAACCCATCAGTCTCAGTCCAGCCCGTCACGCGGCCCAACCACCTATAGCATCCCACGTTGATCCAACCCGTAAACGCGACCCGCACCCATTGTGCAACCTAAGACCAAACCCGCTCCACAGACCCGAGGCTCGAATTTTCTCGGCCCAAAACATATCCAGCCCAGTAGCCCGAGGCCCAACCTCACCTATGGCCTAGCCCACTTACCTCGGCCCAGTAAGCCCAAAATCTTAGCCCAGCCTAGTAGGCCGAACAACAGCGCTCAACCAGACTCAACCCACGAGCTGACCCGCAACCCACGCCTCGACCCATCTTCGCTGCGCTGTCGTGGCCCACTAAGATGCTACCACGTGTCAAGTCGTGGGGCAAGCAGCCCTTCGGCTTGAGCAGCTTGGACGGCACGGCGGCAACTCCCGACGTATTCAACTCGGCTTTCTATTTTTTATCCGGTTTCCATCGTTCCAACCCTCCAAGACCTGTTTTCAGCCTCGATTAAGGTAATTGAGGCCGTTTTGGAGCCGTATTTCACATTGTTTGTTAGATTATTAATTAAAATATGAAATACTAACGAAATGTGATGAACGGTGCGATAGGAAGCAGACTCCGACAACCTTTGGAGAAACTCTCGAGTTACAGGAGCTTACGTTAATTAAATTAGGGAGTACTTCGGATAAGGCCAACCAAGTGAGTGGCCTTAGTATAGGATAGGCTAGAAATTATATGAGTTACAATTTATGATGAATGAGTTATGATGATGTATGAGCGGTATCATATGATGTCGTATACTAGTATATGATGATGTATGAGTTATGATGATTTATGTTTTATGATGCTTGACTTATGATGTATGATGATGTCCGTAATATATATATATATATATTTATATCTCGATGTATGGCGTACTTGACATGCTTGATGCACTCTATGGCGGTATGATGAGTATGATGATTGCATGATGTTTATCTTAATATAACGATGTGTTCCATATTGAGTATGTTGTATGATGATGAGTGTCATATTGCATTATGTTGATAGAACGACATAGTACACAACCCTAAGAGCATGAAAATGATGTTAATATAAATATGAAACTAGCATGTGTTACATCATGTAACAAAGAGATGAGACTAGAGGGTTGTGTCAGAAGAGACATTATGATGGGATTTACAGGGACCTCATGCATGTTGTATGTTCATAAGCATAGGACTACTTCCCCTAGAGATGATGAGTGCGGACGCGCACAGTATGATGATGAGGGTCTTCATGAGGCGCATGACACCAGGGTTTCGCTAACCTTCGGACGTTGCTACATATTAGTGACTAGAGAGGGTCTAGGGGGTGTGTTAGCTCACCTAGAGACTCACACTCGCACGTGTGGGTCGTGTGTAGGGAAGTACTACACATCCATAGTTGTTCGAGACTGGAGGCCACCCCTAGATGAGATAGAGATAGGTCCCAAGAGCATGATTGCACGTGTTTGCATTTGCATGGCCCCCTATAATGGGGTCACTTACTAAGTATTCTTCAAAATACTCAGACCGTGTGTCACATCATTTTTCAGGTAAAGGCGAGGCGCATATGTACGGATGACGGCGACATCGCGAGCAGAGACTATGGCACGTGCATAAGGTAAACTCATATTTAAATGCCTAGTCTTAGGTTAGAATAGGTTGTTTTGCATTTCATTGTTTAAAATTATTTTGTATTTTTTTATTTTCTCTAAATTTCAACATTTCGTATTTAAACACATAAGACCATTGTTGTGTTTTCTAGAGAAGATGATGTTTTTAATGTTTTCGACATTTATACTATAGATGATGTTTTCTTTTAAGATTTATATTTCCGCATTAGAGATGAGCATGAGACGTTAGTAGCGACTTTGAGTATGAAGAAATTTAGGGTCGTTACAGTTCGTATCAGAGCTCTAAGTTTTAGATTCTATGGACTAGCCTACGAGTTAGAGCAAATTGTACTATTGAGCTTGACATGCTGAGATTTAAAACAAATTCTATTAGTGAATTGACTTAATTCTTTTTAATCCAATCAGGTTTAGCAAATTTAATAATGTACCCAAAAATTATTAATTTGCAACGATACTTTAGTGAGTTAGAGCAATTGCTACCGAGGGGCAGTCCATCACTCCTTCACTAAACCAAGACATTCTTGACTTAAACACTAATCCCATAATAACTCTTATTCCTATAGTGTTTTAGTTATCGCCACTTTGGTCAAGAATATACTAACTCTTAGTAATTCTTCGTAAGTGTGACCCGCTATTTTCAGACCTCAAAGATCGGCCCCAACAATGCTATCGAATGAAAAAGCCAAAGTTGGGAATAGACCTAAGAAATCCTATCCATTTCTGGAGTTTGCATTGTTCCAGCTCCCATGTTACGACCCTCCGAATGGGTAGTTGCTCTAGGGCAACATGCAGGCGGAACATGGGAATCTCACGGTGCAACCTAGTGGTGGAGACTATAGGATGTGTTGATATATTTCCTTCTCCCACTTACTATAAATACTTTCTCTATTCACCTTGTTATTGACTCATGCAAATACCTTCCGAATGGAGGCCGCTCCTAGGGCGACACGAGGCCGAGCATGAATCTCACGGTGTGAATTTTCCAGATAGTGTAAAAAGAAAACGATGTATCTCATATACCTTTTTCTTCCCACTAAGTATTTTAGACGGTTGGGTATACTTATTACTTGGCTATATTCCGGCTAATTAAATATAACCTAAGTCTAGGTTATTTTTCCAAGTATAACATTTATACTGGATTTTTACCTATGATGTCTAAGTGATTTTTCATTTAAAAAAGAAATCCTTACATCACACGCATGCTCATAAAACTGAGCTAACTAAGCTCAAGTACTGGCCCGATCTCAAGGTAGCAGGTGTTCCGTAAACCGTCAACTTAAGTACCTCCAGCCTTAGACAAGATCATGCCAGGTGAGCTTTCTTGTAACCGCAGTTTTACAAGATATCGACCTATTTTAACTATTAAAATTGATCGTGCTTGGTTGTTAACCTTAAGTGAGCATGCATTTATCTTTGTTATAGATTTTAACGTCTATCTCGTTTTATGACGTTGAAAATAACCTATAACATGCATCTAACATGTTTTATATACAATTATATAATCATCCATTTCATGCAATAATATAACAATTTATATCTATCCCTCAGGAAGCCCTAAACATGCCTACTATACATTATAACACTTATAACATACTTGGAATGCATGAAACATGTTTAGCCTATGGTGGGATTTTAAATCTATATGACATACTTTATGCATATACATTTTTTATTTAATTAAAACATACATTCATAATGCATAATTAATTAAACACACTAAAGTGGATTGGTTTTGGCATTTTAAAGCAAGCAATTAACTAAATTATTACATTAATAATTAAAATAACTTGAACCGCTCTCGAGGATCACGAACTGGGCGAACCAACCCTTAAAAATGTTGAACCGGACCCCAATGGCAGAAAAAACACCCGAACCGCCTCTTCCACCTTCTTCTTCGGTTCAGCTTGCTATCTCTTCCATTTTCGATCAATTACAACCTAAAATGGACTCTAATGACTCCAAAAAAATACAGACCTTTCTTCACTCATTAAAGCCCATACACATTAGGCTTATTACAATAATTGTATGAAATGGAAGCATAAAAAAAATGCCAAAACCAAAAACATCCACTTTATCAACCACAAAATTTCATTCATGAAATGGTACCCAAACTAAGTTCTCCCATCATACTCATCTCAAACTCACTATGCATACATTTAGAAAATTCTTCACATAAAGAAGGATGAGTAGAATCAAATATGATATCATCCACATATATTTGCACTAATAGCATATCATTTTCTTGAATCTTAATAAAAAGAGTAGTGTCAAGTTTACCCATTTTAAAATCATTCCCGATAAGAAAAGTACTAAGTCTATCATACCAAGCTCTTGGAGCTTGTTTTAAGCCATAAAGAGCCTTTTTCAACTTATAGACATGGTGAAGAAATTCAACATTTTCAAATCGGGAGGTTGTTCTACATAAACTTCCTCCATAATATAACCATTCAAAAATGCACTTTTCACCTCCATTTGATACAATACAAAATTTTTGTAAGAAGCAAAAGCAAGTAACATTCTAATAGCTTCTAATCTAGCAACGGGTGCAAAAGTTTCTCCATAATCTATGCCTTCCTCCTGACAATAACTTTGAGCTACAAGCCTAGCTTTATTTCTAATGATATTTCCATTTTCATCCATTTTATTTCTAAAACCCCATTTGATTCCAATAATAGAAGAATTTGAGAGCCTAGGGACTAATTCTCAAACTTTGTTCCTTTCCAATTGATTTAGTTCTTCTGGCATAGCTAAAATCCAAAACTCATCATTTTCGACATCCTTAAGATTTTTTGGTTCAATTTGAGAAACAAATGAAAGATTATTAAATAAATTAATAGAAGAACGAGTTTTCACACCTTGCTCGAGATCACCAAAGATCAAGTCTTTGGGATGAGATAAGGCATACCTCCATTCTTTTGGCATTGATGAAGAACCTTCTTTCTTTAAGCTCACTCCTTCTTTACTTAAAACAATTTCTTTGCCTTTGTCATTAACAAGTAAATCTCCAAAATTTCTTTCTAAATCATCACTCCAAATAGACTCATTAGAAATAGTATTGTAAGATTCATCAAATACCACATGCATAGATTCCTCAATAACTAAAGTTCTCTGGTTGAAAACTCTATAAGCTTTACTAGTAGATATACCAAGAAAAATACCAACATCCGTCTTAGAATCAAATTTTCCAAGTTTTTCTTTGTTGTTCAAAATAAAACATTTGCAACAAAAAACTTTGAAATACCCAATATTTGGAATTTTGTTATGCCAAATTTAATAGGGAGTTTTATGTAAGGAAGATCTTATTAAAACTCTATTTAAAATATAACAAGCGGTATTAACGGCTTCCACAAAAAAATATTTAGGTAAATCATACTCATTTAACATTGATCTAGCCGATTCGTTTTGTTGAGGAGTCATTGGAGAGGAGAAATCATCAAAAAGACCATTATCTTCGCAAAAAAATTTAAGAGGCAACACTATCAAATTCTCCTCGTCACTCTTAATTTTAGTAATTAAAAAATCTTTTTCATTTTCAACTTTTTTTTACAAAACTAGTAAATCTTTTCAAAATCAAATTCTATTCCAGGGTCACTCCTAATTTTAGTAATTAAAAAACTTTTTTCATTTTCAACTTTTTTTACAAAACTAGTAAATCTTCTCAAAGTATCGTTCTTATGTTTTATCATCAAAACCCAAGTAAATCTTGAAAAATCATCCACTATCACAAAAACATAATAATTTCCTCCATAGCTAGCTATTTTAGAGGAGTCAAATAAGTCCATATGTAATAGTTGAAGAAGTCTAGTAGTAGAAATCACATTTTTAGACTTGAAAGAGAACTTGGTTTGCTTACCCATTGCATCACAAATTTTATCTTTTTCAAATTTAAACTTAGGAAGACCTCTAACTAATGAATTTTTTAAAATATTTGAAATCAAGTGCATATTAGCATGTCCTAGTCTTCTATGCCATAGCCAAAAGTTATCAATCAAAACCGAAAGACATTTATCATTTGTAGGACAATCATTTAAATCAATAGTATACACATTATCATCTCTATTTCCTACGAACAAAACTTTCCTATCCCTAGCATTTTCAATTATGCAATTATTCTTATCAAATACAACTTTAAAACCTTTATCACATAATTGACTAATGCTAAGTAAGTCATGCTTTAAACCATCAACTAACAATACATTTTCGATGAGAGTACAAGAGTCATTACCTATAGTACCCCTTACCGATTATTTTACCCTTCTTGTTATCACCAAAGGTTACTTAGCCACCATCCTTCTTGGAAAGATTCACAAACTTGGATTGATTTCCCGTCATGTGTCTTGAGCAACCACTATCCAAGTACCACTTATTTTTCTTGGAAGCTTTCAAACAAACCTAAAAACAAAGATGTTCAAAATTTGACCATTTGGTATCCCTACTTGTTTGGGTCCTAGAAAGTTAGTTTTCACAAATTTAAGAATCCATTTCATATTTGCATTCATATTAAAGACATTGTATTTGGATAAGTAACAAGAATAATTTTTATGTCCTAGTTTACCACATGAGAAACAAATAACAAATAACATTAGGAAAGAATAATTCTTGGACTAAATTTATGTATTCTATTTTCATTGGAAAAATTATTTTTTAAAACATTGTTAAATTTTATGTTTTGAGAAAAAATTTCTTCTCAAATGAATATTTTGAGAATTTTTCAATTTAAAACACTTAGGTCTAATATGACCTTCAACACCACAATAATGACATATAGGCACAAATCTAGATTTATCATACTTAGATACAAATTTACATGAGTTAGACTTACATGATAGGAGATGCTTTAACAAATATTGTTTTAGAATTTGAAGGTGTAGAACATTCATCAATATAGCCTAATCCTCTTTTATCACTATAAGACTTACCTCCTTCAAATATTTTATCTAATTTTTTAGCACCTATTGTTAACCTTATAATAGACTTTTTAACCTTACTAAGTTCTTGCAAATTATTTGATTCATTTTCTTTGAGCAATTTAATTAATTTTTCTCATCACAATCAAATACATGCTTTTCACAAATTACATCAATTTTAACAATATTATCAATTTTAACAATATTATGATCATTTTGTTTTAAGCAAGAAATTTCATTTAACACAGACTTATTTTCAATTTTTGAAGTCTTATATTTTTTTTTGGAGCACAACATACTTTGAACCAAGTTTTTCTAAATCAATTTGCATCTCTTCAACAACTTTAAATAATTCATCATAAGAAAGAGATTCAAGAATTACCTCATCTTGTTGTTCATCCTCCTTGTCACTCTTAACCATGAACAAAAAATTTGCTACTTCTTCATCACTCCCACTACCACTTTCATCACTATCATCCCATGTAGCCTTCATTGCTTTCTTCTTGGATTTCTTAGATGATTTGAGGAGAGGATAATCCGGTCTTATATGACCCGGCTTTTTACATTCATAACATATTACCTCATCGTTTTGCTTTTTTCACCTTTAGAATTTTTTTTTATTGGTGAAATGTTTCTTGAATTGTTTCTTCCTTTTAATAAAATTTTTATACTTAGGTGTGAAGTAGGCGACATCATCTTCATCAAGGACTTCCTCATCTTCGGAGTCAACTTTGATGGACTTTAGAGCTATACTTTTCTTCTTTTTGGATTCTTCTTCCATGTGCCCCTTCATCGTAATCTCATGTGTCATGAGAGAACCAACAAGTTCAATCAAAGGAACCTTTGTGAGATCCTTTACTTCTTGAATGGCCGTCACTTTTGCCTCCCAACTTTTAGGTAGAGATCTAAGAATTTTTCTTACGTCTTCAGTAGTAAGAATATATTTTTCCAAGATATTTTAAAAGCATTTACAATATTAGTAAATCTAGTAAACATATCACCAATCGATTCATTTTCATCCATTTTAAATAGTTCATAATTATGAACTAACATGCTAATTTTTGTTTCTTTAACTTGATTTGTTCCTTCATGACTTACTTCAAGAGTTTTCCAAATTTCATATGCAAGACCACGTATATACTCTATTAAATTCATCATTACTTAAATTCATCATTACTTAAGGCACAATAATGACAATTTATAGCACTAGCATTCAAATAACATTTTTTCATATCATGCTCATCAAATTCCTCTTCTAATCTAGGTACCTCAATATTATTAACAATTTTTATTGGAATGTAAGGACCACTACTAACATTTAACCACAAGTGATAATCAACCGATTGCAAATAAATTTTCTAGGTTTCAACATCTATAATTTGTTCCATCAAAACAAGGGGCTACTTCCAATAACAACTTTAATTCTAAAAATAGAGAGTGTGGAAAAAACTTGCGCCCAAAGTTGGCCAAAATGGCCAGCCAAAATTAAGCTCTTCCATTCAACTAGTAGTGGCGTTAATTCAGATTTTTCAAAAGTAAAAAAACAACTAACGAAATCTAAGGAAACCATAACTTTTATTTAACAATCTCCTCCTAAAAGTTGTATATCTACCTTATTTTGTTTGAACTTCGATTTGAGCCCTATGGCTCGGTGTCCCTGGCGGCATGTCCTCAAAACTCCACGTCTTGTTCTGCCACCTCTTCTTCGAGCTGGCATGCCGCTACTCCAGGTGGTTCACCTCTTCCCAGTAGGTCTTCCATCCTCCGGTACCTGACCACCAGATCATCATCGTGATCGGCATCCAGCGTCGAATCTGTAGTCCGTGGTGTTGCAAACTCCACTGGTTCAGGGGTTGCAGCTGCTGGCGGCGGTGACGGTTCCCGATGCTGCGCTCCTCCTTCTCCTAGCTCAGTGACGAGGTACTCTACCGTGAATTGATTTGGGTTCTGATCTGCCTTGGTCACGTCATTCCACTGCTAGAAGGTGCTTTCGTCGAAGATGACGTCGCGAGACACGTGAGCTCGCCCCCCCCCCCCCAGGATCATAGAGTCTGTACGCCTTCTCAGTGACGAGGTACTCTACCGTGAATTGATTTGGGTTCTGATCTGCCTTCGTCACGTCGTTCCACTGCCAGAAGGGTGCATAGTGTCACAACCATACTATGAAGAGAGTAGGTTGTGACCCTCACGGTGCGACAAGCAAGGGGGCGTCCCTCAAGAGACGCCCATCCGGCCGTAGGCGGGCCAATATAGAAGAATGCCATGATGCGATCGAGGAGGACGATGCATCATCCAACACACCACCACGCTAAGTGGGCACTATAAAGACAAGCTGAGACATAAGCAAGACAAAGACATTAGAATAGACATGAGGGACAAAGATAGGCTTGTTGAAGGGCCGGGTAGGGCCCCGGGCCTTAACCTCGAAAGTCGGGGTTCCGGAAGGAATTTGGTCATGCGGTTCGGGAGTTAAGTCCGTCCATATGAAATATGAATGCTCGCCAAATTTGATGTCAATCGGACATCGGACGGACAATGCACGACACCGTATGACCGCTCACAAAAATCATGTCTACTCCTGGCAGATTGGAAATGGCTCAGAATGTACTATAGGGGGTACCATGGTGTTAGCTCTCCACCACCCCTGGGCCCTGTGGCCTAAGTGAGCTACCCTGTGGCACATACGTGTGTCACAGTGTGGGCGAGCGTGTCGAGACGAGTGTCTCGGGCGACTTCCTTTGAAATGGGTTTTTCAAGGACAGTATCGGGCGGCACGGGTGTGCCGGTATTGCGCCCCAGGCCGCGTGTCGGAGGTTGCTACATACACCCGCTATCCGGTACGGTATTCGTAAATGACTCGGCATGGGCACGTGAGGGCCTATGCCTCGATATAGCCCGGATGGATGGATGTTCGGGAAGTCCCGATGAGATGAAAGACACGCGGGCCCATTCTCGATGACATGACCGAGCGAGTCATGATGGCCGACAACATCCCGAGACTCGGGATGGCGTCAAGACATATGAACCCTGTCGATGGGGATCGAGATGACTAGACAAGATGCGACGTTGTATTGAGAGACCTTGGCCCGAGCAGAGGCAAGGTCGAGCTGGATGACTTGGCCTAGCGTAGGGGCAAGTCGGTTGTGTCGCAGACGATTGAACATGCACGCGCAGGCGGCGTGTGTGGTTGGACAAGCTTGGATTCCGCACAAGCGATGTCCGATGGGCGAAGACAAACATCGCCTAAGGTCCAACGAAGCCACAAAGCCGGGGCGAAAAATATATATGGGGCTTAATTCCCCTTAAGGCTGGTCGTGGTCGTGTCAGGATCACGACGCCGCACGGTCAAAAATGTAGGACCGTGACACATAGCACTCACATCTTCTTCCCACATTCAGCCTCCGCTCACGGTTGCCGATGAGGCACCCGTCGCACAGCTTGTTCACGCCTTTTTATTGCCGGAAAACCGTGCACCATCTCCTCCTTGTATAATTTATGTAGAGAACTAACCTCCAAGATACATCTTCGGTCCTGGCCGAGAGGCTGACCGGTTGCTCTGTCTCCAACTCCAGGAGGTTTGTTGCCTCTATGTCGAGGACGTCCCACGAATTCCCGAGTCCAGCTCGAAGAACACAGATCTAGCCCCGATCACGTGGTTTGTTGCCTCTATGTCGAGGACCCATCGCCGGTGCTCATGCTGAGCGTCCCTCTCGCCGATCTGAGCGAACACCCGCTCTCCTCCTTCAGTTGAATTGACTCCCCAGCTGTGCCTTTGGCTACGCCCAGCTGGAGCTCTTCCTCGGGTTCAACGCTGACCGAAGGAACAAAGGAGCAATTACGCCGTCGTCGATTACCTCCACCTCCGTGGATTGGCTAGCCCAGCGATCTGGCATTGAAAATTCATCGACGAATTCGCCGTCCTTAAAGCGGATCTCCGAGAGGTCCTTGTTGGATTCCATGTACTCACACCAACCCATTGTAGTTGGACGTTGTCAGCATCGAGTACTGCACGATGGCAGTCGTCTCCCTAATCACACACTCGAGACAACAACTCGACGTCCGTCATCGCGACATCAGCCTCTTTGTGGCAGTGATGGAGATGCGGCACTCGACGACTACGTGGAGGAGTGAGCGAGCGTGCTCGAGATGGACCTCACGATGTGTGTATTTTAGCGTTTTGTATTTTCTTCTACTTGAACCTAAAACCTATGTGTTGTTAGGTCGACACTCTAACCACTTGAGCTATTCAACTTGATTGGGCTCCTCCGCAATGATATACCACCGATGGATTAAACCAGGCTCTGATATCACTTGTTGACTTCTGGCAATTGGGAGAAGAACGTCGACGAAAAAAAACGGCCGAAGGAAAATTTCTTTGAGAAAAAAAATAACTTAAACTAAAAGGAGAGAGAGATTTACTGAAGACCCGATTGTTTTTCTCATTCGGTTGAATACTTTAAATAACAATTTTAATTCTAAAAATGGAAAGTAGTGGGCAAAAACTCGCGCCCAAAGTTGGCCAAAATGGCCGGCCAAAATTACACTCTTCCATTCAACGGGTAGCGTTAATTCATATTTTTCAAAAGTCAAAAAACAACTAACGAAATTTAAGGAAACCATAACTTTTATTTAATAGCGCCTCTTAGGAATTTGAATAAAGAACTTTCTCGACTCTTTCCACGGATCAGAGTCCAACCGCTACACCGCTCTTTTTACGAGTTCAAGAGCAAACTCAATCCTTTCCACGCCGCAGGATCAAATCAATACAAGTATTTGAATTTGGTATGAACACACCACAACTCTCTAAAAGAGTAGATTTACAATTTGGAGCACTCACAACTATTTCCTCACAATACAATAAAAGTCCCTCTCAAGAATAAGATGAAGAGAAATAAACTTGAAAGCTTGGAGAGAGCAACAAACAATGTTGGTTTTGAACAATTGAGAATCGAAGAATTATAGAAGTTGTGTGTTTAAAATGTGGGGAAGTTGATGAGTTTATATAAGGAAGAAAAATGGCAAAAAGTAGAATTGATATTAACTTTGGATTGTGTTAGAGTAAAGGAAGGTGGAGATTAAAAGTAAATAAATAAGAAAATTTTCCAAATAAATTTTTATTGTATTTTTAATATAATAATAATATAATATAAAAATAATAAAAAATTTGTGAGTAACGGTTAAATGACAAATTCAAAATCTATTATAAATATAATAATATAATAATAATAAAAATGATATGAGTATCCACCCAATTTCAAAATATAGTAATAATAAAAATCAATGAGTAACCTTCAAATTTATATTAGGTATAAATTAATTTGTTTAGAAATATAGTAATAAGAAAAAACCCCACCATTTCTTACTCTTCCAAAATTATCAATGCATATTTTGATTTGTTCACTGTCACATCATCATATCGGGTATGTTGTCTCGATTGTAATTTCTTCATTTTAGCTCTTATTTGAGTGATTGAAAAGTCGTTGAAATCGTTATTCCAAACTTATACTGTGGATAATTCAAAATACTGAAAATTGTTAATAATTAAAAAGGTTTGTTATCATCAAAACATCAATGAGATTAAGGGCCAAAAAACCAACAACCTCTACAAGCTACGGGCATTCAAATTTGAGATGGCTCATAGTATGCATCCTAGGGGACAACTTTGAACTACCAAGAAATGTGTATTTGCCACAATCGCTGGCTGGTAGGGGAACTCGAGTCGTCGAGGGTAGAGAACCATTGTCACTTGTCATCGCTTGTTGGAGTTCGTTGCATAATCAAAGGGAGACATTGGTGAGGATTTTTATCTCCTTTTCCTTTATTCATAAGTCCAATGAAATCCCAAATGATAAAGGGCAAGTAAGTCTTGTATGAAAACTTTAGGAGATAAAAGTCGATTAAAATTTCATTGGAGGATTAAAATTTTAAGACTTAATTAAAGATCTTTCATTCACAAGTTTAGAATTTTAATTATCTTACTTTATCACACATTAAAAACTTTAAGGACTAGTTAGACGCGAAGTTAAAAATTAAAAGTTAAGAAATTCAAAAGCCAAGGATTTAGAACTAACATAATACGCTTGTGAGTGTATCACATTAACCAACTTAAAGTATATACATATCTTATTGTTTCTACAAACTTAGATTACCACAATTATTATACATATCATATAATAGAGTTCCTATAACGTTTCAGATCTATTCTGTTGTACCTTCATCAGTAACCCACATGGGCTATAGAGTATGTTTATGTATAGTCTTCACTTACCTGTCATCCAAGAACCACAAGCATTTGAAATCGCTCTTACGACACAATAAGACTCTCGACTCCATTTTAACAATGCACAAAACGAAAACATAACACATGAATTTTGGTTAGATTATTATTACAACTATAGTGTTCCTATTTTGATCCGTATACTCCTCATTTCAAGATCTAGATAAATATATCAATTTATTGTAAGATAAATTATCTAGCTAAACAATAACACAAAAACTGAAGAAGAGAAGTGTAACGGCCCAAGCCCAAGCCCACCGCTAGAAGATATTGTCCTCTGTAGCCTTTTCCTTTCGGGCTTCCCCTCAAGGTTTTTAAAACGTGTCTGCTAAGGAGAGGCTTCCACACCAAAAAGTGTTTTGTTCTCCTCCCCAACCGGATCTCACAATCCACCCCCCCCCCCCTACCAAATCCACGTGTTCCTTTCTCCAATCAACGTAGGACCCCTACCAAATCCACCCCCTTTAGGGCCCAGCGTCCTTGTTGGCACATCGCCCGATGTCTAGCTCTGATAGCATTTGTAACGGTCTAAGCCCATCGCTAGCAGATATTGTCCTCTATAGCTCGTTACGTACACCGACAGCTTCACAGTTTTAAAACACGTCTGCTAGGGAGAGGTTTCCACACCCTTATAAGGGGTGTTTCGTTCCCCTCCCCAATCGAAGTGGGATCTCACAGAAACGAGACGACGCAGCATAAGATTCTACGTCATACTATGTTTATTTTTGCCCCTCTAAAATATTCCATGTCGTTTGTCAAAGTGGCAGTTCATGAGGAGGTATCTTTGCAACTACTTGCTCAAGAAAATCTTTAAGATAGAGCTAGCTTTATCCGATCCATGTTGAGAAAAAAAAAATCCAAAAAACACAATCCTATAGTATTTAATCTGCTCCTTATAGATAATACACAAACAAACGAAGAACATAATAAACTTCTAGATGCTATATACGGTATTAACGACCAGAATCAATCGATCCTCCCCAGAAGTTAACACGAGCTCCATTCTCAAAAGAAAAATCGATCTGACCTCAAAACCAGAAGATACCAAAGAGTCTTATATTCCAGGGAAAACTAGCAGACAGCTACTAGCCAAATGGAAGAGTGTTTTTACTAATCAAATTCATTATGATCATCCAAAGAGAATTTTTTCAACAATCTCTCATGCTTCGTGGAAACCAACCAGACTAATAAGAATCAAGATGGTTTAGAAAAGAAGCTTTCTTCCATAGAAAAGCTTATTTTGCACCTTGGAGACCACCAAAACCCAAAAATAACTCACCTCAGGCTTCCTGATGACCATGGAAGACCAAAATAACATAACAAAAATGGAGAGACCACACAACCCACCAAATTCTTGTTTCCCTTTTAACTTAATTAATCCCGAACACTAATGTGAGATCCCACATCGGTTGGGGAGGAGAACGAAGCATTCTTTATAAGGGTGTAGAAATCTCTTCCTAGCAGGCGCGTTTTAAAAACCTTGAGGGGAAGCCCAAAAGGAAAAGCCCAAAGAGGACAATATCTGCTAGCGGTGGACTTGGGCCGTTACAAATGGTATCAGAGCCAAACACCGGACAATGTGCCAGCAAGGAGACTGAGCCCCAAAGGGGGCAGACATGAGGCGATTTGCCAACAAGGACATTGGGCCCCGAAGGGGGGTAGATTGGACATAGACACGCTATCTTAGGTAGTGAGCAAATGCTTAAATGGACTAATAGTCTAGTACTGTCATGCTGATATACAAAATATACAATTAACATAGAACAGAATGATTCCTAGCATACCAGTTTTAACACGAGAAGCAGAACGGCACCTGAAGATCCATCATGGGCATGGTTTGAATTCCTGCAACTGTTTGAAGTTCATCCATGGCTTCACCCACACTTTGGCTTCATAAACCTTTTTCATACCACCATCAATGGCTTCCAATGTAAGATGATACAACTTCCCCGCAACTACCTGTTCTTTAGCTTTCAACACCCGCTCAAATTCCAGAAGACCATTCTGCACCAAAGAAACAAAAACTCAGAGTAACGAACATAAAAGCCTGTCAAGAATTCAATTTAAACTACCGCATCTAGTGGGAATTAACAGATCAAAACGACCCATGAACAGCCAAAAACATGGGTACCAAATAGCCACTAATTAACAAATTAATTAAGCAACTGACTAGATTCTGAGGCAAAATAAGAAAGAAAATCAGGCAGTGAAACGAATCCAGAAATTAATGAATAAAGAGCTGAAAAACCAAAGAAAACAAAGGGAAAAACCTCTTTGTTGTTGTGTTCTTGGACTGCGAAACGAGCGAGAGAGTCAATTTCAAGGCTGTTCTGAGCGCCGATGTAATCGCGAACACCGCCCAGTTTCATCTTGATAAATGGGTCTTCAACGCAATACCCCGAATCAAACACAGGAAGAAGAAGCACCAGCAACACCACAGCTATGTGATTCACTTTCATGGTCGCTTTTTGGGATTCGAACACAAGAATTTGTAAGAGCGAAGTTGAGATTGGACGAAGAAATCGAGTGAATTTTTGTGTCTCGATCGTTCGTTGAAATTATGGAGTGACTTCGGTGCTAAGAAACTTACCTGCTAAGGAAATGTACGCATTATATACCTCAAATCGAATAATTCTGTTGAAGCTTGCTTGTGCTAGGGTTTCAGAAACAGGTACACAAAATTTCCCCATTTCAAATTCATCTGATTTTGAGATCCAAATCAGCCCTCAAATTTCAATTTACTCTCAGAGTAAATTAATAATTTATGATTATTAGAATTATGTTTAAATTATTAAATTTGCAAATAGTTTTTCATATTTGAATTTTCATCTCCTGTCTCTTATTTCAATTTCATCCCTGCAACAATTTTCATTCATGTTAAATTTTTTTCAATTTTCTTACAAATATATTTAAATTAAATATTTTTTAATAAATAACTTTCATTTTTTCTATTTATTTTATAGAAAAAATGTAAAACATCCTAACAAATCTAATAATATTTTATAAGCAAAAATATAATATAATATTCGACATAACTTTTAAACACTCAAATTTCAATATTAAACAGAATCTTCCACACTTAAAAACAATATTTTATTTTGGGCCCGACTGCTTTTCATTGTATCAACTCCTATTCGTTATGTCATAGAGTAAGAACTATAAATTGTGTCCTTATATTGTTCATCGAACCAATGTCTCGTACTAATGATAATGCACATTATGCTTTATTTTGATGTCATATTGGTTTAAACATTAATATCTTTTTTTCATCAAATTTTATTCTTTATTATCTTCATTATATTCTATTTACTTTAGCTATCACCACTTTTTTCTCCCTCATCATCTACAACATCTCCTTCTCCATCTCTATCACCTTCAGATTCTCTTTTTCCCTATCTCTTCGGGTTCATCGATACTAAGATCAAACAATCGTTCAACTGTAGCATAGGCCATGAAAAAGTTCTGAGCTCTTTGTTCGTAAAGTTTAATTTTCGCCCACAACTTCAGCCCCTCAATAAAATTGAAAACCTTGTCTGGTTCAGACATATCATGAATATCCAACATATGCCCAGAAAACTGCTTAACTTGGTCTCAGATACGACCTGTATGACTCAGCTCTCTTAACTTCGTTCTTGCGATTATCTTGACATTCTTTGTGAAAAATTGAGAGTGGATTCGTCCTCGAATCTATTTGTTCATATCATGACAGTCTCTTGGTAAAAAATTGAGAGCGGACTCAGCTCTATTTATGAAAAATTGTGATTATCTTGATAGTCTCTTGGTTCATATCATTCTCCACATCTTCAAGAGGATTCTTCCTCGAATCTATTTGTGAAACTTTGCTGCAAAAAAAATAAGTTATGGAAATACAAAGGACCTCACAACACTCTCTCACGTGTATATACTCAAGGAATTTTAGGTCACTCTGTTTGCACTCATTTACACAAATGAAGCTCTCATTCTCCACTTCTTCGAGAGAATTCTTCCTCGAATCTATTTGTGAAACTTTGCTGCAAAAAAATAAGTTATGGAAATACAAAGAACCTCACAACACTCTCTCACGTGTATATACTCAAGGAATTTTAGGTCACTCTATTTGCACTCATTTACACAAATGAAGCTCTCATTCTCACCTCTCAAAATTTTCAATAGAGCCAAGATTCGATTTTAAGCTCTAGGTAAATTAAAAACTATAAAGATAAAAAGAAGTAAAAATCAAATTGAGAAGAAACGCAAAGGAAACATATATCCAATCTTGAGCCTGAAGCTCTGATACCAAATGATATGGAATCAGCCCAAGGGAAACCTCAGATATGAAATCAGCCCAAGAGAAAGCTCTGATACCAAATGATATGGAATGCTTACAAGGGGAGTAAGATTCAGATTACCTTGTTGATCGAATATCTCAAGGCAAGAACACTTGTTTAAGATTCGAATCACTCTACAAGACAGATCGATCATGTCTAGCTTGAATGATTCTTGTTGATCAAATATCTCAAGGCAAGGACACTTGTTTGAGATTCAAATCACTCCACAAGCAAGATCGATCATGTCTAGCTTGAATGATTCTTGTTGATCAAATATCTCAAGGCAAGGATACTTGTTTGAGATTCGAATCACTCCATAAGCAAGATCGATCATGTCTAGCTTGAATGATTCTTGTTGATCAAATATCTCAAGGCAAGGACACTTGTTTGAGATTCGAATCACTCCACAAGCAAGATTGATCATGTCGAGCTTGAATGATTGTACATGCAACCTAAACTACATAGAATTGCAAAGAAAGTTAGTCATTGGCTAAAGAAAAGTATAAATGCTCATTTTACTATATTTCTCAAGTCTATCTTACAAAGATAACATACATGACATTATATAGCCTCTTTTAACCTTCCATGAGCCTTTCCAAGAGTTGTAACTTTCATATTTTATGACCATAATTAACCACTATGCATACTTTATGGCCATAATTAGTCATTATGTAAATAAGCCTTAAAATACATAAAAGAAACACCAACTCTAAATCATGATCCACCCAAAATTTATAACAATAAAGCTTTGTTCTTCTTCAATGTGGCATGAATTGAAATATCTTTTGATAATTTCAACAACATTTTCTTCACATCTTCATTGAAGTATATTGTATGATTGATGTCTCTTGGTTCATATTAGAACAAGTCAATTGTGAGAAATCTGAACTTCACGGACAACATCACGTATGGTCAAGCCTTAGGTCACGTTGGCAAGAAATTTTTTAGAAAACGTGGGCGAGAAAATAAATTTGAAAGCAATTTGAAAGATGAAGAAAGCAACTTTATATGGCTATAAACAAATAAAGGAACGCCACAACTTAAATTGCATATAACTCTGGGTAGGAAGAAATGACAACTAGTCATATCCCCTATAATACATTTTGGGACATTTTAGCTTTTGCGGGTGTAGACATGATTTTGGTGAGCGATCATACACCCCATATTGACACAACATGAAATAGTAAAAATCTATTTAAGATGAAAACATGTAAAAAGAGTTTGGAACGAGCATGCGACCATAGACAACACGCCTTGGACAAGCATGATTGTGACACCCTACACGTGTCGTACGTGTCGTATGTGTGATATGTTTGACATGTTTGATATGTCTGATGATATGATATGTGTTGTTTTATGATATGTCAAAATATGCCAAATAACATTGTGTTATAAATGAAATGTCAATTTATATTACGATGAGTTATTAAATGCCCTGATGTATTATGAAATGAAAATGTTTGGCAATGACACGTTATGACATGTATTGAAATGAGGAATTTTACGATGCACAACCCTTAAGCTATGATTTGAAAGTTATGTTATGAATGAAATAATTTACGAAAGCTTATGTATGCATACTACCGAGTGTAATATGTGAGGAATGAATGGGGTTGTCTCGCCTGATTTATTTATAATGAAAAGTACGAGGATCTCATGCATTATTGTATGTTCACATGCATTGGGATACTTCCCCTTTATGATGAGTATGGACGCATACACTATGAGACTGAAATGATCATCATGCTTGGCATGGTGCACGACGGTCACTATACCTCTAGGTGTTCGGCTACAACCCAAAGGAGCTAGTCCGACCAGCAGGCCCAGGGGGTGTGCAAGCCTGCCTGGTGAGCTCACGCTGGCATGTGTAGGTCGTGTGTAGAGAGGTATTACACATACGACACGTACGGCTGATGACAACATCGCAATAGTAGGGTCACTTAGCATTTTTTAAAATATTTCAGTCATGTGCTACTTCTATTTCAAGTAAAGGCAAGACATTTCTGTACGGCTGATGACAACATCGCAAGTCAAGACCATGACATATGCATAGGATAGTGGTATTTTATTTCTTAGACTTTAGGTTATGATATGATGTTTTTATTTTTATTGTTTATTTATTTTATTTAGTATTTTGTTACGTTGTTTTAAATATGTTTTAGAACACATAAGTCCATGAAGTGTTTTATGATGAAGTTTTAAATGTTTAATTCTACATAAGAACATAGGTTATGATGATGTTAGCGATTTTAGGTCAGTAGAAATCTAGGGTCGTTACAAAATAATTTCTTTACACAAAATTAGTAAAATAAAATTGATATACATTGACGTAAGAAAATTTAACTTTTTTTTTTTATAAAAATAAAAGGGTGTTAATGCTATTTTAAAATGAAGTACAATCGGTTCCTATTTTTAGATTTTCTTTTAAAGTTTAAGAATATTATTGAAATATTTAAAAGTTTAAAGATATATTTTTAGACAAAATAGAAAATTTAAAGTTGTTTTAATTAATTTAACCTAAAAAAAATAACTGAAGTAAAAAGTAGTCCAAAAACAACCCCAAAGATACATCAATAACCTACCCCGTCCCACCAACCATATCCCTGGATTGGACATGCTCAAATCTTGTTCAACTAATCATAATTTCGTGTCATCATTCATCACCATTTTTTTCAACACAAATAATAATAATAATAATAATAATAATAATAATAATAATAATAATAATAATAATAATAATAATAATCACAACATTGTTATTTAAATTATTTTTTCTATTTTTAACATTCAAGCAATTCCATTAATATTACATATTATTCTCCAAAATTAACGAAAATAAAAACTAATTTAAGTTTTTACCATTAATTTGTAGTGAGGTAAATATAAAGTGAAAGGATATTAGGCAGTAAAATAATAGTAAGATCCAAAACAATTAAATTTTAAAAGGTAAAGTTTTATACCCAATAAAATTTCAAATTTTAATAATGCATTTAGTATAGGTTTGATTTATTTAATATTTTTAAAAATTTATAAATTTAGGAGATACAAAATTTAAATGTAGATTTAATAAATTCTTTATTTTTAAAATTTTAACATTATGTCAAAATACTTAATTAAAATAGAAATAAAAAGATGGAACAAAAAGGAAATGAAGTGGTGGAGAGGAAAAAGGCATTGATTGGTTGTAAAGAAATGCATAAAGGATGAGTTTAGAGAAAGGGGGCTTTGAAAATAAAGGCAAACAAACAATGCACGTGTGGCTCTCACAACTACAACTCCCAAGCAAACAAACACTTTCTCCAAATCCGTTCTTTCCTTCTTTTCCTTTTAATCATCATCGATTTAATAATTCAATCGAACACATCGAATCCATTCTCCATCAACGATTCACAAAACTCCTTCACTCGATTCAATTCGCTCTTGCTTTTGATTTGATTTTATTTGCCTTCATTTTAACCCTAACATGCGATTTTCAGAGCCGCCATTAACGAACGATCAACAATAATTTCACATCAAACAGAGAATCAGAGAGAGAGAGAGAGAGAGTTTGAACATTACGAACAATTTGTTTCAATCCGCTACAGATTCCAGACCTCCTCCGTCTATCGCTTCTAGCAACGCATCGGCAACTTCCACTTCTTCTTCTTCTTTCTTCTCTTCTTCGTCTCCTCTCGTTTTGCTCGCCGAATCGAGAACCGACCTCTGCTCTTCCTTCTCCTTCTTCGTCGACTCGATTTCCGATGCGATCGAGTTGAACGATCCGAATTTCGGAGTGATCTCGGCTGAGACTCCGAAAAATTTGGTGTCGAAAGTGAAGCCAAAGCTGGAGTTCGACGCCGACGCCAACTCCTCGAGATTCTCCAGAGCCGATGGACAGTGCTTCCGCCGTTTAGGTTCTCGAATCAAATCGGTATCCTCACCAAAGTCCGCGGCGGCCGAGACGGCGACGGCAGTTGGAGCTAGAGGACGATCGCCGGGATCTGGATCGGCGGCGGGGAAAGAGGAGCGGGAGAGTGGTGAAAGTGATGGATTTTGGGCGAAATTTTCGCAAGTTTGAGGCTCTGCCATTTTGTTTGTGAAGAGATCCATTTTTTTATAAAAAAAAAAAAACCAAAAAAACAAAAAACTTCGGAAGACTATTTAACTATCTTCAGGGGAAATTACCGGAATGCCCTCAATTGTATTTCTTGTGGTCCTCACCTTAGAGTGGTCCCGCAGTTCCACGTGTCATATAAATGGATTTTATTTTATTTTATTGCTTTTCCTCGATCATTGAAACAAATCCACTTTCCCAACTTCCACATTCATATTTTGTATTTAATTAATCTTTAAATTTTTTTTAAAAATGATAAATAAATTTTAATCCTTCAAATTTGTATTTAATATTGTAGGTTCAAATTTTAATAAATGTTTGGCACATTTGTCACAATTAAAATATCAAAACTTGTTAAGCAAATGAGATAAAACAAAAAAAAGTACCTAACCACCCAAAAGTTATTAGAAAACTTTATTTATTATTTTTAATTTCATAATGGATAAAATGGTAGAAGTTATTTGTCAAATTGACTTCTTCCTTTTTCGAAATTTAAGGGGATCAAATTAAATTATGGCTACTAACATGTTTAGTGGGCATTTGAATAATTGTAAGTTGTGGGAGACTATAAATACACACAAATTATTAGGTAAAGACAGATTGTGGACGAATGAAATTGAGATCTCAAATTGAGACTTTTACTCTTACAAATTCGAGCATCGCCTTTGTCATTTATAAGTTTCAAACAATTTTTATGATACATTGCATCTGAGCCCTTCCATCAAGTCTTGATCAAGTTCAATTGTGGGGTGACTCAATTTAGAACAAGGTTCCAAATCTTGCTTCTAGATCCTTGATTTAAGAGCTAATCTAATTCTAGCCTTATCTCTTGGTTGATCTGACTTTTGTATAAAAGATTTAATTTCTTTGATTCAAGGGTTCTTGTTTCAACGAAAGCTTAGCTTGGATCGTTGGGCTAATGATTAGAGTTGTCTTCTGAAAACTATTATTTATGTATTAGGAAATCATTTTGAACTAGTTTTGTGAAAGAGAAGCAGGTCAAAGAATGGTAAGTTTTCATAGTTGATGAAATTGAATGAAATTCATTTTTTTGAGATTGTTTGATTGAAACTCTTCAACTTTGATGAAGAAACTAAGTTTAATCGAGTTATGTAGAAAATATATGAAACTCTTCAACTCTTCAACTTTCATGGTCAAAATCACGTTTACTCCAAAAGGATTAGATATGCCTTAAAATAGGTGTGTCACAACATGGGCGAAGCGTTTCAAGACAAATGTCTTAGCGTCTTCCTTTGAAATGTGTTCTTCAAGAACAACGTCGGATGACACGGGTGTGCCGAAATTGCCTGCTAGCCCATGTTTCGGAGGTTGATCTTTACACCGGCTATTCGATACGGTATCCATAAATGACTCGACATGAACATGTAATGGTTCATGCCTCAATAGAACCCTAATGGATGGATGTTTGAGATGTCCTATGATAAGTGGACTCATGAGTCAGTTCTCAGTGGACATGTCCGAAAAAGCTATGATGACCAATGACATTTCGAAACTTGGGATGACATCACGATGTGTAAGCCATGTTGTTGGGAACCAAAATGACGAGACGAAATGTGGTGTTGCATATGAGAGACCTACACTTAGAGTAGAGACAATGTCAAACCTAATGACTTAGCTTAGTGTAAAGGCAAGTTGGCTAGAGTTGTAAACGATTGAACATTCATGCACGGACGATGTGTGTGGCCAAATAATCTTAGACTCTGCATGAGTTGTGTTTAGTTAGCGAAAGAAAACCTCATCTAAGGTCCGACAAAACCATAAGTCAGACAAAAAATGAAAATGAGGCTTGAGTTTTCCTTAAGGCTTGTCATGAGCATGTTACGATCATGACGTCACACGGTTGAAAAAGTACGGTCGTGACATCGGGTGCGCTAGAATATTAAAAAAAAATCAGACGACCTACTTCCACCATGATTCAAACCTTGGCGTGGGGCGAGACTACTTAGAGGGACGCGCATGGGACTCATGCATGTATCTCCTTGTTTGAGCATGCATGAATATATTAAGTTAAGAATAGCATACTAGAACTAGGATGATTTTATGATGACTTGGGTCAAGGTACTTCCAGTAGACTGAGCACCCTATGAGTGGTGATCAGAAGTCAAGACCCTAGTGCTCCTAGAATCATATTAGCTCGATCGTTTCTTATTTCCTCCTGTACCACTTAGCATTATTTAGCGACCTAGGTTGATAGTGTTCCTGCCAAGCGGTAGATATTCAGGAACCCATACCGTCGAGCTTGACTAAGGTAAGATACAATAACGTGTCACGTCGACACAGATACCCATATTGTGTCTGGGTCAAAGGCCTCCTGAATAGGGTTGTAGCTCTGTAAATCTATTCTAAGAGGGGAGGGTCACACAAGTAGACTAAGTAGTTAACTGGTACACAAAATCGATCCCCCAAACTTTTTGACTCTACGGTTTTTATGGAAGGAACACCAACAAACCTTAGACAAAGATGTTTAGAGAAATGACGCCATAGTGTTGTATGATATGACTATGACGAGGTTGACCTCCAGATAAAAAAAATGGTCATTCTCTTCCAAGGTAATGTAAGCTAGCCAAGTCTAAAAAATAAAAAGACTGGATCACTGCTCATCCAACAGATATGTGGCACCAAAAAAGGTGAACAATTTTCAGACCCCTAAAGGGTTTGTGAAAACAAGAAAACGGCTCGAAACTTTAAAGTTTTCCTAAAAGCTCAGATAGTAGTAGACTCTAGGCTCAAACTTCATATAGCCTAGAGAAAAATTCGTAGTAACTTACTAGGTCGGTAACACGATTAGAGCCTATAAGTAAGTTGCTTATGTTTATACTAACAATATTCTACTCTTCTTTTTCACGTGACTGCTGACTTTTGGTCGTGGTGGGAGAGCATTTAGAAACTATCTAGTAGGAGGGTCGTCTTGGGGATCAGTTATATTTGTGGTCCTTTAAATTTGTAATAAAGTTTGAAACAACATTTGATTTGTAATTATTTTTTAATTTGTCTTTTAAATGTAGCATTGTTTGGAATGAAACAAATAAAAAGCAAGAAAACAAAAAATCAAAACTTAATGAATAGTGATATTAATAACCTCTTGGAATCAAAGTAGAATTTAAGTATGAACTAACCTTATTAATCATATGAAACTCAACCAAAAAAACATTTAAAATCAAGCTATAAATTAGAACAAGCAAAAAAAGCAATCATAGAAAAACTCAAAACTCAAACTACAATTGGAGCTAAAAAAATTCTCAAGAAAGAAAGATTAATCACAATCCACCCTCCTTCGAGGCCCAATGTTACAACCTAACTATGAAGAGAGTAGGTTGTGACTCTCACGTTGGGACAAGAGAAGCGGCGACCCTCAAGTGGGCGCCCATTCGGCCACACGAGGGCCTAGATGAGTGTCATGATGCGACCGAGGAGGACGGTGCATCATCTAACACACCACACAAAGTGGGCATTGAAGACAATTCGAGACATAAGAAAGATAGAGACATCGAATAGACTAGAGTGGCAAAGACATGCTTGTTTAAGGACCAGGTAGCCCGGGCCTTAACCTCGAAAGTCAAGGTTCCAGAAGGAATTCAGGCATGCGGTTATGGAGTTAAGTCCGTCCATATGAAATATGAATGCTCGCCAAATTTGGTGTCAATCGACACTAGACGGACGCTGCATGACACCGTATGGGCGTTCGCCAAAATCATGTCTATGCCGGATGGATTAAAAATGGCTTAAAATGTACTATAGGGTACCATGGTGTCAGCTCTCCACCACCACCCCTGAGCCCTATGGCCTAAGTGAGATACCCTATGGCACATACGTGTGTCACAGCGTGGGCGAGCGTGCCGAGACGAGTGTCTCGGGTAACTTCCTTTGAAATGGACTTTTCAAGGACAACACCGGGCGGCACGGATGTGCCGGTATTGCACCCCAGGCCGCATGTTGGAGGTTGCTACATACACCCGCTATCTGACACGGTATACGTAAATGACATGGCACTGGCACGGGCACGGGAGGGCCAATGCCTTGATAGAACCCGAATGGATGGATGTTCGGGAAGTCCCGATGAGATGAGCGACACGCGGGCCCGTTCTCGATGGCATGACCCAGCGAGTTGTGATGGCCGACGACACCCCGAGACTCGGGATGACGTCAAGACATATAGGCCATGTCGATGGAGATCGAGATGACAAGATGAGATGCGATGGTGCATTGAGAGACCTTAGCTCCGAGCAGAAGTAAGGTCGAGCCGAATGACTTTGCCTAGTGTAGAGGCAAGTCGGTTGTGTCGCAGACGATTGTACATGCACGCGCAGGCGGCGTGTGTGGTCGAACAAGCTTGGATTCCGCACAAGCGATGTTCGATTGACGAAGACAAACCTCGCCTAAGGTCCGATGAATCCACAAAGTCGGGGCGAAAAATATATATGGGGCTTAATTTCCGTAAAGGCTGGTTGTGAGCGTGTCAAGATCACGACACCGCGCGGTTGAAAAAGTAGGACCGTGACACCCAGCGTCCTTGATGACATTCGTTCCCCTCTCCATCTCACAATCCACCCTCCAATCGATGTGGGATCTCACAATCCACCCTCCAATCGATGTGGGATCTCACAATCCACCCTCCAATCGATGTGGGATCTCACAATCCACCCTCCAATCGATGTGGGATCTCACAATCCACCCTCCAATCGATGTGGGATCTCACAATCCACCCTCCAATCGGTGTGGGATCTCACAATCCACCCTCCAATCGGTGTGGGATCTCACAATCCACCCTCCAATCGGTGTGGGATCTCACAATCCACCCTCCAATCGATGTGGGATCTCACAATCCACCCTCCAATCGATGTGGGATCTCACAATCCACCCTCCAATCGATGTGGGATCTCACAATCCACCCTCCAATCGATGTGGGATCTCACAATCCACCCTCCAATCGATGTGGGATCTCACAATCCACCCTCCAATCGATGTGGGATCTCACAATCCACCCTCCAATCGATGTGGGATCTCACAATCCACCCTCCAATCGATGTGGGATCTCACAATCCACCCTCCAATCGATGTGGGATCTCACAATCCACCCTCCAATCGATGTGGGATCTCACAATCCACCCTCCAATCGATGTGGGATCTCACAATCCACCCTCCAATCGATGTGGGATCTCACAATCCACCCTCCAATCGATGTGGGATCTCACAATCCACCCTCCAATCGATGTGGGATCTCACAATCCACCCTCCAATCGATGTGGGATCTCACAATCCACCCTCCAATCGATGTGGGATCTCACAATCCACCCTCCAATCGATGTGGGATCTCACAATCCACCCTCCAATCGATGTGGGATCTCACAATCCACCCTCCAATCGATGTGGGATCTCACAATCCACCCTCCAATCGATGTGGGATCTCACAATCCACCCTCCAATCGATGTGGGATCTCACAATCCACCCTCCAATCGATGTGGGATCTCACAATCCACCCTCCAATCGATGTGGGATCTCACAATCCACCCTCCAATCGATGTGGGATCTCACAATCCACCCTCCAATCGATGTGGGATCTCACAATCCACCCTCCAATCGATGTGGGATCTCACAATCCACCCTCCAATCGATGTGGGATCTCACAATCCACCCTCCAATCGATGTGGGATCTCACAATCCACCCTCCAATCGATGTGGGATCTCACAATCCACCCTCCAATCGATGTGGGATCTCACAATCCACCCTCCAATCGATGTGGGATCTCACAATCCACCCTCCAATCGATGTGGGATCTCACAATCCACCCTCCAATCGATGTGGGATCTCACAATCCACCCTCCAATCGATGTGGGATCTCACAATCCACCCTCCAATCGATGTGGGATCTCACAATCCACCCTCCAATCGATGTGGGATCTCACAATCCACCCTCCAATCGATGTGGGATCTCACAATCCACCCCCCAATCGATGTGGGATCTCACAATCCACCCCCTTCGGGGTCCAACATCCTCGCTAACACTTGTTCTTCTCTCTAATGGATGTAGAATCTCACAATTCACTCCCTTCGAGGCCAGCGTCCTCGCTGGCACACCGGCCAGTGTCCACCCCTCTTCGAGGCTCAACGTCTTCGCTGGCACACCACCCAATATCTGGCTCTAATAGCAATTATACAACCCTGTAGAAATTCTTCATTGATTCTGATTCGTGAAGGAAGGATTGTCTTTAAAGAAGCTATCACAATACATCGATTCTCTTAAAACTTTTATTATTTTATTTTATTTTATTTGGGCTATTACAATTTTGCTCACACCTAGAATGTCCCACAAAGATGGAAGCTAGAATATCATAAATCTTGTCAGCCATAACCATGCACCAAACAAAGGCTTCCAAAATGGAGATCCAATAACGATGAGCAAAGGAGCAAAATACAAGTAAATGTCCAAAGACATTCAATGTAAATACAAAATGAACATATATAATTATATAAGTAAATGAATTATGTGATTACAAAAGAGGGAAAGAGCTGAAGAATATTTTCTAAGGACACATCATGACCTGCAACAAAAACGTTTTCAATGCAGGCATTTCATATGAATTTGTATTACAAGCAAAAGAAAATATGAGGAACTTTTTTTAAAAGTTACAGAGGAAAGGATGGCTGCCTAACTCACCAATCACTTTTCCCTTTCTGCCCCTCTCCCTATCGTCGTCGTCGTCGTCTATTCTACGAAAGGTCTCCCTTTGATTTCATCCTGAGGAAAGAAATCAGAACTTGCAAGAAGTTCCCATCCTCTGAAGCTTCGAGCCCACACGTCTCGTCTTGTCGAGTGCTGTCGGTAAAAGCTTCTCAAAACTATCCAAAAACATCTCCCACTCATCCCGACTCATTTTTCCAAACATGATTGCCCCGCTCTCGCTGTGAAGCTTCTGCACTGAGAAACTCTTGCTCTTTGTCAAACCAACATGGTTACTACTTTTCGGAACCATGTAGTGAAAGTCATTGATGTCATCGTCATGTCGCTTTGATCCAGTTGTAGGACATGGGAGCTTAGGAACTTTTGGAGGCTTGAGGATTTCAGGTGTCTTTTGGAGATGGGAACCAAAAACCTCTTTGTTGTGACCATCATATGTGCTTTCGCTTTCGAATTTGAACATTTCCAGGTCTCCGTTTTCGTGTCTGGCTTCTCGCTCACCTGAAATGATAATCGGTACGATGGCCATAGCTCGAGCACAAAGGTTCTCTAATGCACTTAAGATTTCTTCTCCACTGCCGAATTCCCGGGTCATCATTTCACCAATGTCAGCAAGACAAAGCCCAGAAGCTACAGCCTTCTTCAGAAAAATGGTGCACAGAATGAGGATTCTAATGGAGGCCTCCCTTATAGCAGGAAGCTCAGATCTTAAGAGTTCTGCATCTTTGAAGGGATCAAGATTGGCAATGTACTCAAGTTCGGTCTCAGAGAAAGGTACCGACGCCTGAGGCCAGTGAAGCCACTCGAAATATGGATCATCGAGCCACTCGGGAAGGCAAAGTCCATGATCAATCGGCACAAGCTCGACCACCCCAACATCACAATTCTCATGCCTTTGTTTCTTCTTCACAAGTAAATTTCCTGCATGCCTATCAATATTTAAGAGTCTAATATCAAAAATCCCAATGCTATGAACTGCAGCGACAGAGAAACTAGAGGGACCGAGGTCTCCAGCGTCACAATCGTGATCTACGTAACTCTGGAGTGATGCAATCTTGCACGGCGCAATCGGAATCCCAGATGAATTATTAACATGGAATCCAACATTTGAGATCTCTACCAAAACTGTTGGAGGAACACCGACAAAGCCACCATAGTCAAGCAGATAAGCTGCCAATTCACGAATTCCAGTTTCACCAATCCGAACCGAGCGCTTCAAACCAGGTTGACCCATCAACCTACCGACAAATCCTTTAGGATTATTACACGCAAATGGTTCTTCATCAATAGGCTTTACCACAGCAATGTTAACCCCATTTTCATTACGCAGGATATACGCACCACCTAACCCACTCGACACTGGTACTGGATCGACACCACACGACAAAGCATTTGTGGCCTCTTCTATGACAGCGTGCAGCCCTGTGGTAGCATGGCCAAGCATAATTTTAATCCTCGGCTTGTTGTCAACTTGTTCTACCAAAGATAGGCATGGAGTTGAAAAGCTTCGATGTATACAAGCAACTTCAAATGCTTCTCTCAAGGAGTTGACAAAATTGTTTTGGTCAATTTCGCAATTGCTAAAGTCGAGATGGGTATAGGATTGAAGCCTACATCTCTGAGATCGGCAAAACGGCTTAAACTCACAATGTCGATCCACTACAACGGCCATCATGAACAATTTCATGCAGCTTAATGACAGTTACATGGCAATGAAAGGAAAATTGCCGGATCTGCCTTCCCTGGAATTGAGATTCAACTACTAATGTTCAAAATCAACAGAACAATATTTATATACTTAAAAAGAAATATAGATTGAAGAACCACGCAGCAAGAACAATAAGGTTAGGGTAATTATTAAGTTTTCTTACCCATTAAGGTCAGATTAAGTTTTAAAACATCATAATAAAGACATGCCGACTTCCATCCAATTCTCTGGAATCCATCACAACCTGCAGAAAAGTTAGAATTTATAAATCATGTACTGAAAATCAAGAGAAAGATTGTTGAGTGATTAAACAAACCTAACAATCCATCGCCCTTTTGCAATTGGATTACCAGAATGGTCTGAAACCAAAAAAAAAAAAAAAAAAAAAAAAAAATCATCATCTCATACATACTCAGATACAACTTGATAAGAAATTGTGAAGAAGAAAATTCCATTCTAACTCTAAAACGATGCCCTGTTCCACGAATTTTTAAGGATTTTGGTCATATTGTACATTATCCATGATTCAAACTGAGCACAAACAATTCACCCATCCGGGGATCAAAGAAAAAGTAAAGAAAACTGAACTGAATCACCGAACATTGCTCGATCTATTCATTCTGATTGCTTGATGGACGTATTTTCCAGACAATCAAACAGAAAAACAAACCACTCTCCGATCTAAGCACAAAATAAGCATACAAAAACCAAAACGAGAGAAAAGGGGAATTAAAACGAGAACTAACCGTGAACACACAGTGTTTAAGGCATCCTGGGAGACGAACAGGAGAATGGGAGCGCGAGAGAAACCAGTTGGGTCACCGGCAAAATTCAGAAAGAGGACCCTCCCGCTCCCCTTTGACGAGTATAAAAGAAGAAGAAATTCCTCAATCCCAATGCAGTGCCCCAAAATCCCCACAACCCCATCCTTTTATGCACACTCCCATTTCCCATTCTGTTTCTCCCTCATTCATCGCCCCCTTTTTTTGGCCAATTTCCAAATTAGGGCAAATCGGGACAGGTTGTTTTTGCCAACTACAACTCTCTCTAACTAACTTCAAAACCCCACTTTTTTGCAACCATTCTTACTTTTTCAATAAATAAACAAATACATTTGCAAAGTACTTTTGAGTTTAATACAAATCGGGGTCAAAAGATCGAGATACAAAACCAAATACAAACCAAAACGACAAAAAAAGACTAAGCGACTTTGACAGACATTAACATGCAGCCACACATGTAACACCCCACCCCAAAGTAAGGATCAAAGTAATCCAAGGAAAGAAATTAAGGCATTTATGCACGGAATGGTCTTAAGCAAAATATTTATATATCCTAAGAGGTATTTTTAAGGAGTTAAGGTCTAAAAAAAGTAAATGGATTGGAGAGGAAAAGACAAACAAAAGACTAAAAAAGTCATTTTTCTAATTTCTAAGGAACTTTCCACATTTTTAATTTCTTATCTAGAACGAATTCAAGGTACTATTAAGGGGGAAATGGCCAACAAGGAATGAAGAATTTTAAGAAGAGTTATGGTTTTTTCGAGAAAAATAATAATAAAATATTCATAAATTGACAAATTACCAAAATACCCTTGAAAATATGGATAATTACGAAAATGCCCTTCTACTCAGAATCAGAACTTCCACACCGACCTCCTGCACAAAATCCATTGAATCTAAAAAATCAGCCGTTGGATCTCCTCCAAAATTGGACACAATCTAGAACGTTCACAAATCACCACATCCAACGATCATAATACAAATTGAAAGTTAGCTCGGTGATCGGAGAGGATATTTTCGACAGATTATCCAGAAAACTCAAACTCCAAATCACGACGATTCTGGAGGTTTCAACGTCGGTTTAAGCTTCCTCTATAAAGTCTGAAGTTGGGGCAATAGTATGGAATAAGAATCGAGCAAGTTCGAGCTCCCAATCACAAGCAATAAGCATTAGATTATGGGTCTCCAACTCTCGAATTTCTTCAAAATATGAGAGCAATTCTGATATGAACCTAGAGACATCAATCATACAATATACTTCAATAAAGATGTGAAGAAAACGTTGTTGAAATTATCAAAAGATATTTCAATTCATGCCACATTGAAGAAGAACGAAACTTCATTGTTATACATTTTGGGTGGATCGTAATTTAGAGTAATTTAGAGTTGTTGTTTCTTCAATGTATTTTAAGGCTTATTTACATAGTGTCTAATTATAGCCATAAAGTATACATAGTGGTTAATTATGGTCATAAATTATGAAAGTTACAACTCTTTGAGAGAAGGTTAAGAGTTTTCCTTTTGAGGGTATATAATGCCATGTATGTTATATTTGTAAGATAGATTTGGAAAATGTAGTAAAAGAAGCATTTGTGTTTTCCTTTAACCAATGACTAATTTTCTTTGCAATTCTATGTAGTTTAGGTTGCATGTAGAATCATTCAAGCTCTACATGATCAATCTTGCTTGTGGAGTGATTCGAATCTCAAACAAGTGTTCTTGCCTTGAGATATTTGATCAACAAGAATCATTCAAGCTAGACATGATCGATCTTGCTTGTGGAGTGATTCAAATCTCAAACAAGTGTTTTTGCCTTGAGATATTCGATCAACAAGGTAATCCGAATCTTACTCCCCTTGTAGTGATTCTATATCAAATTCTCCATCATTTCCCTTCAAACTTATTCATACAATTTCTAAACAAATTACCCACAAGTTCTATGAAGAAATCGAGTGCTGAAAGTGCCTAGAAACCATTCCTCCAATCTAATCCGCCATTGAAGAGCTTCAACGAAAATTAAAAAATCCAATCCGAGGTTACATGAAAATTCGTCGAGCAAGGACAATCCCAATAAGTTTATGCACCTCCAAGAAGTTTTTCCATAGAAGACCATGAAGGGAAATAACCTCAGGAATGTGCCCAATTCAAGGTAACCCGTTTCGTGCTTAAATTAGGGGCAAGTGTTGAATTCCTATCTACGGTCCCTTTTCCTTCAAATTGGAAATTTCTTTAGCTTCCGAGGATCAAGTTGAGTAACTTTGATGAAGGAATCGAGAGCTGAAACATCGTAGAACAAATTGTCCAAGAAAACGAAAATTGCTGTTTCGGGTGAGTTGTAGACCGAGAACAATTTCTCAAAATTAAAGTTTCACTCTCAAAGTCGTTTCTCCAAACTAATTCATTTAGCTTGAGGGAAGAATAAGGAAGAGGTTCCATGAAGAAATCGGGCGTTGAAAACCCTAAAAAATAGGTTGCCCAATAAGAAATCCCTCGCTCTTCCTTGTAACACCATCTTTAAGTTTCATAAAGAAATCCAGGGAAGAAACATTGCAAATGGAATGGTAGAGGATGAGTTTGAGATGGCGGCGCAAAAGACAAACATATCTTCTTCCTGTCTAGAGGAAGAAGACAATGATGTGGCCGGTTCAGTTGAACCGTCCATGTCAACCCAAAATCCGACCTTCTCTCGATTTTTCTTAATTTTAACTTCCTTTCAGATTCTTTCTCATGAAAAATTTTATGTTCCAGAAACTAGACATAATAAAAAATTTGTAGAAGAAAATTTGAGGTAATTTGCATAACAGGAGCTCAAGAACGGAGGTCTCGAACGTCAACGACGAGGTAAGTAGCCACCTTAGACTTTTCTTAAGAAATACTTGTAGGAATGACTTGGATTTTAGTATGAACCTTAAACCAAGTATGAATATGAAATAAAAACATCAAAAATTAAGAGTTAAGTGATACGACAACCTTAATCCTCAGTGATGAGAATCATGTGTTCCAAATGTTCCAACTGGACCTATTACACGATCCAAGGCCAAGAAGATTCAACAAACATTCATTCTTCATCTACAAAATTGGATAGGCTCGGTTCAACCATCATTCACATTTTACAAGTTGATTCGATTGAGGAATGACTATTTTGAGTTTCAGAAGTGAATATTTTCCTAGTTGAAGTAGCAGATGAAGTTGCAAGCATCATTTCATGAGCTGTTATAAAACTTTATTTATTATTTGTAATTTCATAAAGTTTGTAACGGTCAAATTGACTTCGTCTTTTGTGGAGATTTAAGGAGATCGGGATTAAATCGTGGTCACTAACTTCTTTTGTCGGGAAACTATAAATACCCACAAATTATTATGTAAAAAATTATATTTGTGATTGAATGAAATTGAGATCTCAAATGGAGACTTTTACCCTTAGAAATCCAAGCACCATCTTTGCCATTTCTAAGTTTCATGCCATTTTTGTGGTAGATTGCATCCGAGCCATTCAATTAAGCCTTGATCAAGTTCGTTTGTGGAGTGACTTAATTTAGAACAAGGTTGATAAGATAAGGAATCACTACAAGGGGAGTAAGATTCAGATTACCTTGTTGATCGAATATCTCAAGGCAAGAACATTGTTTGAGATTCGAATCACTCCACAAGCAAAATCGATCATGTCTAGCTTGAATGATTCTTGTTGATCAAATATCTCAATGCAAGAACACTTGTTTGAGATTCGAATCACTCCACAAGCAAGATTGATCATATCGAGCTTGAATGATTCTACATGCAACCTAAACTACATAGAATTGCAAAGAAATTTAGCCATTGGCTAAAGACTCCTTTTAATATATTTTCCAAGTCTGCTTACAAATACAACATACATGGCTTTATATAGCCTCAAAATGAAACTATTAAAGGCATTCCAAGAGTTGTAACATTCATACTTTATGATCATAATTATCCATGATGTAAATGTAACCTAGAGTAAATAAAAAGTCCTAAAATACATTAATGAAATACAATAACTCTAAATTACTTTAAATTGTAATCTACCCAAAATTTATAACAAAGAAACTTCTTCTTCAATGTGGCATGAATTGGAATATCTTTTTGATAATTTCAACAACATTTTCTTCACATCTTCATTGAAGTATATTGTATGATTGATGCCACTTGGTTCATATTAAAGGTTCCAAATCTTGCTTCTAGATCTTTGATCGTAAGAGGTAATCTAATTCTAGTCTTATCCCTTGGTTGATTCGAATTTTGTATAAGAGGTGTTAGTTTCTTTGATTCAAGGGTTCTTGCTTCAACAAAATCTTGAATCATTGGGGTGAGGATTAGGGTTGCCTTATCAAGTTGCATGGATGTAGTCTTTTTACTAAGATTGATTTAAAATCGGGTTATCATCAAATTCGCATGCATATTGGGTTGAGTGGAAAACAACTTTTAAAACTAAGTATGGTCTTTATGAATGGTTGGTTATGCCTTTTGGATTAACTAATGCACCTAGTACATTCATGAGACTAATGAACCATGTCTTACGGGAATATTTAGGTAAGTTTGTGGTTGTTTATTTTGATGACATCCTTGTTTACTCTAAATCTTTAGATGATCATATTACCCATGTACGCAATGTTTTGACTACTTCGAGAAACGAATGTTTGTATGTAAATTTAAAGAAATGTAGCTTTTGCATGGAAAAAGTTAACTTTCTTGGATTTGTAATTTCCTCTAATTGTTTTGAGGTTGATGATGAGAAAGTGAAGGCTATAAAAGATTGGCCTACAACTAAAAGTGTAAGTGAGGTAAGAAGTTTTCATGGTCTTGCAAGTTTCTACCGTACGTTCATTAAGGATTTTAGTACAATTGCATCACTCTTGAATGAACTTGTTAAGAAAAATGTATCATTTGTATGAGAAATAGATCAAGGACTTGCTTTTCACACTTTGAAAGAAAAATTGAGTTATGCTCCCTTCCTTGCATTACCTAATTTTGAGTCAACTTTTGAAATTGAATGTGATGCTTGTGGAGTAGGGATAGGTGCAGTAATGCAAAATCAAAGACTTTTAATGTTCTTTAGTGAGAAGTTGACTGGTGCATCTTTGAGGTATCCAACTTATGACAAAGAGCTTTATGCTTTGGTTCGTGCATTGCAAACCTGGCAACATTATCTTTGGCCTAAGCAGTGCGTTATTCATACGAATCATGAAAGTTTAAAGCATTTAAGAGCACAAAATAAACTCAATAGACGACATGCCAAGTGGTTGGAATTTATTGAAACATTCTCTTATGCATAAAATATAAATAGGGTAAGGAGAACATTATTGCAGATGCTTTATCACGAAGGTATGTCCTCCATACTTTGAATGCTAAGTTGTGGGGTTTTGAACACAAAGGATTTGTCTCAACGTGACATATTCTTTGCTCATTTTGTTGAATCTTGTGAAAAATGACTCATTGTGGATAATTACTTGTTGTTAAATGGGTTTTTGTTTCGAAAAGGCAAACTTTGCATACCTTCTTGTTCCATACGTGAGTTACTTGTGAGGGGAGCTCATGGAGGTGGTTTAATGGCACACCATGGAGTTTCTAAAACTTATGATATGCTTTCTGAACATTTTTTTGGCTTAAAATGAGACATGATGTTAATAAAGTTTGTGCTCGTTGCATAGCATGTAAACAAGCTAAGTCTAGGCTTCAACCACATGGTTTATATTCCCATTACCTGTTCTTAATGGTCCTTGGATTGATATATAAATGGATTTTTTTTAGTTTTACCTAGGACTAGGAAAGGTTGTGATAACATCCTTGTTGTGGTTGATTGATTTAGTAAAATGACTCATTTTATTCCTTGTCACAAAACTGATGATGCAAAACATATTGCTGACTTGTTCTTTAGGGAAGTTGTACAAATGCATGATATTACTAAAAGCATCGTTAGTGATCGTGATGTTAAATTTTTAAGTCACTTTTGGCTTTATGGGGTAAGTTGGAACTAAGCTAGTCTATTGAACTACTTGTCATCTTCGAACGCATGAACAAACTGAAGTTGTTAACAAAACCATGACAAATATGCTTAGGTGATATGAACCAAGAGACATCAATCATACAATATACTTCAATGAAGATGTGAAGAAAATGTTGCTGAAATTATCAAAAGATATTTCAATTCATGTCATATTGAATAGAATGAAGTTTCATTGTTATAAATTTTGGGTGGATTACAATTTAGAGTAATTTAGAGTTATTGTATTTCATTAATATATTTTAAGACTTTTTATTTACTAGGTTACATTTACATAATGGTTAATTATGGCCATAAATTATGAATGTTACAACTCTTGGAATGCCTTTAAGAGTTTCATTTTGAGACTATATAAAACTATGTATGTTGTATTTGTAAGTAGACTTGGAAAATATAGTAAAAGGAGATTGTGCTTTCCTTTAGTCAATGACTAAGTTTCTTTGCAATTATATGTAGTTTAGGTTGCATGTAGAATCATCAAGCTTGACATGATCAATCTTGCTTGTGGAGTGATTCAAATCTCAAACAAATGTTCTTGCCTTGAGATATTTGATTAACAAGAATCATTCAAGCTAGACATGATTGATCTTACTTGTGGAGTGATTCGAATTTCAAACAAGTTTCTTGCCTTGAGATATTCGATCAACAAGATAATCCGAATTTTACTCCCCTTGGGCTTATTCCATATGATTAGGTTTACTATTGACAAGAACCTTAAGAATTGTGAGGATTGTTTGCCATTTATAGAATTTGCATATAATAGGGTTGTTCATAGCACTACTAAATGCACATCTTTTTAAATTGTTTATGACTTTAATCCTTTAACCCGTATTGATTTGTTACCTATTGGGTCAAAAAAGTTTGTGAATTTTGATGCAAATGCCAAAGTTGAGTTTGTTCATAAACTGCACAAGTAAAAGAACAAATTGAGAAGCAAAATTCTAAGGTTGCCACCCGAATTAATAAAGGACGCAAGATTGTCATCTTCAAGCCAGGAGATTGGGTTTGAGTGCATTTCCGAAAAGAAAGATTTCTTACTCAGAAAATCTAAGCTTTTACCACGGAAAGATGGATCTTTTCAAGTTCTTGAGCGTATCAACGACAATATTTATAAAATTGATTTACCAGGTAAGTATGGTGCTAGTGTAACTTTTAATGTTGTTGATTTGAGTCCTTTTGATGTAGATGATGACTGGGATTCGAGGACGAATCCTTCTCAAGAGGGGGAGAGTGATATGAACCACGACCAAGGAATTTCCATACCTCAAGGTCCAATTACAAAGACGAGAGCCAAGAAGTTAGAACAAGCTTTGTACACTTATATTCAAGCTATGGTGAGCTCGTCAAAGGAAATTCTAAAAGACGTTGGAGACCTTCCTTATATTTTGTGCAAAGTTGAGCTCCAAGATAGAAATGCATTAAATGCACTTAATGACTCAGTTGAATTTATGGAACTAGTCAATGATGGTTAATAAGCACATTTCATTCCGTGCATTATTTAATTATAATTTAAATATTTGTTTGTCATATTTAAGCTAGTTTTTAATATAGAAGTTAAGGTTATATTGTAACCCACATAGGTTACCATATTCCATCATTAACTAGCCATTTTAATATGGAGGTTATGGGTATTTCTCATTAACCAGCCAATTTAATAGGGGAGTTATGTGTCACATAGGTTAAGGTTGTCAAAGAATATATAAAAGTTTCTTTCGTTGTAGACATCACATTTTGGAATTAAGAAGAATAGAGTTTCTATTTTAGTTTTGTTGAGAGCTAAGCTTTTAGTTTGCAAATTCTTGTGTTTAGAACTTTAGAGTCATTCAAGTGGTATTGATTAAACTTCTTGTGGAGTGATTCGAATCACGAGTTTAGAAATGAGTTTTCTTTACTCTTGATCTTGATCATTAAGGTAATCCATTCCAAAACTTTTCCTTAATTCTCTCATATATATTTTTTTGTTAGTTTGTGGAGAATGTTCATATTCTATCTCAACAATATATATATATATTAAAAAAAAATACATTTATGTTCTTTAAAAAGTGTTAGATCTAGATCTTATCAACACTTTGTTCTCCTTTAAAACAATAAAAATAATAATAAAAAAAAAAGAAATAAAGAAATAAGGAAAGCTTATTGATGCTAAATGTCTTTTTTTTCTTCTTTTTTTTTTCTCTTCTTGATTATTATATGTAACTCTCATGTGTTACTACGGCTAAATTAGTCCTTATTCATTTTCTTTCTTTAACTTGTTTCTTTGTCGTTATTGAGATTGCTCCTTTAATACTCTTGTTTGTGGGTTAAGTGTGCTATCTATTCACTTTGAATTGCACTTAGCTCTATAACATAGCTTGCCTCACATCCCATTTTATTTTGGAGTGTGATTTGTGTGTGCTCATCAATTGTGAGGGTGAGTTTGTAAGGGAGTGATACATTGATTCGTGTGTTGAATGCTAAACAGAGTGAACTACATTAACGAGTTAACACACGTGACGGAGCGCTTGTGAGATCCTTTTTTTTTTCTCTCTTTTAACTTTCTTTTGTAGCATGGAAAATCCAGACGACAATCTTAATATTACTGATGCACGATTAAGACAAGCACAACAACGAACCATAGAAAGACTATTTCGAGGAATAGAGGAGTTAACAGGTCGAATAGGAAGATTGGAGATTCAAAATCAAGCTCGAGAGAGGATTCCACTACATGCACAATATGCCGATCAATATGAGGGAGACAATTCTAATCAACACGAGGATAATCCACATGCCGTTGGTCGTGCCTTGACGCGAGGGAGAGGCCGTGGAAGAAGGCATCATAATTTTCAACAATGAGTTCCTTATGACGATAGAATTGATCGTAACGTGGGGAGCATAAAATTAAAACTTTCCAAGTTTTATGGCAAAACCGATCCAGAGGAGTACCTTGAATGGGAGAAAACGGTGGAGTCGGTGTTCAACTGTCATAATTTTAGTGATGAAAAGAAGGTACTGTTATGCATTACTCAATTCAAACAATATGCTAAAATTTGGTGGGATAAATTGATGTCAAGTAGGAGAAGAAATCTTGAAGCACCAATTGATTCATTGTACAAGTTCAAAGAGTCCATGAGGAAGTGTTTTGTTCCACAATATTTTCAACGGGACATGACACAAAAGCTTCAAGCATTGAAACAAAGATGCAAATATGTGGAGGATTATTACAAGGAGATGGATAATTGAAACAAGGACGCAAATCTTGCTTCTAGATCTTTGATCGTAAGAGTCTAATTCTAGCCTTATCTCTTGGTTGATCCAAGTTTTGTATAAGGAGGTGTTAATTTCATTGATTCAGGGGTTCTTGCTTCAACAAAAGCTTGGATCGTTGGGCGGAGGATTAGGGTTGCTTTATCAATTTGGTATCAGAGCTCGTTGTGGCCTACTCTAGAATTGATTTTATTTTCCGTTTACGCTCTTGTTTATCTTTTCTTCAAATATTTTCTTGCTGCCATTTGCATCTGTGTTCATCATCTTTCCACTTTGTTCTCATTATCTTTCTAAAGATCATATTTAGATCTTGAAAAAAAAAATCTCATAATATTGTTATTTGTTTATAAATTCTTATCATTAGACCACGTTTATTTGAAGATCAAATAAACTTCAATTCACATTTTTCCTAAACCATATAAATTTGGATTCGCTGTGTTTGATATTTTTCTTTCATCATTTAAACTCAAAGATAACTTCTGAATTTGCCTGATTTCCATAAAAAAGAAAAAAGAAAGAAAGAAAGAATGTTAGATCATTCTCTTATATTTTATAATTAAGAAGAGAATTTAGTCATAATCTTAGGGATGTTTCCCTTTTGAATTCATTCTTAGTGTACCCAAAATATCTTTGTTCTCATTTATTTCATCATTTCTTTATTTTATTTTGTTGTTACTTCATAATTACCTTGTCTTGATTGTCTTGAATAACTCGCTAACGGATCATTTGCATGGACTCGAAGGAGTAATTACAAGAAGCAATGCAAAGAAGATTTAAATATCAAATCAAGAAAAGTATGAGTGACAATAAATATCACAATGTGATTTGAAGACTTTTTGTCTTTGGTAGTTGAACTATCATTTAAGACTATTTATGTCATTCCTTATTTTCTTCAATTTGTAGTTAATAACTTTTATTGGTAGTTTGTAGTTATTAGTTGAACTACATTATGTTTGAATTATCTTTTTGGCTCATTTAAAGGCATGTAATATTCAAGTTTAAAATGATGGTGGAATACAAAAACCTTGTGTTTGAAACCCTTTGGGTGTTATGTTTCTTTCAAACATTACTTTAGGTTTGATGTTAAAATCGATTCATTGGATTAGTCACGATCAAGCTAATTCTGGAGTGAGTCTTCTTAAGATCTAAGAGTGACCATCATAGATTCTAAGTTCGATCGATTCCAAGTTCGATCTAAGAATCATTCATCTTCTAACCCGCTCTTGGTTGGAATCATTCGTTAAGTTAGCTTTCTTTGTAAAAGTTTGCAAAGATACTAGAAAGACCTCTAGCTTTGCAAAATCCAGTATTGTCAGCGCTTATCACATATATTAGCCTACCTTGATCATAATTTAGTCACTTTCCCAAATAGCCTACTTTTGTGTGTAATAAACACGAGTGTCCCTGAGTGTAAAATCAGTGAGTTGAGTGTGTGAGGTCCTAAGCATATTTAACTACTGTTTGTACAATCATGAACCAAAACGGGGAAATGGAAGGGAGATAAATGAGCTAGTTCAAGAAGTCCATAAGAAAGAGGAGGAATTGGAAGATGGGAGTCATTTGACACTTATTACAAGAAGAATTCTTGATATGAAATCAGCCCAAGGGGAGTAAGATTCGGATTACCTTGTTGATCGAATATCTCAAGGCAAGAACAATTGTTTGAGATTCAAATCACTCTACAAGCAAGATCGATCATGTCTAGCTTGAATGATTCTTGTTGATCATGTATCTCAAGGCAAGAACACTTTTTTGATATTCGAATCACTGCACAAGCAAGATTGATCATGTCGAGCTTGAATGATTCTACATGCAACCTAAACTGCATAGAATTGCAAAGAAACTTAGCCACTGGCTAAAGGAAAGCATAAATGCTTCTTTTACTATATTTTCCAAGTCTACTTACAAATACAACATACATGGCTTTATATAGCCTCAAAATGAAATTATTAAAGGCATTCCAAGAGTTGTAACATTCATACTTTATGACCATAATTAATCATTATGGAAACACTGTTGGTTGATTCGAATTTTGTATCCGAATTATGCATGTGTCATGGTCTCGAGTTGCGATGCCGTCATCAACCGTACAGGAATGCCTTACCTTAACCTGAAATAAAGATAGCACGTGGCTTGAGTATTTTAAGAAATACTTAGTAAGTGACCCCACTATTTGGGATTAAATGAAAGAACATGTGAATGCAATGACGGGACCTATCAGTCTATTTTTTTTCGTACGATACTATTCTAATTGGGCAGCTTATATGTGTACCATATACTCTACACACAACCCATACATGCGAGTGTGGCCTCACCAGTCAGTTCGCACACCGTTGGGCCCCTTTCCGTGTCGGGCGAACCTTCTCTGGTTGCTCAACTTTTACCGGACACCCATTAGAATTAGTAACCGTCACGACAGCATTATGTAAAACATAACGATACTTCGCCTGCCTAATGGATGTACGCATCCGTACCCTCGTGATGGAATAGGGGTATCCCCCAATGCATGAGCACACGTAATGCATGAGGTCCCAACATTTTTCCGTTTTCATTATCATTTAATACAACCCCGCTAGCATTCTGTACATATCATATCGTTTTTTCATATCGTCTTAGATATCAATCATCATTCATATCATATTGTTTCTCATTCTTCAGTTCTCATATCATACATAATTCTAACGGGGTTATATTTCATGCCATTTATCGTGATTTCATGTCATTCATATCATGCTCTGTACACAAAGTTAAGAGACATATCATAATGTTCTATGCTTTTAACATAGCATTTCATCATATACATATCATACCATAACATATTGCATCACAATGTATCATATCATAAACATGTCAATTTATCACATATCTCATACCATAATATATTTTATATCATATGACAACATATATATATCCGTCATTCACATGTCGTATGATAATCATATCATGTCGTAAACACTTCATGGTCATATCGTTCCCTAACTTATCATAGCCTTAACGTTCTTATACCTATCACAGTCATACCGTTACATGAACGTACCTTAGTCATATCATCACAGGAACGTATCCTAACGCTATCGTTCTATCAATCTATCACAAACCTATCCCTTTCTACCCATAACCTAACCGTATTCTTTTATCAATCTCATATCCATAGCACTTCAATATGTAACCTAACTTTAACGTTTCATGAACGTATCTTACTCCTATCGTTACATTTCATTTTCTGCATCCTTCTCGTATCCTATCTCAAACATATCATTAAACACATCGTAACGTAATTATTATCATACAATTCACATATCATAACATATACATAACATATCATAAGCATATCGATCCACAAACAATTCATACATATCAATATATATGACACGTACATAACGACGGGGCACGTGTCAACATCAAATATAACCATGCCGATAGTAAGGCCACTTACCTGATTAGCTTAGGCTAGTGTCACCAATTTATCCTTAAGAAAGTTCGATTTTGTCCTTTATATCCAAGTCAACCTATATGAACCATGACATCAATTTCAATTTCAATTTTCTAAATTTTACAATGGTCCATGTGTTGGACTTCATGTGAGCATTAGAGACTTTACGAGTAGAGTCTTAGAATGTTGTATATATATATAATGTTATTTTCACTACCTTATCTTATTTTCTATTCTTACTATTGTAGGGAATGTATTGTTACTAGACAAAATTGAATGGAGTTTCTTGCCCTCTCATATTTACCGTTTTATTTTTAAATTTTGTTCATCAAATCTTTCCTCAATCTTCCCGTCTCTTAATTATTTTCATTTGTAAAACAGATTTTCATTTTCTAAATAAATATTACTTTTCCTCCATATTTATTTTTATTAAATAAACCTATATTATTGGCCAATTTTGTTAATCCATTTTTACTTCCAAAATTTCCCTTTTTCTTTCTTTCAATCTGTCTTTCCTTATTTTCTTACTTCCCAATCTCACTGTATTTCTTTTTTATTTTATTTTATATTATTTTTATTACATTGTTTGGCTACTATCTTATTGATTTATAAAATGACCAACTAAAATTTTATTCATTATAACCTTATTTCCTATTACTAACAAAAATCTAATTAATTGGATATGAGAGAATGAGATCTGATTCTTAGGGTGATCGAGTACTCCCCCCAATTCTTTTTTTGTGCTAATTTTTCTCTACCCCTTCTTGTGACTCTTCCTCTCCCTCGACCAACATCTCTCTCTCCCCTGGGGCTATGTCCCGCTAAAAGGGTGACATTGTCATCATCTTCATTTTCAACTCCATCATTCAACAGTACTTCCCTTCCTTGAAGATTACCTAAGCCTATTTCAATTCCCTCCATCCGGTTTGTCAATGTACTAATAACTTGATTTAATTGAGTAATGGTTCCGATCTGTGCTTCTCTCCACCTGACTTCATTGATTTCCCCTCCATTTCCTCCGTCTTGGTTCATGATTGCACAAACAGTAGTTAAATATGTTTAGGACCTCACACACTCAACTCACTGATTTTACTCAGGGACACTCGCGTTTATTTATTACACACAAAAGGTAGGTTGTTTGGGAAAGTGACTAAATTATAATCATATGGATAAAGTAATTTTTATAGTAGCAAGCTATTCAAGGAAATCAATATGAGTTAATTATGAAATAACAACAAAATAAAACAAAGAAATGAACAAACAAACAAGGGACACAAAGATATTTTTGAATAAAATTGCACATTGAAAAAAAATGACTCAAAAAATGAAGGTCGTGAAGATTTTGAGAACGATCTAACTTTCCTTTTTACCGAATTCGGACAAATTTAGAAGTTATCTACGAGTTTGAATCAGAAAACAAAAAAATCAAACACAAGGATTGTCGATTTAGACGATTTAAACAAAATGTGAATTGAAGTTTATTTGATATTCAAATAAACGTACAAATTGTTTAATGATAAGGATTTTAACTACAATATTAAGAACAAATATGATAAAGATTTCTCTTTTTTTTTTTCCTCCAAGATCTATGATATTTAGAAAGAAAATGAGAACAATGTGAGAAGATGACCAAAGAAGGGGGAAATGGCATAAAGAAAATAAATGGACAGATTTGAAGAAAAGAAAAACAATAGCATGAACCAAAGTGAAAATCAATGGTAGAGTAGACCAATGCAATCTAGGCTATCATACCAAATCTAGGCTATCATACCAACTTGATAAGGCAACCCTAATTCTCAGCCCAACAATTTAAGCTTTTGTTGAAGCGAACCCTTCCATCAAAGAAATTAACACCTCCTTATACAAAATTCGGATCAACCAAGTGATACTTGTAGGGATCACGAGGACGTATTAGCATCAAAGCATATCTTTTCTTAGGAGGCTAGAATTTGCATGTTTAGGTTCCTATAGGGACAATTTTGACCAAAATACTTTATATTTGAAGAAATTACCAAGGCCCTTACAATGAGTTATGAGATGCATGTTGCTTTTTTATGCTTTCCGCCAAGCTAGGAGAGGAATATGCATGATAAAATTCAAGTAGGACAATTTGGTCGAGTAAGCTATGCATGATGTGGATAAGTAACAAAATGGCTCCAAGAAGAGATTTAGAGACATAAGTATATTCTCTGTTGTGTTAGAATAGAGGATGAGTTATTGTGATATGTGCTACTGACAATTGATGGATGTTATTTTCCAGTTGAGTTTGTATGAATGCATGATATAACGTGTTTATTTTCACCGTGATAAGACTAGGGCGCTAGAGTTAGGTTGACTAGACGATGACCTAAGTCATGATGTCTCCAACAAACTAAGCACCTTAGGATCATGAACGGCGGTCAGAGGAGTAGAACAGAGTATCATGGAGTAAAAAATCCATACTATGACACCTAGCCTCCCTAGGAACCCAATAGACCCTCCTAAGCTCCCAAATATGACCAATATGATGTTTAGATTACATCATCATCAACCGCTCCCTCATCTTCGAAGTCAACTTTAGGGCTATACTTTTCTTCTTTTTGGATTTCTCTTCCATGTTCTCCTTCATGGTAATCTCATGTGTCATGAGAGAACTAACAAGTTCATCCCAAGGAAGCTTTGTAATATCATTTGCCTCTTGAATCCCTGTCACTTTTACTTCCCAACTTTTAGATAGAGATCTAAGAATTTTCCTTACATTTTCGGAATTAGAATATACTTTTTCAATTTTTTTAAAAGTATTTAGAATATTATTAAATCTAGTAAATATATCACCTAGAGATTCATTTGCATCCATTTTAAATAGTTCTTAATTATGAACTAACATGCTAATCTTTGTTTCTTTAACTTGATTTGTTCCTCCTGAGTTACTTCAAGAGTGTTCCAAATTTCATAAGTTGAAGAACATATAGATACTCTATTAAATTCATCATTAATTAGGGTACAATAAAGATAATTCATCATTACTAAGACAATAAAACAATTTATAGCACCAGCATTAAAACAATTTATAGCACTGTCATTAAAAAAACATTTTTTCATATGATTTTGCTCATCAAATTCATCTTCTATTTTAAGCTCCTCAATATTATTAACAATTTTTATTGGGATGGAAGGGCCTTTGCTAACCTTTAACCATAATTGATAATTAACCGATTGCAAATAAATTTTCATTCAAGCTTTCCAATAAGTATAATTTGTTCCATCAAAATAAGGAGGCCTAGAGGTTGATTGTTCTTCACAAAAACCGTTATTAACACGTAGGTTTGCCACAAGCTCTAACAATAAAGTATATATTAAAAAAAATCTATAAGAGCAACCCGCTATGATACCAACTGTTGGATCGGTATGGTAACCCTAGAGGAGGTGAATAGGGTTTTAACAATAAAAGTATTTAAGCGTGATTAATTTTTCTAATTATGAAACTTTCTAGAAATAAGTAGGAGATGATAATTAATACTATAAAATAGTTTACCTCTTACGATCGAAGATCTAGAAGCAAGATTTGGAAACTTTGTTCTAAATTGAGTCACCCATAATCGAACTTGATCCAGGTTTGATTGAATGACTTGGATGCAATTCTATCACAAGAATTTCTTGAAACTTAGAAATTGCAAAGATGATGCTCAGATTTGTAAAGGAAATGTTTTGAGATCTCAATTTTATTCATCCACGAATCTGAATTTTACATAACAATTTGTGGGTATTTATAGTCTCCCCACAAAAGACATTTGTGGCCATGATTTAATCCCGATCCCCTCAAATCTTCACAGAAGACGAAGTCAATTTGATCTGACCATTACAAGCTTTATGAAATTATTGGGCTTTGCCCGCGTAGGTTCGAACCTTGTTGTTGACATTTTGAATCTTTTCTTTGAAATCCCAGTCACCGGATTGAAAAATTATTTCTTTGGTCCTTCATTAATTCTTGAAGCAACTTTAAAATTTTGTTTCTTAATTCAAACAACTTCACAAGGAGAACAATGAGTTGTACTATAAATTGCTCTATTAGCAAACATTCGTTCCAAGACTTAATATTCTTAGAAATAATAGCCTTAAGCAATGCTCCTAATGTTCTATTAACCACCTCAATTTGCTCATCAGTCTAAGAATGACATGCAGTTTAAAACAACAATACCCAATTTACCCCACAATAATACAATAATAGTCTGAGAATGACATGCAGTTTAAAACAACAATTTGGTACCCAATTTACCCCACAATAATACAATAATTTTCAAGAGTGACTTAAAAATTTAACCTCCCTATCACTAACATTATTCGATGGATTCCACGTAATCTTACTACTTCTCTAAAAAATAAGTCAGCAACATGTTTTGCATCACACATCTCGTTACATGCAATTCGTCTTGTTGTATACAATCCATTTGGTTCTAATCTAGATTTAGCTTCTATGTATTTAAAACATTGGCTACAAAACTTATGAACATCATGCTTCATCTTTGGCCAAAAGAAGTATTTATGCAACATATTATAAGTTTTATTAATCCTAAGATGTCCCATTAAGGTACCACCATGTGCTTCTCTCAAAAGCAAATCTCCTAGAGCATTTAGGAATACAAAGCCTACTTTTCTTAAGTAAAAATTCATTAAACACATAATAATCATCCACAAGTCTTTTCGCAAGACAAGATGAATAAATATTCTAAAGTTTTGGTCATCTTTATATAATTCTTTAATATGCTCAAACCCAAGAATTTTTGCACTAAGAGAAGTAAAGAGATTGTACCTTATAGATAATGCATCAGGTACCACATTATCCTTACTTTGCTTATATTTGATGACATACGAAAATGTTTCAATAAACTCTACCCACCTTGCATACTTATTGTTTAGTTTGCTTTGACCCTTTAGATACTTCAAGCTTTCATGATCAAAGTGGATCACAAATTCTTTAGGCACATAAGTAGTGTTGCCACACCTGCAATGTATGAACTAAACCAAACAATTCTTTATCATAGGTAGAATAGTTCAATGCTGTCCTATTTAGTTTTTCACTAAAATACATTTAGGGATTTTCATCTTGAATTAACACAACACTTATGCTCAAACCACATACATCACATTCAATTTCAAATTTTATCAAGCTAGACAAAACAAATAATGGTGCATTGCTTAATTTCTTCCTAAGCAAATTGAATGCATTCTCTTGCATTTCCCCCCGTTTAAAAACAACATTTTTCACTAAGTCATTCAATGGTGCAGCTATGGTACTAAAATCCTTTATAAATCTCTTATAGAAGCTAGCTAACTCATAAAAACTCCAAACTTTATTTGCACTTTTTGGTGTTTGCAAATCCCTAATGACTTTAACTTTCTCTTTATCTACTTATATTTCTACTCTATTTTTACCAACTATAAACCCAAAAATTGAACTTTTTCCATGCAAAAACTACACTTATTAAAATTAAATTTCTCTTTTTTATGTGTAATCAAAACTAACTTAACATGCTCAAGCAAAATCTTCAAATAAATTATAATATCATCAATATAAACAACAACATGCTTTCCCAGATATTTTCTCAAAACATTATATATTAGGCGCATAAATGTACTAGAAGCATTAGTTAACTCAAGAGGCATAACAAGTCATTCATACAATCCAAACTTAATTTTCAAAGTTGTTTTCGGTTCATCTCCTACATGCATCCTAATTTGATGATATCCAGATTTCAAAATAATTTTTATAAATAGACATGAATCATGCAATAAATCAAGCATATCGTCTAAACTAGGAATAGGATGTCGATACTTTGCAATGATTTTGTTCATGACTCTATTATCCAATCACATGCGCCAAGTTTCATCTTTCTTTGGCAGCAATAAGTCTCGTATAGAATATGGACTCAAACTTTCTCGTATATAGCCCTTCTCCATGAGCTCCTACACTTTCGTTTGAATTTCTTTAGTCTTAGTTCGATTGACTCTATAAGCTGGCTTATTAGGAATGAAAGCTCCCAGAGTGAAGTCTATTTGATGTTCAATACCTCTAATGGGAGGTAGTCCTTTAGGTACTTCATCTTGAAACACGTCTTCAAATTTCGGTAAAAGAGATTGAAACACACTAGACAAAACCAAGTTGTTATAGTTAGAGACCAAACATCCTTCCTTGTACATAAGTACAAAGATGATATTTTGTGAAAACATTGCCCTTCTCACCTCTCCAACTCTAGCCAAACAACTCACTTTGTTTCCCTTTTTTTCAATTTCATCTCTTTTTTCATTCTTCTTTTCACTTATTTTTTCTCTTTGATTTTTCTTATTTTTCGGTCGAACTCTTGTTTTTCTTTCATCTTTTTCCTCAAACTTTTTTTTTTCCTCCAACTTTAATTATCAGTAAATACATTTGCAGAACTCAAAGGTACAATAGTGGTTTTTCTACCATTTTTTTACAAAAGAATACCTATTGAAATAACCATCATACATGACCCTCCTGTCAAATTGTCATGGTCAACAAAACAATATGTCTCTAGCATGCATTGGTAACACATCACAAAGAACTTCATCTTTATATTTTCCTAAAGTAAAAGATATTAAAGCTTGGGAAACTAGCTTCATTGTTCCACTATCATTGAGCCATTGGAGCTTGTAAGGTTTAGGATGATCTTGGGTCGGATTTTGCAAACTTTTGAGCAACATGGTACTCACAAAATTGGTGCAACTTCCACTATCAATGACAAGACTACAAGCAGTCTCCTTGACTAAACACTGCGAGTGAAACAGGTCGTCTCTTTGATCATCAACATCATTCTCTGTAACTTGAGTTTTAAGAAGTCTCTTGCAATAAGTGCCAAATGACTCCCATCTTTCAATTCCTCCTCTTTCTTCTCGACTTCTTCTACTAGCTCATTGATCTCCACCCCATTTCCCTCGTTTTGGTTCATGATTGTACAAATAGTAGTTAAATATGTTTAGGACCTCACTGTCACGTCACGACATGATTTTCGAGGCTTCGAAAAAATCGAATCGTAACTAAAAAGACAAAGTGAAAAAAAATAAAATAAAAAAGAAGATAAAATAGGAGATGAAAATTTGATAAAATTTAAAGCAAGAAAAAGGAATCAACGACACCAAAATTAAATACAAAATTAAAGTCAAATATTACAAACGGGAAATACAATTATGAAGAAAAATACCGAAGACTCTAAATGACCAACAAGAGACTGACGCTCCAGAACGACACCCCTCTGTGACAGTACAGCTCTCGAACACCTCCCCACCTCGACCGGTACCTGAAAAAAAAGGGGAAATGGGATGAGTATAAAAATATACTCAGTAAGCAACCTTCTTGTAGGCTCTTAATCGCATCCAAGTTTAGGAGAGAACCACCAACTGTGCTCTAGACCCTTGAGTCTCAGTACTCTCAGTACACAGTTCGGAGTGGAAGGACTTAACCTTTGAAGCAGTATTCAACGTTTTAGGATGAGGTGCTCCCTCATAACTACATGTACCCCTCGTACAACCCAGCTAGAATTAGTCATTGCACAGTCAACGTCCTTCCACAGGACGGGCTCATCATGCAGGCGACCTTGACTCACTCGCGTGATCAACATCTTACCACAAGACGAATCTCCATGCAGAGTAGTCGATCTACCACTGAGTAACACTTCCCTAACAGGCGTCTCGCCAAGCTCAACAGTACCACACCGGAGTAGGAAGGGAAGAGTAACACCTCCCTAACTGGCGTCTCGCCTAGCTCAATGGTACCACACCAGAGTAGGAAGGGAAGAGTAACATCTCCCTAACTGACGTCTCGCACTCTCAACGGTACCACACCGGAGTAGGAATGGGAGAGTAACATCTCCCTAACTGGCGTCTCGCCTAGATCAACAGTACCACACTGAAGTAGGAAGGGAAGCGGAGCATACTCGAACGCTATACCAGCTACTGTCGGCTAAGAGGTCATCTCTCTACACCTCGGGGTCCTAATGTGGTTCTCTATATCTCAATGGTAGTTAAAACTATTGAGTTAGGGGCCCTGACTTCCAGATTCACTCAATCAAGACTTCCAAGTCCATAACAGTCCAGGGTTAAAGGGTCTCTCCCTCTAAGCGTCGTTCACGACACCATAGACTGTAACATCAGGAGGGTCCCCTAACTAAACCCAACTCAAACCCTACAAGAGTTCACCCTAGGCATAACACAACACTACAACTTATCAATCATATCATAAGTTCACACAATCATTCAACAGGAGTTTATGTATGATTAACAATGCATACAATGCATACAAACTCAACGGAGCAGTAACAACCATCAACACTCGGAGCGAAGATACACAAATTCACCCGTCCGCCAACATAGTATGAACAGATAAAAGCAGTAGTAAGATAGTCCAGCAAGCATACAAACAACGAGTACGAAATCTCACTAGGGCAGCAAGTCCAACATATATATATTTAATTCCCTAAGTACATAGGATCATTAGATCTAGCCACCTAGGGATAATTTGCTCTAGCATGCATGGAAAACCAAGCGCACCCTACAAGTATTACTTCCTAAATTCGTGTGTTTACTTACATGTATGTCGCGTGCCATCCCGAGCTTGATTACAGTCGTAACGGAGTTCGAAAATTATGAATTTTCTATATAGAAACCTAGTTCATAATAAAATAGGATTAACACTGGAATCGGGACGAAAAGCGGGTGAAAACAGGGCACTCACGCGCCTACACTCGCTTAGGGGGATTCCCACGCGCCTGCACACTTCCCCTCGCGTGGTCTCCACGCGCAGAGCGTACGCACGGTCAACGCGGGCAACGAGTGGGCATAGGCACGTTTCGAGCCCCAGCGGACGTAGACTTACTCCTCGAATTTTTTAGGCGTGACACGTGTCGTACAGTGACTGGCGGTAGATTTTCGGTTGGACCGCGGGTCGTCGGGTTGCTTCACGGAGCGCGTGATGGGTTTTCGGGTCAACCGTCAGACGCGTGACAGTGGAGGCGCCAGATGCGTCTCTCCACCACTTACTCGATGCGTGTCCTCCCTTTCCGGTGGCCGCGTGTCCGTCGCCGATTGCCTGAGTTCATCCAATTTCCAGATTCCGGTCAAATTCTATATTAACCTATTTATTTTAAATTTTTCTATCTTCCAAACCGTAACTCAAATTAAATTGATTCCTTCACAAGAACTCAAGATCTCAAGTCCGCCTATCCAGATATATTTTTCTTGTCATTTATTTCTAACCACAGACATAATAAACTTAGTCTAAAGTTGGTAAGAAACATCAATACTTACATCCTTTTGTGAAAGCCGGAACTCCTATTTTCGATCTGAATCAATCAAGACTTCCTTCATCGATTATGAGCACAAACCTCTCTAGATTAACATACATAAATTTTAAAATCTAAATCTTCATATTTCTCACAGATTTGAGGAAAATCCAGAAACGAAGGTTTAAGAACTTACCTACGGATTATCTCCTTCCTTGACGATTTTGGACGACTCAAGGATCCAGAATGCTTCCTATAGGTTCTGTGAAGAATTTGTGAAGAAATCTCGACCGGAATCGGACACCTCATGGTCAGATCGGAAGTGGGGTTACTTCTCCTTCTCTCTAGAACCTTCTTTCTCTCTATTTTCTTTTTCCTTTCTTTTTCTTTTTCTTTTCCTCTCTTTTCTAATTTTCCACCTTTTTTCTTTTTATATTTTTTTTTTGAGTTTATGAGATATTTCTAAATATTTTTCTTTTCTACCTCATCTCAAATTTTGGTCTTTAAGATCCTCAGTAAAATCTAGGAAGTTCAACTTTAAGGCAAAACTTAGGTTTTAAGTTTCTCGTCGGGGTTCAGGTGTTACACTCACACACTCAACTCACTGATTTTGTACTCAGGAACACTCGTGTTTAACACACAAAGGTAGGCTATTTGAAAAAGTGACTAAATTATGATCAAGGTAGGCTAATACATGGATAAAACAATTCTTATAGTAGCAAGCTATTCAACACAATCAAAATAAGTTAATTATGAAATAACAACAAAATAAAAAAAAGAAATGAACAAACAAATAAGGAACACAAAGAAATTTTTGGATAGAATTGTACACTGAAAAAAATGAATTTAAAAAAGAAAGGACGTGAAGATTTTTAGAACGATCTAACTTTCCTTTTTACAGAATTCGAGAAATTTTCAAGTGTAAATTATGAGAACAAAAATATCAAACACAAGAGTTCCAGATTTATATGGATTAAGAAAAATGTGAATCGAAGTTTATTTGATTGTCAAATAAACAGACAAATGATATAAAATAAATGATAAGGATTTCTTAAGAACATAAGAACAAATATGAAGAAAATGAAAACAAATACGATAAGAATTTTTATTTTGTTTTTTTTTCTTTTTTTGTTAGGATCCAAAGGTGAAAACGAAGGGAAAAGATGACAAAGAATGGTGGAAATGGCAGCAAGAAAATAAATGAACAGATTTAAATAAAAGATAAACAATAGCAGAAATGAAAGATAAAATCAATTCTAGAGTAGCCACAAATATGCAACCTAAGCTCTGATACTAAATTGATAAGGATTCCTAATCCTCAGCCCAATGATCCAGGCTTTTGTTGAAGCAAGAACCCTTGAATCAAAGTAATTAGCACCTCCTTATACAAAATTCGGATCAACCAAGAGATAAGACTAGAATTAGATTACCTCTTACGATCGAAGATCTAGAAGCAAGATTTGGAAACTATGTTCTAAATTGAGTAACTCCACAATCAAACTTGATCAAGGCTTAATTTCTTACGATCGAAGATTTAGAAGCAAGATTTGGAAACCTTGTTCTAAATTGAGTAACTCCACAATCAAACTTGATCAAGGCTTGATTGAATGGGTCCGATGCAATTCTACCACAAGATTTGCTTGAAACTTAGAAATGACAAAGATGATGCTCGAATTTCTAAGGGAAACGTCCCAATTTGAGATCTCAATTTCATTCATCCACGAATCTGATTTTTACATAACAATTTGTGGGTATTTATAGTCTCCCCACAAAAGATATTTGTGGCCATGATTTAATCCCGATCCCCTTAAATCTCCACAAAAGACGAAGTCAATTTGACCATATGACCATTACAAGCTTTATGAAATTAAAAATAATAAAATTTTTCAATAAACGTTGATATGTTTGACTGGCTAAGGAGACAAGCTTGAAATCTATTGGGCTTCGCCGCGCATATGTTTGAACCTTGTTGTTGACATTTTTGATCAATTGGATGATTTTGGTGAAAAAACATACAGTGTAATGGAGTGTTCGTCTGATGTCCAATTGATTCCAAATTTGGAGAGCTTTAATATTTCATATGGACGGACTTAACTCATAAAATACATGCCCAAATTCCCTTCGGAGCCTTGATTTTCGAGGTTAATGCTCAAGACCCTACCCAGCGCTTCAACTAGCCTATTGTGACGCTCATGTCTACTCATTATCCCTATCTTGCTTATGTCTTATTTTCTCTTCAATGCACATGTTATATCGTGTGTTAGATGATGCACCATCGTCCTTGGTCGCATCATAAAATTCTTCTATATTGGCCCTCGCGTGGTCGAATGGGCGCCTTTCGAGGGTCACCGCTTGTTGGATGTAACGTAAGAGTCACAACCTACTCTCTTCATAGTATGATTGTGACAATGAGCGCGCACGTGCCTTGTTGGCCCCACGTGTGTGCGCCCTACTTGACCTTAAGTGCATGCTCGCCAAGCCTAAAGCCACACTAATGCCATTATCACCCTTGCGCACACATCATGCCCATCAATACCCACCCAACGCAAGCACAACTACAAGTTCATGTTTACACCCTTGCTTACATGACCACTCCAAGGCTCGCATGCTAGCCACAAAACTCTTGGAGGTTAACCTCTATGAAAAATCAAGACACCCAAAACCCATAAAAGGTGAACATACATGTATGAATATTTTTTTAATTCCTATATTTTTACGGGGTTTGCCGCAAGGTCATCTTGAGTGCATGAGTGTGTTGGATTGGTGTGGGACTGGGTGTTAATAAAAGGATGCATTGGTTGGACCATGGGCGCCCAAGTGTGCAAAACCTCGCGCGGCATGCGGTCATGCTCGTCCAGTGCGTGTTGTTCGTTGCCGCATGCCCATGTCACGCCAAATCCTTTATTTTATTCCATGTTGTATTATCTTACTATTGTATTTTCTTTTTGTATGATCGTTCGGTGAAATCATGTTTAGGCTTGCTAGACCTGAATCGCCCAAAAATGTACTATAGGGGGGGGGTGTGACTAGTTGTCAACTCCTCCCCCAGATTTTGTATGAGCGTTCAACGAAATCACGTCTAGGCCTGCCAAACCTGAATCGTCTCAAAATATACTACAGAAGGATGCGACTAGTTGTCAAATTCTGTAGCACCGAAGAAAAGAAAGAAAAAGAAAAAAAATATAAATATATATCTAGTAAAAGTCAACGGAGGGGCATGGCGATCATTTTGCCCTTAAGTTACTTAAGGGGTTCATGAGAGGCCTTGGCAGAATTCCTCCAACAAAGAAAAACAAAGAGAGAGAAAGTAAAGGGAGTGGGAGTGAGAGCAAGAAATGGTCGCAGGAAAACTCACCGAACCCCGTGGAAGTCGTCTCCAGCCACGATCTAGGTGCAAGGACTTCTTGGAAGGAAGAAGACGATTTGGGTGACCGAAGTTCCATTTTCTGTCAAGAACCGAGAAGATCTGCGAGGTAATCTTCCACCATTTTTCTTCAGATCCAAGATTTTTTTTTTGCGAATCGAGAGCTGAAATTTTGATATGTTCATTTAGGGAAGATCCTCCATAGGTTTCGTGAAGGAAGTTGGCGGAGATTGTGACTCCGAATCAAAACCCCGCAAAGTTGTTCAAGAATGGTAAGGAAGAAAGTACCTTCTTTCGATGCTAATAAACTTATCAATGTTGAAGTTAAAATTTAGAAAAAAAATATCAAGACGTAGTCGGGGTTAGGATCTACAACTTTGATGAAGAAATCGAATCGATTTGAACTATAGATTAAAAGATATAAAAAATGAGAAAAATAGGAAAAAAAACTAATCGATTTTGGTGACCCACGTGGCAAACGGCGAGAGGAGGAGAGCGTCGTGTTGTTTTTTACTGAGCAAATTGGAGGAAATCATTGACGAGGAAAAAAGCCGAAGGAAAATCTTTGAAGAAGAAAATAATGGAAAAACAAAAGAGAGAGACAATATTTCAGATTCTGCGCTGAAGACTCGATGATTTTATTTCTCATTCAATTCGGATATTTAAATAACAATTATAACCTAAAAATGGGAAGAAGTGTCAACAAATCTTCGGCCTAAAGTTGGCCCAAATGCTAAAAATATTGTTGTACCATGCCTCGTGTGGCATCTTCCTGTCGAGACTTTGCGTTGGCAACTGATTGAGGAGGTAGACGGCCATCATGACCGTTTCTCCTCAAAACCTCCCGGGCATCCCGACCGTCATCAACAATGACTTTGCTGTCCTGATGATGGTCTGATTTTGGCGCTCCACTCCATTTTGCTGGGGGAGTAGGGCGCCGTTAGGTGCCGCTGCATGCCGAGTATCACAGTCATGCTTGTCTAAGGCGTGTTGCCCATGGCCCCATGCTCATGACAAGCCAAACCCTTTATGTCTTTCCATATTCTAGTATTTTAATTTTGTATTTCTAGGGAGTATGACGTTTCAGAAAAATCATGTCTAGGCCTACTAGACATGAAATGCCTCAGAATGTACTATATGGGGATATGACTAGTTGTCAACTTCTCCCTACCCATGGTTATATACTGTGAAGCCGTTGTTGTTGCTCTCTTGCTTACATATATAACGTCTCTTTCAAAAATCTCTCTTTCAAAAATCTCTCTCTACCCTCGCTTTCTAAAACCTTCTTCTTAAACCGAGGCCAGAGGCTCGATCATACGTCGCTTTGCCGTAGGCGACGCAAGAACAAATTGGCTTAGCTCACTTGTCGTTGGACAGTGAGTGCCGCACAATCGCCAGTGCCGAGAGACTTCTAGACTTTGGGAACGAAGCGAGCTTCCAAAGAAGAACAGCACAGGCCCCAAACACTGGGGGTAGAACATACAAGCCGCCGGGTCATCGAAATGAAGGCCCCAATAGACTGAACGGGAGTAACGACAGACCAAGTGAGTGAATAGATAGATCTCCTCAGAATAACCAAGCGGGGACATCTCGAGGACCTTACCCTCAAAAGAACTACCCGATGACACCTTTACAATGCTGTTTGTAAAGGCCCCCACAAACTGTCCTACTGTCCTCATCGAGGTTCTCTCAGTGCACTCCAAGTGTCCATCCAAGAGAGTCACGACACCGGAGTCGAGACTACGCCAGACAGGAGGGAAGACCAAGACAACCCCCGAATGGGTGCGCTTAAATTCTTGTCAGCCCTCCAACGAAAGGTCGACCCAAAGGAGATAATAGAGAAAGGGCTCATGTTCGTAGATGCGACAATAAACTCCCGACCAAGCAAGAGCACCTTGATAGACTCAGGTGCGACCCACAACTTTATCGCCGACCAAGAAGCACGAAGACTGGGACTCACCATAGAAAAGGACCTCGGAAAAATGAAAGCTGTCAACTCCGAGGCCTTGCCTATTGTGGGAGTTTCCAAAAGAGTCCCCTTCAAACTAGGGGTTTGAACGGGAGAGATGGACCTTGTCGTGGTTCGCATGGACGACTTCCCGTGGTACTTGGGATGGACTTTCTCCTAGAACACAAAGTTATTCCAATGTCACTGGCAAAATGCTTGGTGATCACTGACTACAACCCCACAGTAATTGTAAGGCCCACGTTTTGGGCCCATGACCCAACAACTAAATAAGACTTATAAAAAAATAAGCCCTAGGGTTCAGCATGGGAGCCAAACCCTTTAGCCGGCCACGAGCCGCCCTTCCCTCTTTCTTTTTCACTTTTCTTCCTTAAGCCGCTACCACCCAACGATCCCGCAACCGATTATTTCCCACACTGCTCCGCGCCCTTCCCACATCAGGAAACCCTCGCCCAGCACCCACGTCGCCGCCGCGAGGGAACGCCATCCTCATTGCCAGAACCGACCTTAAGAGGATTAAACGCAGTAAAGGTTCAACGCCTACGTAGGAAGAAGGCTCAGTTCATGGGGAGTCGGATCGTCGTTGATTAGGAAAGGCCAAGAAAGCAGCTCCTCAGGTAAGGGACTTGAAAAATGGGTCGCACAGAATTGTCCTAAGGCTAGGTGTGGTGTAATCTAATCGCTGTGTATAATTGTGTGTAATCAGATAGCTTTGGGTAATCTGATCGCTGTGTATAATTGTGTGTAATCCGATAGCTTTGGGTAATCTGATCGCTGTGTATAATTGTGTGTAATCTGATAGCTTTGGGTAATCTGATCGCTGTGTATAATTGGGTGTAATCTGATCTCTGTGTATAATGGTATGTAATCTGATCGCTTTAGGTAATCTGGTCGCTATGTGTAATTGTCGTGTAATCTGACTGTCGTGTAGCCTAGTTGTGGTGTAATATGGTTGTAGTATAATATGGTTAGATTGGGTAGTCCGGATAGGTGTCTATAGCTGGCATATTGTGCTTGTAGGTAGTCCCGATTAAGGGATTTGTGGTTATAGTTACACGCTGTGTGTTTCGGGTAACTAGCCACCAATAGTCACCTTTGGGGTGACTCTAGAAAACGACTATCCAGGTAAGGGTTACACACTGTGTGTTTCGGGTAACCCGTCGTTGATAGTCAATTGGAGGCAATAAGGAGGTGAGCCCCTTTCGGTTAACCAGTTAGGAATAACCACTTTAAAGAGTAAAGGTGGTGTGGACGATGTGTGGCAATACTCACTTGCTGCGTGTTTTGGTTGATCGCCTTATGACGATTCATATGTTGACCCCAATAGGGGAGCCCTTTACTGAGTATTTTTATACTCATCCTGTTTTTAAAATGATTTTCAGGCGAAGCTGTGGCTCGGAGGTGACGAGCAGGATGCCAAAGTCAGTCATGGGGCGATTCAAGGATTTTTATGTTTTTGTGTAGTCTCATGAACTGTGGGAGACGTTTTCCGCACTTTTGTCATTAACTTAAACTATGTTGTGGACGCCTGATTTGTGTGAACTAGGTGGTCACACCAGATTTCCTTTTATTATACATTTCTTATTCTGTTTTGAATGTTTTTTTTGTTTTTCAAAAAAAGGGGACCTCGCACTTGATTTCTAATAAATGATCGTTTTGCATGGTTTTCATTCTTTTTCAAATAAATTGTCTTATTTTCGTAACGGCCCCGACCGCTACTTTTATGCTAAGTCGGGTCGTTACAGGTTGTATCAGAGCCCAGTTATGGGATTCTGTAGACTGCTTACATTGTAAGCCAAAGAGTCGCCCATGACTGAACGGCAAACCCTCGTCACTCCCAGGTACGCTTGGCCATAAAATTGAGAATATGTATTGTCAAATATTGAAATTACATTGGTTATCATGGATGATTGTATGTATTCTCGTCAATCAAAATTAGTGGATAATGCATGTTGCTTAATGTACGCATATGTATTGTCGAGTATTGATATGTTGATTGACTATCATGTGTGGTTTTATGTACTTGTCAGTCATAAAGTAGTGTATAATACATGTATAATGCTCGGCTGAAAATATATATATATATATATATATATATATATATATAAATGAATAAAAATTTACGAGGTAATTAATTGTGGATTAGGAACGAAACAAGCGAAGGGATGTCTGGTCAAGTAACAAATTGGGGAGGTAAACGTGCTCGAAGTGGGCCGGCAAGGGTACAAGGGAACCCATCTTTGGAGGCCACACTTCAAGAACAGTCAGTAAATGCGAACCCAAATCCAGGGATAGGAGTTCCCCCATCTGATCTACCGAGAGCAAACCTAGATACTCCGGAAGTACCTAATATGACTGCGATGATGGGACTGATGCAATCCATGGCACAGACAAATGGGCAATTAGCACAACTGATTCCGACCTTAGCGCAAAGTGCCAGGCAGACGACCCATCACAACCGGGGCGACGCAGACGCATCAGAAGAAAGGAAGTATTTTCGAGCTTTCAAACGTCGGGAACCCGAAGTATTCGAGGGAAAATCCAAGGACCCTATCGTAGCTGAATTGTGGTTGTCGGCTATTGATGAAATTTTTCGACGCATGAAGTGTCCGGAGGAACATAGACTGAGTTGTGTGACCTACCTGTTACGCGAAGATGCCAAACGTGGTGGCAATCAGCCTCCTGGGCGATTGCTGCAGACGAGGATGACATCACCTGGACGCAGTTTAGAAAAGCGTTTCTCCGAAAATACTTCAAACCACTGGTGAGGTATAAGAAGCAACATGAATTCTTAAGCATAGAGTAGGGAAACATGTCAATAGAGGAGTATGAACGAGAGTTCACCCGTCTGTCCCGTTTCGCCCCAATAATGGTCTCAACAGAAGAGCTGAAAGTAGAATGTTTTGTTATGGGTTTGCGGCCCGATGTCTGAGGGGCGGTGTCAGCTCACCTTCCACCTGACTATGCAACAACATTCTGACTGGCCGAGACGCTCGACGATAGGGAATATCCAACAGAAGACACCCAAACTCACTTAAACACGTCGGTGACCAGAAGAGAAAGAGAGAGCAAACATCACCTACCTCCTCAAAGGTACCTTGGCACCAGGCCAAGACGAATTTAAATCAAGAGCGCAGGCAACCAAAGGCTTGCCCACAAAACACGCCACGTGACAGACCACGTTGCCTGAACTGTGGGAGACGTCACCCAAGACAATGCAGGTTTAAGAATAGGGTATGTTTCAACTATCACCAAGAAGGCCACGTGGTCGAGCATTGCACCCGAGGGAGAGCAACTAGTACCAATAGACCCCCTGGTAACCAACTAACCTCAAACCTGAGGTCAGCTCCACAACAGGGGCGAATGTATGCTACCACTCGCCAGGAGGCAGAAAACTCCAACACTACAGTCACATGTACGCTCTCTATTTTGGATACTACGCGTGGGTCTTATTTGATTCAGGGTCAACTCACTCTTTTATCTCTACTAATCTTGTAAAACACGCAAGAGTAGAAGTTGAACCGCTAGGGTACGGGTTGTCTGTGGGTACCCCAGCAGGGGTAAGTATGGAAGCCTTCGAGAGGGTAAGGGATTGTCAGTTGTGTGTGTCAAACCACACGATGGATGTGACGCTGATAGTCTTAGATATGGCCAACTTTGACGTCATCTTAGGGATGGAATGGTTAGCAAAAAACCATGCATCCATCGATTGCTTCAATAAGGAGGTTGTGTTTAGTCCTCCTGGTCAGCCAAGCTTCAAGTTCAAGGGGACCAGGGTGGGAACGGTCTCGAGGATAGTCTCGGCATTAAAGGCAAGGAAGATGTTATCTCAGGGTGCTTGGGGGATACTAGCGCATGTGGTGGAATTAGGGTGAACTGAGGCGAGCATTAACTCAGTGCCGGTAGTGAGAGAATTCGTTGACGTGTTCCCAGAAGATCTCCCAAGCCTACCCCTAGAGCGTGAGATGGAATTCGAAATTGTACTTGAGCTAGAAACAACCCCTATATCAAGAGCCCCGCACAGGATGGCCCCTGCTGAACTGAAAGAACTAAAGTTGCAGCTTCAAGAGCTACTAAACAAAGGCTTTATGCGACCAAGTGTGTCTCCTTGGGGAGCCCCAGTGATATTTGTGAAGAAGAAGGATAGCCTATGCGCTTATGCATGGACTATCGGGAACTTAACAAAGTGACGATTAAACACAAGTATCCTTTACCCCGGATCGACGACTTGTTCGATCAGTTGCAAGGAGCAGTTGTGTTCTTAAAGATTGACTTACGGTCAGGCTACCATCAGTTGAGGATTAAGGAGAGTGATATCTCAAAGACAGCCTTTCGCACAAGCTATGGACATTACGAGTTTAGGGTAATGTTATTTGGCTTGACCAACGCCCCAGCAGCATTTATGGGGTTGATGAACAAAGTGTTCAGAGAATTCTTAGACAACTTCGTGATCGTCTTCATCGATGATATCCTGGTGTATTCCAAGACTAGGGAACAACACGAGGAACATCTTCGGAAAGTGCTGACCACTCTGAGAACGAACAAGTTGTTTGCCAAGTTCCCCAAGTGTGAATTCTGGGCAGAACAGGTGGGATTTCTTGGGCATGTAGTTTCACGAATGGGAATCACCGTAGACCCAGCTAAGATTGAGGCGGTGACGAATTGGCCTCGTCCGACCACAGTGACTGAGGTACGAAGTTTCCTTGGTCTAGCTGGGTATTATCGGCGGTTTGTGCAGGGTTTCTCTAAGATCGCCACCCCCTCACTAAGTTGACCAAGAAAGGAAAGTCGTTCACCTGGGATGATCAGTGCGAGGGTAGTTTCCAGGAACTTAAACAGAGGTTAGTAACAGCTCCGATACTTACTGTGCCGTCAGGAGATGGAGGCTTTGTAGTATACTGTGATGCTTAAAAAAAAAGGGGTTAGGGTGTGTCCTTATGCAACATGGGAAGGTTATCGCCTATGCTTCGCGTCAACTAAAAGAATACGAGCGAAATTACCCCACCCATGACCTAGAACTCATAGTAGTGGTATTTGCACTAAAGATTTGGAGACACTACCTTTATGGAGAACGGACCCAAATTTTCACTGACCACAAGAGTCTTAAGTACTTCTTTACTCAGAATGAGTTAAACATGAGACAACGCAAGTTGTTGGAGTTGGTTAAAGACTATGACGTGGAGATACTCTACCACCCGGGAAAGGCGAATGTGGTAGCGGATGCGTTGAGCCGAAAATCAGCACACACATCGGCTCTAATCACCACACAAAAAGCGATCCAGTAGGATCTGGAACGCACCGGTGTAGCAGTGGCTGTGGGGGAGGTTGTCGCTCAATTGGCCCAGTTAACGATACAACCGACCCTGAGGCAACGTCTTATTGGTAAACAACGTGGTGATCCAGAATTGCTTGGGAAAAGACGTTTGATAGAGGTCAATCAGACAGAGGAGTTTTCATTAACAGCCGATGGGGGGCTCTTGTACCATGGGCGGTTGTGTGTGCCAAATGAAGAAGAACTGAAGGTAGAAATCCTAACCGAGGCTCACCACTCGCCATTCGCCCTACATCATGACAGTACCAAGATGTATCAGGATTTGAAACGATGTTATTGGTGGCGAAATATGAAACGTGATGTGGCCGAGTTCGTGAGCAAGTGTCTGGTGTGTCAACAGGTCAAAGCCCTAAGGTAGAAGCCGGCGGGGCTATTACAACCACTTAGCGTACCTGAATGGAAGTGGGAGAACATCGCCATGGACTTTATCGGGGGATTACCGAGGACAGCCAGAGGCTACACAGTTATATGGGTTGTGGTCGATAGGCTCACAAAGTCAGCTCATTTCCTGCCAGGGAAGTCCACTTATTCCGGGGATAAATGGGCTCAGTTGTACTTGAAGGAAGTAACAAGATTGCACGGGGTATCGGTGTCCATTGTGTCAGATAGGGATCCCCGTTTCACATCAAAGTTTTGGAAAAGCCTTCAGAAAGCGTTGGGTACACGACTAGAGTTTAGTACAGCATTCCACCCACAGACGGATGGGCAAACTGAACGCTTAAACCAAATTCCAGAGGACATGTTACGGGCCTGTATGTTAGACTTTGCCGGTAGCTAGGACACACACTTGCATCTCATAGAGTTCACTTATAACAACAGTTATCAAGCGACGTTGGGTATGACACCTTTTGAGGCGTTTTACGGGAAGAAGTGTCGATCCCTAGTGTGTTAGGATGAAGTGGGAGAACGCAAGTGGTTGGGCCCCGACTTAGTGCAAGCAACTAATGAGGCTTTCCAGAAAATAAGAACTAGAATGCGTACGGCCCAAAGCAGGCAAAAGAGTTATGCCAACGTGAGACGAAGGGATTTGGAGTTCGAGGTGGGAGACAAAGTATTCCTTAAGGTGGCTCCCATGAAAGGCGTTCTTAGGTTCGACGCAAAGGGAAGTTAAGCCCACGCTTCATTGGACCATTTGAGATCTTGGAGCGAGTGGGACAAGTAGCTTACCGGTTGGCCCTACCACCTGTACTCTCAGGAGTCCACAATGTGTTTCACGTATCGATGTTGCGACTATACATATCTGACCCATCACATGTGATAGATTTCAAACCTCTACGGTTGGATAAGGGTTTGAACTATAAGGAAGAACCAGTGCAAATTGTGGATAGAGAAGTGAAGAGCCTACGTAATAGAGAGATCGCGTGGGTCAAAGGTATTATGGCGGAATCACTAGCTGGAAGAAGCCACTTGAGAACGAGAAGAGGAAATGATGAGCAAGTACCCTGAGTTCTTCAGAGCGGAAAGTAAGTAGCGCAATCCTTGTGTATGTAAGTGAAGCTTTCGAGGACAAAAGTTTCTTTTTGGGGGGAATATTGTAAGGCCCACGTTTTGGGCCCATGACCCAACAACTAAATAAGACATATAAAAAAATAAGCCCTAGGGTTCAGCATGGGAGCCAAACCCTTTAGCCAGCCGCGAGCCGCCCTTCCCTCTTTCTTTTTCACTTTTCTTCCTTAAGCCGCTACCACCCAACGATCCCGCAGCCGATTGTTTCCAACACTGCTCTGCGCCTTTCTCACATCAGGAAACCCCCGCCCAGCACCCACGTCGCCGCCGCGAGGGAACGCCATCCTCATTGCCAGAACCGACCTCAAGAAGATTAAACGCAGTAAAGGTTCAACGCCTACGTAGGAAGAAGGCTGAGTTCGAGGGGAGTCAGATCGTCGTTAATTAGGGAAGGCCAAGAAAGCAGCTCCTCAGGTAAGGGACACGCCTATTGAAATTTAACGTTTTGTTTTAAAAAATGGGTCGCACAGAATTGTCCTAAGGCTAGGTGTGGTGTAATCTGATCGCTGTGTATAATTGTGTGTAATCTGATAGCTTTGGGTAATCTGATCGCTGTGTATAATTGTGTGTAATCTGATAGCTTTGGGTAATCTGATCGCTGTGTATAATTGGGTGTAATCTTATATCTGTGTATAATGGTATGTAATCTGATCGCTTTGGGTAATCTGGTCGCTATGTGTAATTGTCGTGTAATCTGACTTTCTTGTAGCCTAGTTGTGGTGTAATATGGTTGTGGTGTAATATGGTTGTGGTATAATATGGTTAGATTGGGTAGTCCGGATAGGTGTCTATAGCCGGCATATTGTGCTTGTAGGTAGTCCCGATTAAAGGATTGGTGGTCATAGTTACACGCTGTGTGTTTCGGGTAAGGGTTACACGCTGTGTGTTTCGGGTAACCCGTCGTTGATAGTCAATTGGAGGCAATAAGGAGGTGAGCCCCTTGTGGTAATGGTTATACGCTGTGTGATTCGGGTAACCAGTTAGGAATAACCACTTTAAGGAGTAAAGGTAGCGTGGACGATGTGTGGCAATACTCACTTGCTGCGTGTTTTGGTTGATATCCTTATGACGATTCATATGTTGACCCCAATAGGGGAGCCCCTTACTGAGTATTTTTATACTCATCCTGTTTTTAAAATGATTTTCAGGCAAAGCTGTGGCCCGGAGGTGACGAGCAGGATGCCAAAGTCAGTCATGGGGCGATTCAAGGATTTTTATGTTTTTGTGTAGTCTCATGAACTGTGGGAGACGTTTTCCGCACTTTTGTCATTAACTTAAACTATATTGTGGATGCCTGGTTTGTAGGAACTAGGTGGTCACACCAGATTTCCTTTGATTATACATTTCTTATTCTGTTTTGAATGTCTTTAAGCGGCATGTTTTTTTTTGTTTTTCAAAAAAAGGGGACCCCGCACTTGATTTCTAATAAATGATCATTTTGCATGGTTTTCATTCTTTTTAAAATAAATTGTCTTATTTTCGTAACGGCCCCGACCGCTACTTTTATGCTAAGTCAGGTCGTTACAGTAATACCTGCAAGCATCAAGCAACCAGGTAGTCCTCGAATGATCTCCGCCATGCAGTTGAAAAGAGGACTTGCACGAGAGGAACCTACATTTATGGCTATACCCCTAATGGAAGAAATGATTGCTGAAGAAATGGTTCCAAGTGAAATCGAGGATGTACTGGACAATTATGCTGACATAATGCCAGAGCGCTTACCCCAAACATTACCTCCCCTCGAGGCATTGACCACGAAATTGAACTCCTCCCCGGGGTTAAACCCCCAGCAAAGAACGCAGTACTTATCGAAGCTCACTGAGGTGAATTCTTTGCCTCGGTCCGTGCGCAGGACTCGCATCTTCTTCCTGCATTCGACCTTCGCTCGTGCTTGAATGCGCTTAATCACCTCTGCCGCCTCACTTTTTGCTTGCAGCAGGATCAGCCACATGAAGCGGCTTTTGTCATCGACCAACAGGAGGAAGAGGGTCTTTTCGCCTGTGGTCGCCAGCTTGATGGGCCCACAGATATCGCCGTGCACAAGCTCCAATGGCTCACTGGTGCGGTAGGATGCTTGAGATGGAAATGGGGTGTGCCTTTGCTTGCCGATTAGACACCCGTCGCACAGCCTGTTCATGTCTTCGATTGTCGGTAAACCGTGCACCATCTCCTCTTTGTGTAGTTTTTGTAGAGCAGGAAAGTTCAGGGGCACGTACCTTGCATGCCACCTCCAAGCTACTTCTTCGGTCCTTGCCGAGAGGCCGACTGGTTGCGCTATCTCCAACTCTAGGATGTAAAGGTGGTTTGTCGTGTGCGCTGAACTTGAGTGAGCAGCCGTTTTCGATCATCACGAATATTGAGTAGCCCGCGCTTGATGGAAATGTGGCAGCCGGCCTCATCGAGTTGACCCAAGAACACAAGGTTAACCTTGAGCCTCGGGATGAAGTAGACACCGATAAGCTTGCAGTGCTCGCCTCCCTTGCCGATGAACAGGATGGTGCTGCGCCCTTCGATCTCGACGACGCCCGGTGCGGTAGGATGCCTGAGAAAGAAAGGGGGTGCGCCTCTACTTGTCGATGAGACACCCGTCGCACAGCCTGTTCATGCCTTCGATTGCCGGCAAATCGTGTACCATCTCCTCCTTGTATAGTTTTTGTAGAGCAGAAAAGTTCAGGTGCCCGTACATTGCGTGCCACCTCCAAGCTACTTATTCGGTCCTTGCCGATAGGCTGACCGGTTGGTCTATCTCCAACTATAGGATGTAAAGCCAGTTTGCCGTGCGCCGAACTTGCGTGAGCAGCCGTCGTCGATCATCGCAGATCTTGAGTAGTCCGCGCTCGATGGAACTGTGGCAGCCGGCCTCATCGAGTTGACCCAGGCTCACAAGGCTTGCTTTGAGCCTCAGGATAAAGTAGACGCCGGGAGGCTATACCATTAACTCTATGTGTATTATCAATATCTCTACGTGTGATTCGTTGAGACATAAATTTCCAACTTTTTTTTTGTTTTTTGTTTTTAGAAAAGGGGTGATGAATGGATATCTTCATTTTTATATTCATTATTCGGATTAATGAACTAAATTAGATAGTTATATGAGTGAAGATTCATTGAGACATAAACTTCTCCCATTTTATTTTATTTTATTTTATTTGAGAAAAGGGGTGATAAATAGATATATTAATTATTCGTATTAATGAACTAAATCAAATAGTTATCTGAATGAGATTAAACCGCTTAGATAAATAAAAATTAGCAGTCTAAATATTGAGTCTCATTTTCTATGTATACGCCCTTCGATCTCGACGACAGGGTCGTCGCCGAACTTGGATTAATGAACTAATCAGATAGTTATATGAGTGAAATTAAATAGCTTAGAAAAATAAAAATTAGCAGTCAAAATATTGAGTCTCATTTTCTATGTATACGCCCTTCGATCCCGATGACACGATCGTCGCCGAACTTTACATTTTATTTTTTTTTAGAAAATGGGTTTTTTTATAGATATCTTCATTATTCGGATTAATGAACTAAATCAGATAGTTATATGAGTGAAATTAAATAGCTTAGATAAATAAAAATTAGCATTCAAAATATTGAGTCTCATTTTCTAAGTATACGCCCTTCTATCTCGACGACAGAGTCGTCGCCGAACTTGGATTAATGAACTAATCAGATAGTTTATGAGTGAAATTAAACAACTTAGATAAATAAAAATCTAGTGAGATTAATGAACTAAATAGGCCTACCCAGGATGGACCTCACATTATGTGGCGTATTTTCACATTTTGCATTTTCTTTTACTTGAACTTCAAGTTTATGTGTTGTTAGATTGACATTATAACCAATTGAGCTATTCAACTTGGCTTTTGAAAATCTTGGCTTCTCCACGATGATATATGACGAACCTGGCACTGATACCACTTATTTTTTACCGAGGAAATCGGAGGAAATCGTTGACGAGAAAAAAAGCCGAAGGAAAATCTTTCTTTGAAGAAGAAAATAACGGAAAAACAAAAGAGAGAAACAGTATTAAAGATTATGCGCCGGCTCGATGATTTTATTTCTCATTCAATACAGATATTTAAATAACAATTATATCCTAAAAAGGGAAAGAAGTTGTAATAATTCTTCGGCATAAAGTTGGCCCAAATGGCTAGCTAAAAATATGCTCTATGTGTATGCTTAAATTCAGATGGCCTAAAAACAAGATTCAAACCATTGATTTTAAGGAAAACGTGAATAACTAAATAAGGAAAACGTGAATAACTAAATAAGGAAAACGTGACTAACTAAATAAGAAAAAAATCACAGTCTTTTATCTAACACGTCGACGGGTGAGAGACTAGTGTCACTCAATACGTTGAGTAACGTGTCACATGTAGAGTGGAGCGATTCGGGTCCATCTGTCTTGTGACATGTGGCATGCAACTCTGACCCGCAACCTGCGTGACGACCCGATCCAAAGAGCCCACCGACCTACGGTCCAATTGAGCCGACCCGAACAATGACTCGAATCGCTACCTTAACCAATTAAGTGACCCGCGACGGTAGGAAACGCTCTGCGCGTGGCACTCACACGTGACAGTCGCGAGTATGGCTTCCCTGGGCACGTGGGAGCGCGTGAGAGCGCGTGGGGCATGCATGTAAGTGTGTCTTAGGCCCATTCCACTTTTCCTTGCCTAAGTTTAATCCTCATTCAAAGTCTAACCATATTTTTATGTGAACTAGGACCAAATTGAGGAATCACTCTGACTATCACAAAACATATTTATGTGTTCCTGAGAAATATCAAAGTCATTAAACAAACAATGCATCTAAATGCTTTTTTAAATATGTTCCTGAGAAATACCAAAGTCATTAACTAAACAATGCATCTAAATGTTTTTTTAAAAGCTTCAGTTACTACCATATACTCGGCCTCGGTAGTAAACAATAAAACAGTAGTCTGTAATATTGAAAGCCAATAAACAGGTCCACCAGTCATAGTGAACGGACAACCAGTAGTGGATCGACGCTTCTTAATCTTCACTCGTCTCTTAGAAACAATTGACATTTCATCAATATAAAAGATCAAATTGATGAACAAGTCATTATCATGGGGTCTTAAAAATATCTTTCTTGCTATACTCCAATCAAATAAAATTTAAAACATAAAAATGTAATACTATAAATATACTGGTTAACACAATTGTTAGAAAAAAATAATAAACAAAAATTTAAATTTAAATCAACTCATTACTTTTGAAAACTTGGAAAACACAATTTAGAGGCTTGCCAATAGTGTTCCTAAAAACTAATTACCAAACAAATTTCAAATAATTACCAAACAAATTTCAAATAATTTGGTTCATTGTTTATTTCTAAGCAATAAAATGTTAATTTAAAGGTTTATAACAAACCCTACACATTAAGAAACAAATTCAATAATATATCTATATATATATATATAAAAATCAAAATTTAGAGGACATATAGAAAATATGATGTCAAAAATCTAATGTATTTTTTAGAGTAAGTACTCTCATTTTTATTGGATTGAACTTTATGGTCTACCAAACAGATGCTAAAAAAGTAGTTGAAGTCAATGTAGACAACACCATTCGAGATAAGGAATTGAGAGATCAAATTGTAAAGCATCCAAAAGGAATATCCATTTCTTCATCTGTCAAGTCGAAGAAGATTATTTCACTTGACGCCTTCTCCATCCCTCGTCTTTGGAATGTTATCAAAAGGCGTGTCCATTCCTCCGTCTGGACCAAGTAGAAGGCATAAAGGTTGCACACCTCCTCCACCGCATGCTTCATCTGTCATTTTAAAGAAATAATTTAAGATAAATTTTGGAATGTTATCAAAAGGTGTACCCATTCCTCCGTCTGGGCCGAGTCAAAGAACGTCAAACTATCCACCTCCGCCACCGCGTGCATCATCTGTCATTTTAAACAAATAATCTAAGATCAACTTTGGAATGTTACCAAAAGGTGTACGTATTCCTCTGTCTGGGCTGAGTCAAAAGACATCAGACTATCCACCTCCTCCATCTGTTCTTTGACCAAAAATCAACTTTGGAATGTTACCGAAAGGTGTACCCATTCTTCCGTCTGGGCCGAGTCAAAGAACATCCGACTATCCACCTCCTGCACCACATACTCCTTCCGTTACATTAGGAATATAATCTAAGTATTATTTTGGGATGCATCCTAAAACACTTATAACACCATCTATGCTAAGTTGACTACACCAATATATTGAGGTTAAATAAGTGGCCGTCATTAAATGTAATTATGCGTATAATACACATTCAATAAAAAAAATAAAAAATAATAGGGAAGGTTATAATTTGCAATGTTTCAACCTCCTATTTCATATATCTACTTTCATTACCTTCTTGACACTGAATATCTACTTATAGGGAAGGTTATAATTTGCAATGTTTCAACTTCCTATTTCATATATCTACTTTCATTACCTTCTTGACACTGAATATCTACTTTCATTACCTTCTTGACACTGAAGAACCTAAAGAATAATTTAGTTAAATTTACAAGGTAGATAGATGAAAACGTGGAATACCACTTTATTAAAAAATGAAGAACATGATTTTTTATTTTTTTATTTTTGTTTAGAAATCTTTACGAAAGCAAGAAATCAAATCGTTTGTACTAAATTTCTTGGAATATCACTTCAAAGAGTATTGAAAATATAGTTTCTAGGAAATATATGTGTAACATGCATCACCGGTCTCCAGATAAAAGAAACTAATCATTCGATCGACAAATCTTCACATTCATCCTTTCGACTTTACATAGCTCAAGATTGAAAACAAAGAATCACCGTCTGAATTGACTATCCCTCATCTCACTAAGAAAAAAATTCAAATTCTCTATTCCTCGCTATTCCATCAATTTAGTTCTCATTCTATCAATTTAGGTTAGAAAATTAAATATCAAAATTATCCATATGAATTTTTTTGATATTATGGTGAGAAAAGACCTAGAATGGTCAAAGTTGGTCCAACTTCGCTACTAAAACTAAGGTAAGGAGAGAGAGAAATAATAAAAAAAAAAACTTAGAAGAATCTGTTAGGGAGATTCTTTCATAAAATATTGTTACTCATCAGAGCCATTTTTAATGTTTCAGTATATCTACTATTTGATCAATTTAAATTATTTTTTTAGTCAAAAATAGATTTAGTTAATATAGTTAAAGAGTTGGATCATATATTAAGTATTAATTCAATGTCGAAAACTCACTTAGATTGAATTGAACTTAGAGAAGCAAATCTATGCTAGTTCCGAGATTAATTTGTAATTTGACATAGGACAACCAACTAAGTAGCTTCACTACTAGCCTGATTGGATAAATTGTTTGATGAACGAACAACGTGTGTGTTGTTGCCTTGCATGTGTCGTGTCATGGTGGGACCTATCCTTTAAACATATCACAACATGACCTTATACAGTTTTTTAGACCGGATAAGATTGGATATGTAGTACTTCTCTGCACATGGCCCATGCATGTGAGCATGTTCTCACAAGGTGGGCTCGCACACCCTCTTGATCCGGCTCGTCGGGCTAGCACTCGCTAACGAGCTCTTGTTGAACACTAGAGAGAGAAAGGGTCTGCATAAGATGATGACACACATAAATGTCAAAAATCATAAGTCGTAATGTAAGTATCTCGATGGGCATGACACACTAATATGCATGAGTTCCTCATAGCATAATCTTTGATATAAGACAAACCTCCATTTATCCATAACATAATAAATCTGTGAATTTTTCTTTCATAATTCCTGTACATTAAATAATATGTAACATAGCTTTCATTGCATAGTCTACCGAGGTTATGCATCATAGATTGTCGATTCCATATCAACTTTATACAATATTACACGATCACAAAATAAAATAGCTTATCATAGCATAACGTTGCATAACATGACATAGCTTATTAAATGGCACACGTCATCATACATACTACAATTCATCAAACTGAGCCAATAGTAGAACCAATTACTTAGTTGGTCTACGTTGGAGTTACTAATTATTCTTGGTCCTAACTTGAATTTGCTCCTCAACTATCAACCAACTATAGATCTATCGTCTTTGGTTATAAACCATACTTCTTTCCGGTGCTACTTAAAATGAGGCACAACATGTCTGAGATTGAGATGCTGGAAGAAGATCTAAAGAAGTTCCAAGACTCTAGCATAAACTGTTTTCTGGATCCTTTGAAATGAATTACCTTAGCATTCGGTCATGCAGTGGAATTAACCTGCACCCTCACGAGGTGTCCAATTGTATAAGGTGCACGGTATGAAAAGTACCTAAGCGCCATTAATTTCTTCTATGAAGTTTTTTTCTTTGCTAAATTTTCTTGCATCAAATGAACGATTTGAACTCACAACCCATGCAAGAGATAATTGATCTCCAAGCATTCGTGATGTTTTCATGAATTTTAAACGGTATATCTTCAATAATTTTTGGAGGAAGACCTTAGCCTTTAAAGTTCCATCTCAAATACCTCTCACATCCATAAACCCTGAATTTAAAGGTTGTGTTGATTGTACACTAATGTTATAACCAAAATGCTACGATACCAATTGTTGTAGCAAAAACAGAAATTGAAACAAGGTCGATCACAATCACACACCTACGAACATAAATTGAACAAAGAGATACAAAGATTTACGTGGTTCGTAAAGAAGAAATTTCCATACATCCACGAGAGTTAGTCAATCACAATAACTAAAGTGTTTACAAGTGTATCTTTCACACTCTCAAACTACAAAATCATTTTTACAAAGTTTCTCCCAATTGCCTCGAAAAATACAAAATTATAATGTTCCTATTAAGACATAATATTTCGAGAATATATTATAATAATTATTTATGGAATATATCTTAGATATTCGTAATATTTTATTTTATTCTCAAGATTTAGTTAGTTTATATTTTCATTATTTTGAGGTATTAGTTGGTAGCTTGTATCCTATTTAAACATTGTGAATATTAATTAAGATTGCACCTTCAATCCCAATTCTATTTCTCATTCTTAACATGGTATTAGAGCACCAATCTTGGTATTCTTAAATATCAAAATTTCATCTATGGTGAAATCAGCCAAAACCATCTTCAAAATTTTGGATGTTGATTTAACGCATCCTTATTATATTCATCACTCTGATCAGCCAGGATATTCACTTGTCTCAATCAAATTAAATGGAACATTTTACCAATGCTAGAGTAAATCAATTATGCATGCTCTTATTGCCAAAAAGAAAATCGGTTTCATTGATGGCACAATTGAAGAATCGTCTCAAAATGCAAATTCAATCGAATTTGAACTCTTGAATCAGTGCAACAGTATGATAATATCTTGGTTAACTCATTCAGCTGAAGCAGATATCGCTAAGGGTATTATTCACGCCAAGATAGCTCATCATGTGTGGGTTGATCTTCACGATCAATTCTCACAAAAGAATGCTCCAGCAATTTTTCAGATACAACAATCGATAGCAATGATGTCACAGGGAACCATGGCACTGTCAGCATATTTCACCAAGCTCAAAGCACTCTGGGATGAATTGGAAGCGTACCGCACACCATTTACCTGTAATCATCGTCAAATACATGTTGATAAACACGAAGAAGACAAGTTGATGCAACTACTCATGGGGCTCAATGAGTCTTATAAAACGGTAAGATCTAACATATTGATGATGACTCCATTACCTAATGTGAGGCAAGCCTATTCATTACTTGTATAAGAAGAGATGCAGCGTTAGGTAACTTCTGAACCTACTGAGAATTTCTCGATTGCATCAGCAGTGTAGAAGAAAACAACATATTCAAAATTCGCCAAGGATAAATCATGTGAACACTGCAATAAAAGTGGTCATACAATTGATGAATGTCGAATCCTTAAGTTTCACTGTAAATTTTGTGATAGAAGGGGACATACAGAAGATCGATGTCGACAGAAAAATAATTTTGGAAGGGCAATACAAATCAATCAACGCAACAATCGTGGATATCGATCATCTGCAAATATGGCCGATGTTTCTCAGTTGAATACAGAAGAACAGTCACCTAATTCCATCCCAAATTTTTCTTCTGAGCAATTACAACAGATTGTACAAGCCTTATCTGCACTCAATCATCGTTCTTCTGGTAATTCTGACAATAACATCAATGTTGCAGGTTTGTTTCCAGTATCTGCATTATCTATTAACTCTACAAGTTCTAATCCATGGATTCTCGATAATGGAGATACGGATCATATAGTATTCAAAGCTTCTGTTATGACTGAACCAAAGGCTGCCACCATATCTACAATAAATTTGCCTAATGGAGGGACAACACGTGTGTTACATACTGACAATGTTTCCTTATATCCTGACCTTAAATTAAACAATGTATTATGTGTGCCTTCATTCAATTTAAACCTAATGTTCATCAGCAAACTTACCAGTGACTTGAAATGTTATGCCACCTTCTATCCTGATTCTTGTGTTATGCAGGAGACTTGGCTATGGGGAAGATGATTGGCTCGGGTAAACAATTCAGAGGTCTCTATCATATTTCTTCATCTTCAATCAAATCTTCAGCTCACCAAGTATCTCAGTCATCTGATTTGTGGCATTTACGCCTAGGTCATCCTTCTTCTTCTCATTTTAAATTTCTAGTTGATCAATTGCATCTTAATAATGCTACTAGTATTTGCCCATTAGCAAAACAAACTAGGTTGTCTTTCTCAAGAAGCTCAATAACAACCTATTCTGCCTTTGATTTGTTACATTGTGATATTTGGGGACCACATAAAATTCCAAACCATTCTGGTTTGCGTTTTTTTCTCACTATTGTTGATGATTTTACTCGGTGTACTTGAGTTTTTCTTATGCAACATAAATAAGAAATACATCATTTGTTAATGAACTTTGTTAAATTCGTTCAAACTCAATTTCATACTATTATCAAGATAGTTAGATCAGACAATGGGACTGAGTTCCTATCTTTGCAACCATTTTTTACTTCTTGTGGCATTGAATTTCAGTGCACTTGTGTCTATACTCCACAAAAAAATGGAGTCGTAGAACGTAAGCATCGTCATATCCTAAATGTAGCTAGGTCTCTTCTCTTTCAGTCACAGGTTCCACTTAATTTTTGGGGAGAATGCATTTTAACTGCTGTTTATCTTATAAATAGAACACCATCACCATTGTTATCTAACAAGACACTCTTTGAAGCACTCTACAAACGACCACCTACATTTCACCATCTTAATGTTTTTGGTTGTAAGTGTTATGCAACTGTAGTACATCCTAAGCAAAAATTTGAACCTCGGGCAATTCCTTGTGTTTTCTTAAGATATCCTTGTGGTCACAAAGGTTACAAGTTGTATGACATGCAATCTAAAATTTTTTTTATTAGTCGTGATGTTAAATTTTGTGAAGATGATTTTCCTTTTTTCATCAGCTTCACAAACTTTGATATTAGCTCCTTCAACTCCCATTTTACCACTTCATGATTCATCATACTCAAACATCCATTCTAGTCCTCCCCCTTCTATTCCTTCTATTCCTTCGTCGTCTCCTCCGCCTTCTATTCCTTCTCCAGATTCATCCACTAATTCTAATCTTATCCCACCTGATACATCAGTTTCACTTCGACGTTCTACTCGTACGAAACAGCCTCCAGTTTGTAATAACGATTATGAGATGTCTAGACCAATCATTTAACCTCTAGCTCAAGTCCCAACATTGGCACTAGGTATCCCCTTCATCATTACCTTTCATTCTCTCATTTTTCTCCTACTCAACGTGCTTTTCTAGCTCTTATTACAACCCACACAGAACCTAAAACCTATGATGAGGCAGTTGGCGACCCATTATGGCAGCAGGCTATGAATGATGAAATTGCAGCTTTGAAACGTAATCATACTTGGTCTCTCGTTCCTCTACCACTTGACCATAAAGCTATTGGCTATTGTTGGGTGTACAGGATTAAATACAACTCTGATGGTTCTGTTGAACGTTATGAAGCTCGAATGGTAGCAAAGGGATACACTCAGGTTGAAGGTGTTGATTACAAAGAGACATGTTCTTCTACAGCGAAATTTACTACACTTCGTTGCTTACTCACTATTGCCGCTACTCGAAAATGGTTCACTCATCAGTTGGATGTTCAAAATGTCTTTCTCCATGGTAATCTAGACAAGGAAGTCTATATGTCTTTACCACCAGGTATTCGCCGACAGGGGGAGAATACAGTATATCGGTTCCATAAATCTCTTTATGGTTTAAAACAGACTTCTCGCAATTGGTTCTCCATATTCTCTACCACTATACAAAATGCAAGCTACACTCAGTCCAAAACAAATTACTCTTTATTTACTAAGAGTAAAGGTACTTCTTTCACTACAGCTCTTATCTATGTTGATGATATTCTGTTGACAAGCAATGATTTCAAAGAAATTCAACATCTCAAGACTAGTTTACTCGAGAAGTTCCTTATCAAAGATCCAGGGAATTTGAAATATTTCCTAGGCATTGAATTTTCTAGGTCTAGAAAAGGAATTTTTATGTCAAAGGAAGTATGCTCTAGAAATTCTTCAAGACACAGGTCTTACAGGAGCACGTCCAGAAAAATTTCCTATGGAGCAAAATCTGAAACTTTCTTTAACAGAAGGAGAAAAGTTGAATGATCCAAGTAAATACAGACGGTTGATTGGCAGATTAATATATTTAACCGTTACTAGGCCTGACATAGTGTATTCAGTTCGTATGCTTAGTCAATTTATGCATGAACCAAGAAAACCACATTGGGAGGCAACTCTTTGAGTTCTGAGATATATCAAAGGTACTCCTCGTCAAGGACTTATATACCATAACAACTTAAGATTACAAGCATATGGTAATTAAGACTGGAGGTGGTTGTCGAACTTCCGGACGGTCTATTTCTGGGTTCTGCATTTTCCTTGGAAATTCAATTATTTATTGAAAGTCTAAAAAACAAATGTGTCCAGATCATCAGCAGAAGCCGAGTATCGAGCTATGACAAATACTTGTTTAGAGTTAACTTGGTTAAGATACATTCTCCAAGAAGTTCCACTATTCGAACCACCATTATTGTACTGTGATAATCAAGCAGCATTACACATAGTAGCCAATCCAGTTTTTCACGAACGTACGAAACACATTGAAATAGATTGTCATATAGTTCGAGAAAAATTACAAGCTGGAATCATCAAACCGTGTTATGTTTCGACTAAAATGGAATTGGCAGATATTTTCACTAAAGCTTTGGGAAGTCATCAATTCGATTTTTTGGAAGACAAGTTGGGCGTGATTGACGTTCTCCAACCTAAGGGGGAGTATTAAGATATAATATTCAGAGAATATATTATAATAATTAATTATGGAATGTATCTTACATATTCGTAATCAATTAATATGTTGGAGAATATATTATAATAGTTAGTTATAGAATATATCTTAAATATTCGTAATCAGTTAATATTTTTTCCTTTCCTTTATGATTTGAGTAGTATATTTTATTTTATTCCACATTTAGTTAGTTTATATTTTCCTTATGGTAAGGTATTAGTTGATAGCTTGTATCCTATTTAAACGTTGTGAATATCAATGAAGATTGCACCTTCGATCCCAATTCTATTTCTCATTCTTAACATCTCCACATCTCATAACAATGCTAAACAAACCTTTATATAGACATAGGAATACTAATTCTAATACATGAATCAAACACTAATGCTCATACATGAATCAAGATGATTCATGTACCAATATGGAAGATAAACCAAATGAATCCAATTGATTCATGAAATGGAGGGGGAATGTACCAAAAGTATTCATGAATCCTAGTATTAATAAACCAAGTTTTCACGACAATTCTCAACAATCTCCACCTTTAAAGAAGATCTCCAAGCAGATAACCTACTTTTTCTGCCACCAATCAAACCGACTATTTCTTCCGTCCAATGTTAATCAATTTGATAATCAACACAATTGTTATAAAAAAAACAATAAACAAAAATTAAAAATTGAATCAACACATTACTTTTCAAAACTTGGAAAACATAATTTAGAAGCTTCTAAGAAAAATGCCAATTGTGGACCTAAGAGCTAAAGGGAATGAACTCTTCATCCACGTAGCGGAAGCATTGGGAACCGTTTTGATTTTTATTAAGAATTAAAACAAAGCAATAAATACGAGAGTAAGAACTCTACCTTTATAGAAACCCTAGCTTGCAAGACTCCTCGGAGTATTCCAACCATGCAGAAGTTCTTCAACATTCCACAAGTTCTTCCTTGTTATGACTCGAACACAAGGTCAAGGCTTGTGGGAGCCTCTTGAAAGAAAACCCCCAGAAAGAGTTTTGAGAATTCTCTGGAGATGTAATTTCATTCTTCAGAGAAAGTGGGAGAGATTGGTGTATCTTTGGCTCAACTCGAAGGTACTATTTATAGGGACTCTCGGAGAATCTTTGCCAAATAATATATTTGCATATTTAATATATTAGGATATAATACCTTATATAAATCATATTTAAATATTATAAGATATCCTAATATATATTTAATTAATTTGAATCTCATTCAAATTTCAAATATATTTTTATTTAATGTATCAAAATACATTAATTGATTTAATATTTAATTGTATCACATACAATAAATATATTTTTCCTTTTTAATATATCTAATATATTAAATATTAATTTGAACCCTTCAAATTAATATATTTTTCTCTATTTTTATTTAACATATCTAATATATTAAATATTAATTTGAACACTTCAAATTAAATATATTTTCTCTATTTATTTTATATATCTAATATATTAAATATTAATTTGACATTTCAAATTAAATTTATTTTCTCCTTTATATTTAATATATCTAATATATTAAATATCAATTTGAACCCTTCAAATTTTCTTTCAAATAAATTGAACATTTTAGTGTTACTATGAGCTAGCAAGGGGATCTTATGAACCTACCGATTATAAGCTCCAATGATACAAAATTAATTAATTAAACTCTTTAATTAATCAATTTTCATTCATTAACTATAGGTCACTCTACTATAGACTTAGAGTTGCACTCTTATGCACTGTAGGACAGGTTATATCCATTGATATAATCATTACAAGCAAGTCGATCTTTCACGAGTTGTTCATAATTACAGCTGGGTCAAAAGTCCGTTTTACCCCTGTAATTACATCTTTCACCTTAAGTACCACTGATTCTCTAATGAACAATTTGTCTATGATCCAATCATAAACCAAGTCCCTCTCGGGCCAATGAGAGGGTGGGGCCCATTGTTCAAGTCCCGAAATCAGTACTTAAGAGAACAACTCATCTACTTTCCTTATATGGAAAGGAGTGAATTCCATCTCATGATATTATGTTCCCAACTCCCTATTTGGTCAAGTCCCCCAAAATAGTAGGCATATTGAATCGGCTAAAAAGAGTCATTCTCACCCATGTAAATTAAAGGACAAGCCCTCACAGGCAGGAGTTCATAACTCACTTAGAATTAAGATCGAGTCGCATATGATCATCATGTGAAATATTAATCTTGATTAACGGATTTATAAAGAGAGATTAAATATTTCTTGGTCCAATGTTATACAAACTCATTGTACATGATACCCCCACTTACATGTCTCCACATGAACGATTTGGATCAAATCATTTATAACGATTACAAAGTGAGTCGTATCAATAATGTTACCAGGATAAGGCACCCAACCTTATTCATATACTATAGACTCTTTAGGTTATTACTTGAACACGATCCTCTTGTATGTCAACCACATACTCTTCAAGATTACATTAATAACCTTGGATTTTCATACCATGGATAACAATTAAATTACAAATAAAATAATAAAATTTATTGTTAAAAATTAAATAATTAATTACGAGGCTTTAGGGCATGCATCCCAACGACAACTTATTAGCAAACAAATTTCAAACAATTTCATTTATTGTTTTTTTCTAACAACAAAATGTTAATTTTAGGGTTTATAGAAAGCCCTACCTTAATTTTAATTGAGAAACGAATTCTAAAAAAAAAAAAAAAAAAAAAAAGGAAGAAATCGAAGTTCACAGAACATATAGAAAAAATGATGCCAAAATCTAATGTGTTTTTTAGAGTCTTACTCTCAATTTCTTTGGATTGCACTTTATAGTCTACCAAACCGATGCTAGAAAAGTGGTTGAAGCCGATGTAGACAACACCATTCGAGAAAAGGAATTGAGAGACCAAATTGTAAGGCATCCAAAAGGAATTTCTATTTCTTCATCTAGGTCAAGCCGAAGAACATTATTTTACTTGACGCCTTCTCCACCCCTCGTGTTTGGAATGTTACCGAAAGGCATGCCCATTCGTCCGTCTGGACCGAGTACAAGGCATAATGACTGCCCACCTCCTCCACCGCATTCATCATCTGTCATTTTAAATAAATAATTTAAGATAAATTTTAGAATGTTACCAAGAGGTGTACCCATTCCTCCGTCTGGGCCGAGTCAAAGAACGTCAGATTATCCACCTCCTCCACCGCATGCATCATCTGTCATTTTAAACAAACATTCTAAGATCAACTTTGGAATGTTACCAAAATGTGTACATATTCCTCTGCCTGGGTTGAGTCAAAGGACATCAGACTATCCACCTCCTCCACCGCATATTCTTTGACCTAAAATCAACTTTGGATTGTTACCGAGAGGGGTACCCATTCCTCCGTCTAGGCCGAGTCAAAGAACATCCGACTATTCACCTCCTACACCTGATATTCCTTCTGTTACATTAGGGATATAATCTAAGTATTATTTTGGGATGCATCCTAAAACACTTATAACCCCATGTATACTGGGTTGACTGACACCAATATGACTAACTCATCAACACAAATTTTCATCCCAATTTCTCTACTCTCGTTACTTCTTGTAATTCGAGTGTTGAGGTTATATAAGTGGTCGTCATTAAATGTAACTATGCGTATAATACACATTCAATAAAAAAAAAATGGAGAAGGTTATAATTTGCAATGTTTCAACTTCCTATTTCATATATCTACTTTCATTACCTTCTTAGCAATAAAGAACCTAAAGAATAATTTAGTAAAATTTACAAAGTAGATAGATGAAAACATGAAATACTACTTTATTAAAAAATGAAAAACATGATTTTTTTTTGTTTAGAAATCTCTACCAAAGAAGGAAATAAAACCGTTTGTACTAAATTTCTTGGAATAACACTTAAAAGAGTATTGAAAATATAGTTTCAAGGAAATATATGTGTAACATGCATCACCGGTCTCCAGATAAAAGCAACTAATCATTCGATCTACAAATCTTCACATTCATCCTTTCAGCATTACATAGCTCAAGATTGAAAAGAAAGAATCATCGTATGAATTGACTATCCCCCATCACCGTATGAAAAAAAGTTCAAATTCTTTATTCTTTCACAATTCCATCAATTTAGTTCTCATTCTATCAATTTGGATTAGAAAATTAAATATCAAAATTATCTATATGAATTTTTGCAACAGAGATTACAGTGAGAAATGGCCTAGAATTGTCTACTAAAATAAGATAAGGATAGAGAGAAATAAAAAAAAAAAAAATCTTAGAAAAATCTGGGAGACTCTTTCATAAAATATTGTTACTCAGTAGAGCCATTTTTAACGTTTTCAAAGGTATTTGAGGCAAGTAATGTCTACTATTTGATCAATTTAAGTTATTTTTAGTTGAAAATGAATTTAGTTAAAACGGTTGGATCATATATTATGTATTAATTCAAGGTCGAAAACTCACTTAGTTTGAATTGAATTTAGAGAAGCAGATCTATTCTAGTTTTGAGGATAATTTGTAACTCAACATAGGACAACCAACTAAATAGCTTCACTACTAGCTTGATTGGATAAATTGTTTGATGAACAAACAACGTGCGTGTTGTTTCCCTGCACGTGTCGTGCCATGGGGGACCTATCCTTTTAACATATCACAACATGGCCTTATACAGTTTTTTAGAACGGGCAAGATTAGATGTGTAGTAGTTCTCTGCACATGGCCCATGCATGTGAGCATGTTCCCACCATGTGGGCTCGACACCCTCTGGATCTGGCTCGTCGGGCTAGCACTCGCTAACGAGCTCTTGTTGAACACTACAAAGAGAAAGGGTCTGCCTAAAATCATGACGCACATAAATATCAAAAATCGTAAGTCGTAATGTAAGTATCTCGATGGGCATGACACACTAATATGCATGAGTTCCTCATGGCGTAATCTTTGATATAAGACAAACCTCCATTTATCCATATAATAAATCTGTGAATTTTTCTTCCATAATTCCTGTACATTAAATAATATGTAACATAGCTTTCATTGCATGATCTACCGAGACTTATGCATCATAGATTATCGATTCCATATCAACTTTATACGACATTACATCACAAAATAAAATAGCTTATCATAGCATAACGTCACATAACATGACATAGCTTATTAAATGGCACACGTCATCATACATACTATAATTCGTCAAACCGAGCCAATAGTAGAACCAATTACTGAGTTGGTCTACATTGGAGTTACTAATTATTCTTGGTCCTAACTTGAATCTGCTCTTCAATGATCAATCAACTATAGATCTATCGTCTTTGGTTATAAACCATACTTCTTTCTAGTGCTACTTAAAATGAGGCACAACATGTCTAAGATTGAAATGGTGGAAGAGGATCTAGAGAAGTTCCAAGACTCTAACATAAACCGTTTTCTGGATCCTTTGAAATGAATTATCTTAGCATTCAAGGGCATGATGTGGAATTGACCTGCACCCTCACGAGGTGTCCAATTGTACAAGGTGCACAACATGAAAAGTACCTAAGTGCCATTAATTTCTTCTGTGAAGTATTTTTCTTTGCTAAATTTCCTTGCATCAAATGAACTATTTGAACTTACAACCCATGCCAGAGAAAATTGATCTCCAAGCATTCGTGATATTTTCATAAATTTTAAACGGTATATCTTCAATCATTTTTGGAGGAAAGCCTTAGTCCTTAAAGTTCCATCTCGAATACCTATCACATCCATAAACCCTAAGTCAAAGGTTGTGTTCGTTGTACACTAACGCCATAACCAAAATGCTATGATACCAATTGTTGTAGCAGAAAGAGAAACTGAATCAAGGTCGATCACAATCACACACCTACGAACATAAATTGAACAAAGAGACATAAAGATTTACGTGGTTCGTAAAGAAGAAACTTTCATACATCCACGAGAGTTAGTCAATCACAATAACTAAAGTGTTTACAAATGTATCTTTCACACTCTCAAACTACAAAATCTCTTTTACAAAGTTTCTCCTAATTGCCTAGGAAAATACAAAATAACAATGTCTCCACATCACATAATAATGCTAAACAAACCTTTATAAAGACATAACAATATTGATTCTCATACATGAATCAAAGCAACACTAATTATCATACATGAATCAAGATGATTCAAGTACCAATATGGAAGATGAATCAAATGAATCCAATTGATTCATGAAATGAAGTGAGGAATGTACCAAAAGTATTCATGAATCCTAGTATTCATGAACCAAGTTTTCACCACAATTCTCAACAATCTCCACCTTTAAAGAAGATCTCCAAGCAGATAACCTGCTTTTGATGCCACCAATTAGACCGACTATTTCTGAAGTCCAATATTAATCAATTTGATAATCAACACAATTGTTATAAAAAAATAAAAAAAAACAAAAATTTAAAATTGAATCAACACATTACTTTTAAAAACTTGGAAAACATAATTTAGAAACTTCTAAGAAAAATGCCAATTATGGACCTAAGAACTTATTATCAAACCAATTTCAAACAATTCAATTTATTGTTTTTTTCTAACAATAAAATATTAATCTTAAGGTTTATAGAAAACACTACCTTAATTTTAATTGAGAAACAAATTCTATATGAGAAGAAAGCGTAGTTAAGGAAACGTATAGAAAAGATGACGTCAAAAAAATGTAATGTGTTTTTAAGAGTCTGTACTCTCATTTTCTTTGGATTGCACTTTATAGTCTACCTAACTGATGCTAGAAAAGTTGTTGAAGCCGATGTAGACAACACCATTCGAGAAAAGGAATTGAGAGACCAAATTGTAAGGCATCCCAAAGGAATTTCCATTTCTTCATCTAGGTCAAGTCGAAGAACATTATTTCACTTGACGCCTTCTCCACCCCTTGTCTTTGGAATGTTACCGAAAGATGTGCCCATTCGTCCGTCTGGACCAAGTACAAGGCATAGTGACTGTCCACCTCCTCCACTGCATGCTTCATCTGTCATTTTAAATAAACAATTTAAGATAAATTTTGGAATGTTACCAAGAGGTGTACGCATTCCTCCGTCTGGGCCGAGTCAAAGAACGTCAGATTTTCCACCTCCTCCACTGTGTGCATCATCTGTCATTTTAAACAAACAATCTAAGATCAACTTTGGAATGTTACCAAGAGGTGTACGCATTCCTCCGTCTGGGCCGAGTCAAAGAACGTCAGATTTTCCACCTCCTCCACCGTGTGCATCATCTGTCATTTTAAACAAACAATCTAAGATCAACTTTGGAATGTTACCAAAAGGTGTACGTATTCCTCTGTCTGAGCTGAGTCAAAGGACATCAGACTATCCACCTCCTCCACCGCATGTTCTTTGGCCTAAAATCAACTTTGGAATGTTATTGAGAGGTATACCCATTCCTCCGTCTGGGCCGAGTCAAAGAACATCCGACTATCCACCTCCTGTACCACATACTCCTTCTGTTACATTAGGGATATAATCTAAGTATTATTTTGGGATGCATCCTAAAACACTTATAACCCCATCTATATACTAGGTTGATTGACACCAATATGACTAACTCATCAACCCATTTTCATCCCAATTTCTCTACTCTCGTTACTTCTTGTAATTCAAGTGTTGAGGTTATATAAGTGGCCGTCATTAAATGTAACTATGCGTATAATAGACATTCAATAAAAAAAAAATGGGGAAGGTTATAATTTACAATGTTTCAACTTCCTATTTCATATATCTACTTTCATTACCTTCTTGGCGGGGAAGAACCTAAAGAATAATTTAGAAAAATTTACAAGGTAGATAGATGAAAACATGCCATACCACTTTATTAAAAAATGAAGATTTTTTTTTTTTTTTTTTTTTTTTTTTTTTTTTTTTTTTTTTGGAAATCTCGGCTAAAGTAGGAAATCCTAAATTTCATGGAATATCACTTAAAAGAGTATTGAAAATATAGTTTCTAGGAAATATATGTTTAACATGCATTCTGGTCTCTAGATAAAAGCAACTAATCATTCGATCTACAAATCTTCACATTTATCCTTTCGGCATTACATAGGTCATGATTTAAAAGAAAGAATCACCGTCTGAATTGACTATTCCCATCTCAGTAAGAAAAAAGTTCAAATTCTTTATTCCTCACAATTCCGTTTCACATTCTATCAATTTAGGTTAGAAAATTAAATATCAAAACTATCTATATGAATTTTTGCCATAAAGATTAGGGTGAGAAAAGGCCTAGAATTGTCAAACTTGGCTACTAAAAATGAGATAAGAAGAGAGAAATAAAAAAAATCTTAGAAGGATCTGCTAGGGAGACTCTTTCTTCAAATGTTGTTACCTAGTGGAGCCATTTTTAATGTTTTCAAAGGTGTTTGAAGTCACTATGTCTACTATTTGATCAATTCAAGTTATTTTTTAGCCAAAAATTGATTTAGTCAATACGGTTAGAAGAGTTGGATCATATATTATGTATTAACTCAATGTCGAAAACTCACTCAGGTTGAATTGAACTTAGAGAAGCAGATCTATGCTAGTTCCGAGGATAATTTGTAACTCGACATAGGACAACCAACTATATAGCTTCACTACTAACTTGATTGTATAAATTGTTTGATGAACGAACAACGTGCGTGTTGTTGCCCTGCACGTGTCGTGCCAAGGGGGACCTATCCTTTTAACATATCACAACATGGCCTTAAATAGTTTTTTAGTCCAGACAAGATTTGATGTTTAGTACTCCACTGCACACGCCCAATGCGTGCGAGCATGTTTCTACCAGGTGGGCTCGCACACCCCTTGAATCTGGCTTGTCGGGCTAGCACTCGCTAACAAGCTCTTGTTGAACACCATAGAGAGAAAGTGTCTGCATAACATCATGACGCACATAAATGTGAAAAATCATAAGTTGTAATGCAAGTATCTCGATTGACATGACACACTAATATACATGAGTTCCTCATAGCGTAATCTATGATATAAGACAAACCTCCATTTATCTAGAACATAATAAATCTATGAATTTTTTTCTTTCATAATTCATGTACATTAAATAATATGTAACATAGCTTTCATGGCATGGTCTACGGAGGTTTATGGATTATAGATTGTCGATTCCATATCAACTTTAGGTTGGGGTTTATGCCCTCAAGCCTCGTAATAATTATTGAATTTCTAATAATAATTTTTATTCTTTTATTTTTAATTTAATTGTTATCCATTGTATGAAAATCCAAGGTTATTAATGTAATCTTGAACAGTATGTGGTTGACATACAAGAGAATCGTGTTCAAGTAATAACCTAAAGGGTCTATAGTATATGGATAAGGTTGGGTGCCTTATCCTAGTAAAACTATTGATACGGCCTACTTTGTAATCGTTACAAATGATTTGATCCAAATCGTTCATGTGTAGACATGTAAGTGGGGGTATCCTATACAATGAGTTTGTATAAGCCTGGACCAAGAAATATTTAATCACTCCTTATAAATCCGTTAATTGAGAAGATAAATATTTCACATGATGATCATATGCGACTCGATCTTAATTCTGAGTGAGTTATGAACTCCTGCCTGTGAGAGTTTGCCCTTTAATTTACATGGGTGAGAATGACTCTTTTAGCCGATTCAATATGCCTACCATTTTGGGGACTTGACCAAATAGGGAGTTTGGAACATAATATCATGAGATGGAATTCACTCCTTTCCATATAAGGAAAGTAGATGAGTTGTTCTTTTAAGTACTGATTTTGGGACTTGAACAATGGGCTCCACCCTCTCATTGGCCCGAGAGGGACTTGGTCTATGATTGGATTATAAACAAATTGTTGATTAGAAAATCAGTTGTACTTGTAAAAGATGTAATTACAAGGGTAAAACAAACTTTTGACCCAGCTGTAATTATGAACAACTTGGGAAGGATCGACTTGCTTGTAATGATTATATCAATGGACATAACTTGTCCTACATTGCATAAGAGTGCAACTCTAAATCTATAGTGGGATGACCTATAGTTAATAATGAAAATTGATTAATTAAAGAGTTTAATTAATTAATTTTATATCATTGGAACTTATAATCCGTAGGTCCATTTGCTAGCTCATAGTAAAGTTAAAAGATTCAATTTATTTGAAAGAAAATTTGAAGTTTTCAAATTGATATTTAATATATTAGATACATTAAATATAAAGGATAAAATAAATTTAAATGAGAAAATAAATTTAATAATGTCAAATTAATATTTAATATATTAGATATATTAAATAAACAAAGAAAATATATTTAATTTTAAGTGTTCAAATTAATTTTTAATATATTAGATATGTTAAATATATATAGATAAAAATATATTAATTTGAACCTTTGTATAAAATATTATATCATAATATATTAGATATGCAAATATATTATTTGGCAAAGATTCTCCTAGAGTTCCTATAAATAGGACCCTCGGGTTGAGCCAAAGACATACGAATCTCTCCCACTTCCTCTTAAGAATGAAACTATATCTATAGAGAATTTTTGAAACTCTTCCTCCCCAATCCTTTACGGATTTTCTTTTAATAGGCTCCCACAAGCCTTGACCTTGTGTTGGAGTCATAGCAAGGAAGATCTTGTGGAATGTTGAAGAGCCTTTACATGGTTGGAATACTTCAAAGTGTCCTATTGCTCTCGTTTTAATTCTTAACCAAACAATATTGCTCTCGTTTTAATTCTTAACCAAACAATAAATCCAAATGTTCTTTTAGAGGCTGCAGTGACTGTCATATACTCTGTTTCGATAGTAAACAATAAAATAGTAGTCTGTAATATTGAAAGCCGATAAACAGGTCCACCAACCATAGCGAACAGATAACTAGTAGTGGATCGACGCTTATTAATCTCCACTTATCTCTTGGAAAAAATTGACATGTCATCAATATAAAAGATCAAATTGATGAACAAACCATCATCATGCGGTCTTCAAAATATCTTTCTTGCTACCGTCAATCAAATAAAATTTAAAACATAAAAATGTAATATTTTAAATAAATATACTCCAAAAGGAAAATTAACAACCTGGAAACCAATTTGATAATTAACACAATGGTTATAAAAAAAACAATAAACAAAAATTAAAAATTGAATCAACACATTACTTTTGAAAACTTTGAAAACACCATTTAGAAATTTCTAAGAAAAATGACAATTGTGGACCTAAGAATTTATTACCAAAAAAATTTCAAACAATTCGTTTATTGTTTTTTTCTAACAATAAAATGTTAATTTTACGGTTTATAGAAAACCCTACCATAATCGATACGAACCAAGAGACATCAATCGAAGAAAATACGGTTGAAATTATCAAAAGATATTTCAATTCATGCCACATCGGAGAAGAATGAAGTTTCTGTTACGAACAGAGAGAGAAAACGGAGAAGATCAAAAGAATGGGGCGAAATCTCACGTTCTATTGGAGAATAAAATTGGTATTATATAGGGTTACAGACTACCTCAAAAATAAATCAAATCAAATCCGACTAAATCTAACTAAATCAAATCTAATTCAAATAACTAAATCAAATCTAACCCAAATAATTAAATCAAATCAACTTAACCATTTCTCCCCAGTTTATATCTACGACTTCATCACAGATTTCCAATAGTCCTCTTCCCATCTTACTCCAATCTTCTTTCCGCCCTCACGTAACTTCATCAATTCCCATGTGTCATTTATGTTTATTGTTTTTCCAGATCCATGGCTTGCCTCCATTTCTCACTCTTCCATGCATCTTCAAAGTTTACAAAGTTTACAGGATCACTAGTGGTAAACATGGCCGAGTGAGCTTCATCATCTTCTTCACAAAAATCTTCTCCTATTGCATAGTCTCTCATCCAAACTAGTGGTCTCCTATTCCTTGCCTTATTCGAGCTAGGAGAGCTTGCTTCAGCCAAAGAGCTAGAGGAAATCTTTTCTTCTGCAGTATTTTCATATGCAGCTTCTATATCATAGAGTCGGTAAGCTTTTGACTCTTCACTAACTCCCAGCAAAACACACCTCAAACTCTTATCATCTAGCTTAGTTCTCCGAGCTGCCTCCTTCCGCTGCAGCTCCAGACCTAATCGTCGCTGAGCTTCTTCTACCTTTCTCCTATTCTCTTCCAGCATTTTATCTAGCTCTTCCCTCTCTTTTCATGCTTGTACTTCTTTTTGTCTTGCAGCAGAGCGACTTCCTTCTCTTTCTGTTATAAATTTTGGGTAGATTAAAATTTAGCGTAATTTAGAGTTATTGTATTTCATTAATATATTTTAACACTTTTTATTTACTTTAGTAACCATTACGTAATGGTTAATTATGACCATAAAAAATGAATGTTACCACTCTTGGAATGTCTTTAATAGTTTCATTTTTAGGCGCCATGTATGTTGTATTTGTAAGTAGACTTGGAAAATATAGTAAAAGGAGCATTTGTGCTTTCTTTAGCCAATGACTAAGTTTCTTTGGAATTTTATGTAGTCTAGGTTGCAGGTAGAATCATTCAAGCTCGACATGATCAATCTTGCTTGTGGAGCGATTCGAATCTCAAACAAGTGTTCTTGCATTGAGATATTTGATCAACAAGAATTATTCAAGTTAGACATGATCGATCTTGCTTGTGGAGTGATTCAAATCTCAACACAATGTTCTTGCCTTGAGATATTCGATCAACAACGTAATCCGAATCTTACTCCCCTTGTAGTGATTCCTTATCATATCATTTGGTATCAGAGCTTCAGGCTTAAGATCAGATATATGTTTCCTTTGCGTTTTTTTTTTCTCAATTTGATTTTTATTTATTTTTATCTTTTTAGTTTTGAATCGACCCAGAGTTTAAAATCGAATCTTGGCTCTATTGAAAATTTTGAGATATGAGAATGAGAGCTTCATTTGTGTAAATGAGTGTAAACAGAGTGACCTAAAATTCGTTAAGTGTATACTCACGAGAGAGTGTTGTGAGGTCTTTTATATTTCCATAACTTATTTTTTGCAGCAAGGTTTCACAAATAGATTCCGTAATAGCCCAAAACAATAAAAATAAATAAACCAATAAAAAAATTATAAAAAAAATATACGTCAAAATAATAATAATAATAATAATAATAATTCATAAATAAATAACTAAAAAAGATTATTTAAAAAAAAAAAAAAAAAAACCTACCCACCTCTCTCCACTCACATCTCATCCCAACCCCATCCTCTCTCCTCAACCCACACAATAGGACCGTTGGTCCAAAAATAAACTGAAAAAATGTCTACAAAGTAAAATGGCTTTCAAGTATGCAGATTTCAAGTATGCAGATTTGTTGGAGAGAGATTTTGGTCTATTATTACAGTAAAATCATCTCTGATTTTCTTTTCTGTATTCTTATGTTTATAAGAAATTAATTTAGGATCAAATTTCTTTGATTCATCCAATATTTTTCCTATCCAATTAATTAATTTTTTGATTAATTAAATTTGGATCATCTAATAATCAGATCTCATTCTCCTGTCCAATTAATTAATTTTTTTATTAATTAAATTTTTGTTGGCGGTTAATGCATAAGATTGCAAAAATCCATTAAAATTGGCCAATAATATAAAAAATGAAAATCTATGAGAGAGATTTGGGAAACAAAATTTTAATATAAAATCGAAACAGACAACAAGGAAAATAACATTATATATATATAACATTTCAAAACTTTTTAACAATGGAGCAAGGTAAATTAAAGAAATAATTTCATAGAGTTCAAACTTGAAACTAATGTCATGGAATCACATCGGTTGACTTGGATTTCAAAGGACGTAATCGAACTTTCATTAAGGATATATTCGTGACAACAACTTAAGCTAACCAGGTAAGTGGCCTTACTATCGACATGGTTATATTTGATGTTGACACGTGTCATGTCGTTCTGCACGTGTCATATATTGATATATGTGAATTGTTTGTGGATCGATATGCTTATGATATGTTATAATATGTGAATTGTATGACAATAATCACGGTACGATGTGCTCAATGATATGTTTGAGACAGGATACGAGAAGGATGCACAAAACGAAATGTAACGACAGGAGTAAGATACGTTCATGAAACGTTAAGGTTAGGTTACATACCGAAGTGCTATGGATATGAGATTTTGATAAAAGAATACGGTTAGGTTATGGATAGAAAGGGATAGGTTTGTGATAGATTGATAGAACAATAGCGTTTGGATACGTTCCTGTGATGATATGACTAAGGTACGTTCATGTAAAGATATGACTATTATAGGTATAAGAACGTTAAGACTATGATAAGTTAGGGAACGATATGACGACGAAGTGTTTACGCTGTGATATGATTATGATACGACATGTGAATGACGGATATAAATATGTTGTCATATGATATGAAATATGTTATGGTACGAGATATGTGATAAATTGACATGTTTATGATATGATATATTGTGATACAATATGTTATGGTATGATATGTATATGATGAAATGTTATGTTAAAAGCATGAGACGTTATGTTATGTCTCCTAAATTGTGTGTATACAGCATGATATGAATGACATGAAATCACGATAAATGGCATAAAATATAACTCTGTTAGAATTATGTATGATATGAGAACTAAAGAATGAGAAACGATATGATATGAATGATGAACGATATGTGAAATGATATGATATGTACAGAACGCTAGCGGGGTTGTATTAAATGATAATGAAAACGGAAAAATGTTGGGACCTCATGCATTATGTGTGCTCATGCATTGGGGGATACCCCTATACCATCACGAGGGTATGGACGCGTACATCCACTAGGCAGGTGAAGTATCATTATATTTTACATAATGCTGCCATGACGGTTACTAATTCTAATGGGTGTTGGCAGAAGGAGAGCTACCAGAGAAGGCTCGTCCGACAAGAAAAGGGGCTCAGCGGTGTGCGAACTGTCTGGTGAGCCCATACCCGCACGTATGGGCTGTGTGTAGAGTATATGGTACACATCCAAATTGCCCATTAGAATAGTGCCGTAGGAAAAATAGATTGATATGATAGGTCCTGTCATTGCATTCGCATGTTCTTGCATTAAACCCCTAATAGTGGAGTCACTTGCTAAGTATTTCTTAAAATATTCAAGACACGTGCTACCTCTATTTCAGGTTAAGGCAAGGCATTCTTGTACGGCTGACGACTGCATCGCAACTCAAGACTATGGCACATGCATAGGGTAGTCGTATTATTTTCTTAGACTTAGGCTAGAATATGATGTTTTTTATTTAAACGTTTATTTATTTTATTTAGTCTTTTATTGTGTCATTTTTAAAAGTGTTTTCAAACACGTAAGTCCATGACAGTGTTTTAAGCTAAAGTGTTATGTTTTATGAAGTCGTATTATTTTCAGGTTATGTTTTATGAAAGTTTAAATGAAGTATTTCCGAATTCAATGTTTATGATATGGAAACGACCTTAAATTAAGTAGAAAATTTCGGGTCGTTACGGATTCGAGGACGAATCTTCTTGAAGAAGTGGATAATGAAATGAACCAAGAGACATCAATCATACAATATACTTCAATGAAGATGTGAAGAAAATACTATTTTAATTATCAAAAGATATTTCAATTCATGCCACATTGAAAAAAAATGAAGTTTCATGTTATAAATTTTGGGTGAATTACAATTTAGTTTAGAATTATTGTATTTCATTAATATATTTTAAGACTTTTTATTTACTTTAGGTTACAATTACATAATGGTTAATTATAACCATAAAGTATGAATGTTACAACTCTTGGAATGCCTTTAATAGTTTCATTTTGAGTCTATATAAAGCCATGTATGTTGTATTTGTAAGTAGACTTGGAAAATATAGTAAAATGAGCATTTGTACTTTCTTTAGTTAATGGCTAAATTTCTTTGCAATTCTATGTAGTTTAGGTGTCATGTAGAATCATCTGACATGATCAATCTTGCTTGTGGAGTGATTCGAATCTCAAACAAGTGTTCTTGCGTTGAGATATTTGATCAACAAGAATCATTTAAGCTAGACATGATCGATCTTGCTTGTGGACTGATTCGAATCGCAAACAATATTCTTGCCTTCAAATATTCGATCAACAAGGTAATCCGAATCTTACTCCCCTTGTAGTGATTCCTTATAATATCATTTGGTATCAGAGCTTCAGGCTTAAGATCATATATATGTTTCCTTTGTATTTTTTTTTATCAATTTGATTTATTTATTTTTATCTGTTTAGTTTTTAATCGACCTAGAGTTTAAAATCGAATCTTGGCTCTATTGAAAATTTTGAGAGGTGAGAATGAGAGCTTCATTTGTGTAAATGAGTTTAAACCGAGTGTCCCACAATTCCTTGAGTGTATACTCATGAGAGAGTGTTGTGAGGTCCTTTGTATTTCCGTAACTTCTTTTTTGTAGCAATATTTCACAAATAGATTCGAGGATGAATCCTCTTGAAGAAGTGGAGAATGATATGAACAAGAGACATCAATCATACAATATACTTCAATGAAGATGTGAAGAAAATACTGTTCAAATTATCAAAAGATATTTCAATTCATGCCACATCGAAGAGAAATGAAGTTTCATGTTATAAATTTTGGGTAGATTACAATTTAGAATAATTTAGAGTTATTGTATTTCATTAATATATTTTAAGACTTTTTATTTACTTTATGTTACAATTACATAATGGTTAGTTATGGCCATAAAGTAGGAATGTTACACCTCTTGGAATAACTTTATAGTTCCTTTTTAGGCTATATAAAGTCATGTATGTTGTATTTGTAAGTAGACTTAGAAAATATAGTAAAAGAAGCATTTGTGTTGTCTTTAGCCAATGGCTAATTTTTTTTGCAATTCTATGTAGTTTAGGTTGCATGTAGAATCATTCAAGCTCGACATGATCAATCTTGCTTGTGAAGTGATTCGAATCTCAAACAAGTATTTTTGCATTGAGATATTTGATCAACAAGAATCATTCAGGCTAAACATGATCGATCTTACTTGTTGAGTGATTCGAATCTCAAACAATGTTCTTGCCTTGAGATATTCGATCAACAAGGTAATCCGAATCTTATTCCCCATATAGTAATTCCTTATCATATCATTTGGTATCATTTGGTACTCATACTTGTTTGGGTCCTAAAAAGTTAGTCTTCAAGAATTTAGGAATCATGTTTGCATCTATATTAAAGACCTTGTATTTAGAGAGGTAACAAGAATAATTTTTATGTCCACACTTACCACGTGAGAAACAAACACATCATGCAGAAATTTATTTCTTGGACTAAGTTTATGTATTCTATTTTCAATACAAAAATTATTTCTTAAAACATTATTAAATTTTATATTTTGAGAAAATTTTCTTCTTAAAGAAATGTTTTTAGAATTTTTCAAAGGTCTAATATGACATTCAACACTACAATAATGACATAGCTTAATCCTCTTTTACCACCATAAGGCTTACCTGCTTCCATTATTTTATCTAATTTTTTAGTACCTATAGTTAACTTTTTAATCTTCAGCTTTACCAGTTCTAGCATAATATTTAATTCATTTTCTTTAAATAATTTAATTAACTTATCTTTTTCACAATTCAGACTCAAGAAATTTAACTTATCAATTAATGCATTTTTCTCCTCATAATCAAATACATGCTTTTCACAAACTATATCAGATTTTACAATTTTATGATTATTCTCTTTTAAACAAAAAATCTCATTTAATAAAAACTTATTTTTAATTATTGAAGCCTTATATGTCTTTTGGAGCAACATACTTTGAACTAAATTTTTCTAAATCAAGTTGTATCTCCTCAAAAACTTTAAATAATTCAAAGAAAGAGATTAAAAAATTTGCTACTTCTTATCACTTGCACTTTCATCACTATCATCCCAAGAAGCCTTCATAACATATTCCTTCATAACATATTGAATTTCTTCTTTGATTTTTTAGATGATTTGAGAAGAGCACAATCCTGTCTTATATGACCCGACTTTTTACATTCATAACATATTATCTCATCATGTTTGCTCTATTAACCTTTTTGGTGGGTGAAATATTTCCTAAATTGTTTCTTCCTTTTGATGAAATTTTTATACTTACGTGTGAAGTAGGGAACATCATCTTCATCAAGGGTTTTCTAATCGTCGGAGTCAACTTCCAATGTGATGGACTTTAGGGCTATACTTTTCTCCTTTTTGAATTACTCTTCCATGCGCTCGTTCTCTTCCATGCGCTCCTTCATGGTAATCTCATGTGTCATGAGAGAACCGACGCTCCTTCATGGTAATCTCATGTGTCATGAGAGAACCGACAAGTTCATCTAAGGAAGCTTTGTAAGATCATTTGCTTCTTGAATTGCCGTCACTTTTGCTTCCTAATTTTTAAGTAGAGACCTAAGAATTTTCTTAGGTTTTCGGGAGTAGATATATACTTTTCCAAGATTTTTCAAAACATTTAGAATATTATTAAATCTAGAAAACATTCACCTATAGATTCATTTGCATCCATTTTAAATAGTTAATAACATGCTAATCTTTGTTTCTATAACTTGATTTGTTTTCTCGTAAGTTATTTCAAGTGTTTTCCAACATTCATATGTTGAAATCACATGGATACTCTATTAAATTCATTGTTATGTAGGACACAATAAAAACAGTTTACAACAACAGAAGAACATTTTTTTTCATATCACTCCATATTTATTGGAATGTAAGGGGCCTTTACTAACATTCAACCATAATTGATAATCAATCGATTGCAAATAAATTTTCATTCCAGCTTTCCAATAAGTATAATTTGTTCCATCACAAAAACTATTTTTTTTCAATAAGTATAATTTGTTCCATCACAAAAACTGTTTTTTTCCAATAAGTATAATTTGTTCCATCACAAAAACTGTTTTTTTCCAATAAGTATAATTTGTTCCATCACAAAAACTGTTTTTTTCCAATAAGTATAATTTGTTCCATCACAAAAACTGTTTTTAACACATAGGTTTGCCATAAGCCCTAAAAATGAGTTTTTAACACGGTTTGCCATAAGCCCTAAAAATGAATTTTTAACACGGTTTGCCATAAGCCCTAAAAATGAGTTTTTAACACGTAGGTTTGCATAAGCCCTAAAAATGAGTTTTTAACACGTAGGTTTGCATAAGCCCTAAAAATGAGTTTTTAACACGTAGGTTTGCATAAGCCCTAAAAATGAGTTTTTAACACGTAGGTTTGCATAAGCCCTAAAAATAAAGTTTATATAAAAAATCTATAAGATCAACTGGTTGAAGTGAATAGGTTTTAACAACAAAATTATTTAAACATGATTAATTTTTCTAATTATTAAGTTTTTTTTTTAAAATAAACCAAATATGATAATTAATATAGTAAAATAATTCAAGAAATAACAATGAACAATTATAAAAGAAACTTAGAACAGGCAATAAATCTTAATAACAATTTTGAATTTAAATAAGAAAGAGTTAGAAAATATAACACTATTGTTTTAAATTGGTTCGATCAAACTTGACCTACTACACTCCCCAAGCGCCTCTTGGAAATTTGAATAAATCTTTCTCGACTTTTTGTTCGGATTAGAGCCCAACCGCTACACTGCGCTTTTTACGAGTTCAAGAGCAAATTCAATCATTTCCACGGCTCAGGATCAATCGGTACAATTGTCTAAATTTTATATAAACACACCACAACGGTTTAAAAGAGTAGATTTACAATTTGATCACTCACCTCACAACTATTTCCTCACAAAACAATAAACATCTCTCAAGAATAAGATGAACAAGAAATAAAATTGGAAGCTTCGAGAGAGCAACAATGGAGGCTTTAGAAAAATTTAGATTGAAGAAATAATAGAAGTTGTGTGCAGTGTTCTGAAAAATATGAAGAAAGATGAGCTTAAATAGTGAACCGGTTGTAAAAATAGGAATTAGATATGGACCACTAAAAAGTGAACGGAAAGGTGGACCACTCAAAATATATATTTTTTTAATTTATCGTGAAAAAAGGTGGACCACTTATTTATATATATATATATATTTTTTAAATAAATATTAAAACATTTAAAATTCATTTTTATTATCTATATTTTTTTAAATGTAATAATATAATAAAAAAAATATTAATGAAAATAATACGGTGTATTTTTTTAATTCAAATAATTTTATTTCAAAGTAATTGAAAACTCTACCGTTCCAAAGTTATAAGTGTCATACTTTGATTGGTCCATGATGTCAATTTTGCAGGCACATCATCACGTCGGGTACCTTGTTTCGACTGAAATTTCTTCGTTTTAGCTCTGATTTGAGTGATTGAAAAGACATTGAAATCGTTATTCCCAACCTTACACGGTGGACAATTCAAAATACTGATAATTGTTAATAATTGAGTGTAGGTTTGCTATAATCAAAACATCAATTAATTAATTAATTAAAATTAATTAATTTGAGATTAAGGGCCAAAAAGGCCAACACCTGCGGTCTCACGCACTCTTGACAAAGCAGGGTTGATTCCGACGCTTGTTATCACTGTGGCAAGGTGGCCATAGAAAGGCAGATTGTCCTCACAAGAGACTTCGAGAAGGCAACAAAGCCTCTAGATCAAGTCAACAAGGACAATAAAGCGGGCAAGACAGGTACGTTTCCACACATTTGGTAATGTCTATTACTTTTATGATAAGCATGTATAGGGTTAGAGCCTTTAGGATACAAATTGTTGATGCCACTCCATCTGGAGGAATGTTAGTAGTAAGGGAGCAAAAAGAAGCCTATGGGGTATAGTAATTGGTAGGACACTCAAGGTACCACTAATCGTTGTAAACAGGAGCAGCTTCGACGTAATATGGAGCTTAGGTTTGATTGTGGAGTGTCATGAGGTTATAGGTCTGAGAGTTTAAAAGGGGCATATATATACCGCCATAAAACTTCATTTTTATGGAAATTTTTAGAAAAGCTTTAAAGAGGAGAAAAGAATTAGAAGTTTAATCTAATGGCAATGCAACCCTATCTTAATGGAAAATCTATGGACAGGAAAACCCATCGAAAATTGGCAAAGAAGTCTAAAAGCTTTAAGCCGAGGAAGAGGTGGAGGAGGTCGTCGCTTTCCTGCAACCACAAAGAACAAAGAAGGAGAGACACGGGGAAGAAGAAGGAAAGAGCTCGCCTATTCGGCCAAACCGACCCAAGTAACCTGACCTGCCTTTCTCCAACCCAAGCTGACCCGACAGGTGTTGAATCAAATCGCTTAGTTAAACCCCCGCCCTGTCTAGTTGACTCCGACCCACTTCCCAAACCCGACCCAAAGGTAAGCATGATCCAAGATCCAGAGACCCAATTCTCGCAAATTGCACAATTTGACTCGATTTCTAACCCAATTTCTATGGTTATGATATTTTTTCTTAATGTAGGACCTGATTGAGGTTTTTTGAAGGAATTGAAAAATTTATAAGACCCGAAACAAGCTCGAGAAGTCTACAACAAGTAAGTAACCACATGGAGTAAGAGTCTAAAAAATACTTGTAGGAGTCAGTTTGGAAAGTAGGCAAACGATCTAGCATACTTAGGGGTTGGTTAAATTTAGTTTTCATGTGAGTTGTACTTTGATAACGCAAATGGTTATACCTTGATTATAGTTATGGTCATATAGCTTCCACTTGCATGAATGTGAAATCTCTGATAGGCGTTTGGATTTATGTGCTTCCTAGTATGTTGAAGTAGATTGTTATTACTTGATTAGCATGATGAGTATGTTGTATGCCTTGATAATTTGTTCTGCATTGATTTTGGGTTTGGATAGCCCACTATTGCTCATTTGTGAGTTGAACCATTTTCTATGTACTAGATAACGTGAATTATGAATTTCATTGATTATGAGTTACCGTTTTGTTTTTAGCTGTCACCCTATAGGGGATATGGGTGGCCATAGTAAGTATACTACTATACTACTGCGTTAGGGATGCCTAGTGGGGAGAGCCATGACCTTTTTACTGATCCAGCCTGAGTGGCTTAGTGACAGGTAGTTTACTGTTCTAACCTGAAAAGACTGTTCCTAAGATAGGTACTTTTTACTAATCTAAACCCGATGGGAGTGTAAGATAGGTAGTTTACTGACCCAGCCCCACGGGGCGTAGTGGAAGGTAGTTACTGATCTCATATACAGGAAGTTGATGTCAAGCACCACTTGGGAGAATCCACTGATTCGAGCTCAGTAGGTAGATAGGTATGGAAAATCCATATCAATGAGAATCCATGGGTCTTCTGTTGAGACCGCAGTAGATTTTGTTAGAGACAGTTTCGAGTACATAGGCTAAGACTTTGTGTATAGGATTAAGTCCGATAAGAGCCTACAAGTAGATTGCTTTTATTTCTCGGGTGAAAATATGCCTTACCACTTTATTAAAAAAATGAAGAGCATGATTTTGTTTTGTTTTGTTTTTTTTATTTTTTTATTTAGAAATCTCTGCTAAAGCCGGAAATCAAATCATATGTACTAAATTTCTTGGAATATCACTTAAAAGAATATTCAAATCGATCTACAAATCTTCACATTCATCCTTTTGGCATTATGGAGGTCCACATGAAAAAGAAAAAAAATCACCGTTTGAAGAGACCATCCCCATCTCGGTAAGAAAAAAATTCAAATTCTCTATTCTTCGCAATTCCATCAATTTGGTTCTCATTCTATCAATTTGGGTTAGGAAATTAAATATCAAAATTATCTATATGAATTTTAAATGGCACACGTCATCATACTTACTACAATTCATCAAACCAAGCCAATAGTAGAACCAATTACTTAGTTGGTCTAGGTTGGACTTACTAATTATTCTTGGTACTAGCTTGAATCCACTGCTCCTCAATGATCGATTCAACTTTAGGTCTATCATCTTTGGACGCTATCTCATCTCGACCAACAATCAGTGAACACGTGAAAAACAAATATAGAATGGGACTGAGTATAAGAATTTTTTTATTTTAAGTAGTCATGCTCTTCTTTCTCAATTTTTTATCCATAATTTAATATTTTTTAAGTACTCCTAGTCCCCTAAGAGTCAAATTTGCAAGCATGAACAAACTCGAACATGAATTTGAAGGGAATGAACTCTTCATCCACGTAGCGGAAGCATTGGGAACCGTTTTGAAATTTATTAAGAATAAAAAAAAAACAATAAATTCGAGTATAAGAACTCTACCTTTATAGAAACTCTAGCTTGCAAGACTTGTTGGAGTATTCCAACCAGGTAGAAGTTCTTCAACATTCCACAAGATCTTTCTTACTATGACTCGAACACAAGGTCAAGGCTTGTGGGAGCCTCTTGAAAGAAAATCCCAAAGGAATTTGAGAAGAAGAAAAAGTTTTGAGAATTCTCTAGAGATGTAATTTCATTCTCTAGAGAAAGTGGAAGAGATTGATATCTTTTGGCTCAACTCGAGGGTCCTATTTGTAGGGACTCTTGGAGAATCTTTGCCAAATAATGTATTTACATATTTAATATATTAGGATATAATACCTCATACAAATCATATTTAAATATTATAAGATATCCTAATATATATTTAATTAATTTGAATCTAATTCAAATTTCAAATATATTTTTATTTAATGTATCAAAATACATTAATTGATTTAGTATTTAATTATATCAAATACCATAAATATATTTTTCAATTTTAATATATCTAATATATTAAATATTAATTTGAAGGACTTCAAATTAATATATTTTTTCACATTTATATTTAACATATCTAATATATTAAATATTAATTTGAACCCTTCAAATTAAATATATTTTCTATATTTATTTTATATATCTAATATATTAAATATTAATTTGACATTTTAAATTAAATTTATTTTCTCCTTTGTATTTAATATATCTAATATATTAAATATCAATGTGAATACTTCAAATTTTCTTTCAAATAAATGGAACCTTTTAGCGTTTTTATGAACCAGCAAGAGGACCTTATAGACCTACAGATTATAAACTCCAATGATATAAAATTAATTAATTAAACTCTTTAATTAATCAATTTCCGTTCATTAACTATAGGCCACTCCACTATAGACCTAGAGTTGCACTCTTATGCACTGTAGGACAAGTTATGTCCATTGATATAATCGTTACAAGCAAGTCGATCTTTCACGAGTTGTTCATAATTACAGTTGAGTCAAAAGTCTGTTTTACCCCTGTAATTACATCTTTCACCCTAAGTACAACCGATTCTCTAATGAACAATTTGTTAATGATCCAATCATAAACCAAGTCCCTCTCGGGCAAATGAGAGGGTGGGGCCTCATTGTTCAAGTCCCGAAATCGAAGATTATAAGAATCACGGTGTTTCAAATGGACCTATTGCCAAGAAGATTAGAAAAATGTCAAGAAGATTCAATCAAAAATATCAACAATAGGTTTCAAACCTATGCGGGCAAAGCTTAATTGATTTAAAGTCTGTCTTCTTAGCCACTCAAGCACATCAACATTGGATAGAAAGAATTATTTTTAATTGGATAAATTATGTAAAAGTCAAATGGTCAATTTGACTTTGGGAGATTAAAGGGGATCGGGAATAAATTAAAACCTTATAAGCTCCAATGGCTCAATGATAGTGGAACAATGAAGGTAGTTTCCCAAGCTTTAATATCTTATACTTTGGGAAAATATAAAGGTGAAGTTCTTTGTGATGTATTACCAATGCATGCGGGAGACATATTGCTTGGCCGACCATGACAATTTGAAAGAAGGGTCATGTATGATGGCTATTTGAATAGGTATTCTTTTGTAAAAGATGGTAGAAAAACCACTCTTGTACCTTTGAGTTCTGCAAATGTATTTGCTGATCAATTAAAGTTGGAGGAAAGAAAGAAAGAGTTTGAGGAAAAAGAGTTGAAAGAAAAACAAGAGTGGAGTGAAAAAATAGAGAAAAGCAGAGAGAAAAAAAAAGGTAAAAAGAAGAATGAAAAAAGAGATGAAATTGAAGAAGAAAGAAAGAAAAAGAGTTGTTTGGCTAGTGTTGGAGAGGTGAGAAGGTTTTCACAAAAATCAATCTTTATACTTCTGTACAAGGAAGGATGTTTGGTGTGAAAAAATAGAGAAAAGCAGAGAGAGAAAAAAAAAGGTAAAAAGAAGAATGAAAAAAGAGATGAAATTGAAGAAGAAAGAAAGAAAAAGAGTTGTTTGGCTAGTGTTGGAGAGGTGAGAAGGTTTTCACAAAAATCAATCTTTATACTTCTGTACAAGGAAGGATGTTTGGTCTCTAACTATAACAACATGGCTTTGACTAGTGTGTTTCAATCTCTTTTACAACAACTTGAGCGAGCCATTGGAGCTTGTAAGGTTTAGGATCAACATGTTGAAAGCCTAGTGTGTTTCAATCTCTTTTACAAAAACTTGAGCCATTGGAGCTTGTAAGGTTTAGGATGATCTTGAGTTGGAATTTGCAACCTTTTGATCAACATGGTTGTTGATGTGCAACTTCCACTATCAATGACAAGACTACAAGCAATCCCTGTTTCAAACCTATGCGGGCAAAGCTTAATTGATTTAAAGTCTGTCTCCTTAGCCAGTCAAGCACATCAACATTAGATGGAAAGAATTATTTTTAATTTGATAAATTATGTAAAAGTCAAATAGTCAATTTGACTTTGTCTTTTGAGGAGATTAAAGGGGATCGAGAATAAATCTCGGCCACAAATGTCTTTTGTCGGGAGACTATAAATACCCACAATATGTTATGTAAAAATCAGATTGGTTAATGAATATAATTCAGATCTCAATGAGACGTTTCCCTTAGAAATTCGAGCATCAATTTTGCCATTTCTAAGTTTCAAGCAATTCTTTTGCTAGAATTGCATCTGAGCCCTTCAATCAAGCCTTGATCAAGTTCGATTGTGGAGTGACTCAATTTAGAACAATGTTTCCAAATCTTGCTTCTAAATCTTCGATCGTAAAGAGGTAATCTAATTCTAGCCTTATCTCTTGGTTGATATAAATTTCGTATAAGGAGGTGTTAATTACTTTGATTCAAGGGTTCTTGCTTCAACAAAAGCTTGGATCGTTGGGTTGAGGATTAGGGTTGCCTTATCAATCAGTACTTAAAGAACAACTCATCTACTTTCCTTATATGGAAAGTACTGAATTCCATCTCATGATATTAAGTTCCCAACTCCCTATTTGATCAAGTCCCCAAAATGGTAGGCATATTGAATCGGCTAACAAAGCCATTCTCACCCATGTAAGTTAAAGGACAAGCTCTCACACGCAGGAGTTCATAACTCACTCAGGATTAAAATCGAGTCACATATGATCATCATGTGAAATATTAATCTTCTCAATTAACGGATTTATAAAGAGAGATTAAATATTTCTTGGTCCAGTCTTATACAAACTCATTGTATAGGATACCCCCACTTGCATGAGACATGAACGATTTTGATCAAATCATTTGTAACGATTACAAAGTGGGCTGTATCAATAGTGTTACCAAGAAAAGGCACCCAACCTTATCCATATACTATAGACTCTTTAGGTCATTACTTGAACACGATCCTCTTGTATGTCAGCCACATACGGTTCAAGATTACATTAATAACCTTGGATTTTCATATAATGGATAACAACTAAATTACAAATAAAATAATAAAAATTATTGTTAAAAACTAAATAATTAATTACGAGGCTTTAGGGCATAAATTTCAACCGAATTAGCAAGAGCCTTAGCCGTTTTGACATGTTTTCATGAGTAATCAAGTTTATTTTTTTCCTTCCATCTATTATTTTTATGTAGAGATTCTTGATTATATATAATCAAGTTTTTTTTTCCCTTAAATCTATTATTTTTTATGTAGAGAAACTTTCTCAAATTAGCACTTATTTAAAAGTTCAAATTTGTAAGATTTTATTTAAGGTCTAAAGGCGGAATTTGAAGATTAGGTAGAAGGAGAAAATGTTTATAAAAATCATTGAAACTTCAAAAAATAAAAAAGTAATAAAATTAAGAAAATCCGTAAAAGTCAACTCCAAGGAGTAGAATGGTCATTATAACCCTCTTTTTTTCTAACACAAGATTTGTAAGATCCTTAGTCGGAATTATGAAGACGGAATTATGAAGTAAGAATAAAAAAAAAGGAAAAAAGAAAAAGAAAAAGGGGAGGGTTAGTCTTTTAAGAGGTTGGAAGAGAGAGAAAATAAAAATCTACACCAAACAATTACTTGGAGTCTAATTTGATTGATAACTATTCATAAGAATTGTTTAATGGATTGAAGAGGATAAATCTCGGCATTTGAATTGTTGAAAACCCTCAAGAAATGAGGAAGATAGAGATATAAGAATTTCAATTTTTTAGTCGGGATAGATGTAAGAGATTTTCTTAGAATTAAGTTTTGAATTTTTATTATATTTTTCTTAAGAGAATTTTACACCAACTTTGTGAAGAAGACAAAAGTTGAATAAGACAAGAAGGCGGAGTTTTGATAAACCACAAGAAAGGGTAAAAATATGGTTTTCTACCGACATTGAACATATGTATTTCCTTAGGTAGTTGATTAAAAATTAGGAAAAAAAATCTCTGTGAATAAACACATAAAAAACCTACCACTTTTGCGAAAGAATTAAGTTGAATCGAGCTACGTATAAAAGGATTGCAACACGTGTCAAGCGACGAGTGAATGAGCGCAACTGACAAGGATTGCAACACATTTTAGCGTTGGCCAGGTCATGTGTCAGCTAGCTGGAGGGGAGACGCATCTGGCAAGGGACGCGACACGTGTCACGTTAGTAGAGGTCAACATGATCCAACCAAAAAACTCACCCATAACCCACTCTACCTACCAATCTCTGAAAAACTGAACCACTGGTTGTTTGGCCCAAACTACCGACTTGACCCGACTGTGAGTACACCTTGGAGCACTCGTGATACATGTGTGTGGGATCCAAATACGCCTTGACTATTTGCTTGCGCATGTAAGCTCTCTTTTTTGCCTATTCGACCTCAGGTCAATTGTTTTTCATCCCGATTTTGATATTAATCTTAATATGCCTCGAGCTAGGACCAACTAGAGAATTTTCAGAAAATTTGAAGTTCCTAAAACGAGAAAAAACTAGCTAAAAAAGGCACACGTCATCTATATAAGTAACCATTTGAAATATTCTCAAGTGATACTTGTAGGGATCACGAGGACGTATTAGCATCAAAGCATATCTTTTCTTAGGAGGCTAGAATTTGCATGTTTAGGTTCCTATAGGGACAATTTTGACCAAAATACTTTATATTTGAAGAAATTACCAAGGCCCTTACAATGAGTTATGAGATGCATGTTGCTTTTTTATGCTTTCCGCCAAGCTAGGAGAGGAATATGCATGATAAAATTTAAGTAGGATAATTTGGTCGTGTAGGCTATGCATGATGTGGATAAGTAACAAAATGGCTCCAAGCAGAGATTTAGAGACATAAATATATTCTCTGTTGTGTTAGAATAGAGGATGAGTTATTGTGATGTGCGGCTGACAATTGAGGAATGTTATTTTCCAGTTGAGTTTGTATGAATGCATGATATAGCGTGTTTATTTGCACCGTGATAAGACTAGAGCGCTAGAGTTAGGTTGACTAGACGATGACCTAAGTCATGATGTCTCCAACAAACTAAGCACCTTAGGATCATGAACGACGGTCAGAAGGTCTAGACCCTAGTACTCTTAGACTAAGAAAGACTTGAGGAGTAGAACAAAGTATCATGGAGTAAAAAATCCACACTACAACACCTAGCCTCCCTAGGAACCCAATAGACCTCCTAATCTCCCAGATATGACCAAGATGATGTTTAGATTACATCTTCATCAACGGCTTCCTCATATGTGAAGTCAACTTTAGGGCTATACTTTTCTTCTTTTTGGATTCCTCTTCCATGTTCTCCTCCATGGTAATCTCATGTGTCATGAGAGAACCAACAAGTTCATCCAAAGAAAACTTTGTGATATCCTTTGCCTCTTGAATCGCTGTCACTCTTGCTTCCCAACTTTTAGTAGAGACCTAAGAATTTTCTTTACATTTTCGGAGGTAGAATATACTTTTCCAAGATTTTTAAAAATATTTATAATATTATTAAATCTAATAAATATATCACCTATAAATTCATTTGCATCCATTTTAAATAGTTCTTAATTATGAACTAACATGCTAATCTTTGTTTATTTAACTTATTTGTTCAAGTTATTTTAAGAGTGTTTCAAATTTTATAGGTCGAAGAATATATAGATACTCTATTAAATAAATCATTAATTAGGACACAATAAAAATAATTCATCATTATTTAGGGCACAATAAAACAATTTATCATCATTAAAAGAACATTTTTTTCATATCATGCTTATCAAATTCATCCTCTATTTTGAGCTCCTCAATATTATTAACAATTTTTATTGGGATGTAAGGGCCTTTGCTAACCTTTAACCATAATTGATAATCAACCATTCAAGTTTTCCAATAAGTATAATTTGTTCCTTCAAAATAAGGAGGCCGAGGTTGATTGTCCTTCACAAAAACAGTTATTAACATGTAGGTTTGCCATAAGCTCTAACAATAAAGTATATATTAAAATAAAATCTATAAGAGCATCCCGCTATGATACCAACTGTTGGATCGGTATGGTAACCGTAGAGGAGGTGAATAGGGTTTTAACAATGAGAGTATTTAAGCGTGATTAATTTTTTTAATTATGAAACTTTTTAGAAATAAGCAGGAGATGATAATTAATACTATAAAATAGATTCGATCTAGAAGCAAGATTTGGAAACCTTGTTCTAAATTGAGTCACTCCACAATCGAACTTAATCAAGGTTTGATTGAATGGCTTGAATGCAATTCTACCACAAGAATTTCTTGAAACTTAGAAATGGCACAACCGAACTTGATCAAGGTTTGATTGAATGGCTTGGATGCAATGCTACCACAAGAATTTCTTGAAACCTAGAAATGGCAAGGATGATGATCAGATTTCTAAGGAAAACGTCTCAATTTGAGATCTCAATTTCATTCATCCACGAATCTGATTTTTACACAACAATTTGTGGGTATTTGTAGTCCCCCACAAAAGACGTTTGTGGCCATGATTTAATCCCGATTCCCTTAAATCTCCACAGAAGGACAGAGTGAATTTGACCATTTGACCATTACAAGCTTTATGAAATTATTCGGCTTTGCTCGCATAGGTTCGAACCTTGTTGTTGACATTTTGAATCTTTCCTTTGAAATCCCAGTCACCGGGTTGAAAAATTATTTATTTCCGTCCTTCGTTAATTCTTGAAGCAACTTTGAAATTTTGTTTCTTAATTCAAACAACTTCATAAGGAGAGATATGAGTTGCACGGTAAATTTCTCTATTAGCAACCATTCGTTCCAAGACTTAATTGCTCTATTACCAAACATTCATTCCAAGACTTAATATTCTTAGAAATAATAGCCCTAAGCAATGCTCTTAATGCTCTATTAACCACTTCAGTTTGCTCATCGGTCTGAGAATGACTGCAGTTGAAAACAACAATTTAGTACCCAATTTACCTCACAATAATACAATAATTTCCAAAAGTGACTTAAAAATTTAACATCCCTATCACTAATAATTATTCTATGGATTCCACCTAATCTTACTACTTCCCTAAAAAATAATTCATCAACATGTTTTGCATCATACATCTTGTTGCATGCAATTCATTATACAATCTATTTGGTTCTAATCTAGATTTAGCTCCTATGTATTTAAAACATTGGCTACAAAACTTATGAACATCATGTTTCATCTTTGGCCAAAAGAAGTATTTATGCAACATATTATAAGTTTTATTAATCCTAAGATGTCTCATCAACGCACCACCACTTCTCTCAAAAGAAAATCTCTTATAGAACATTTAGAAATACAAAGCATACTTTTCTTTAAGTAAAAATTCATTAAACACATAATAATCATCCACAAGTTTTTTCGCAAGACAAGAGGAATAAATATTCTAAAGTCTTGGTCATCTCTATATAATTCTTTAATATGCTCAAATCTAAGAATTTTTGCACTAAGAGAAGTAAAGAGATTGTACCTTATAGATAATGCATCAGGTACCACATTATCCTTACCTTGCTTATATTTGATGACATACGAAAATGTTTCAATAAACTCCACCCACTTGTATGCTTATGCTTCAGTTTGGTTTGACCCTTCAGATACTTCAAGCTTTCATGATCAAAGTGGATCACAAATTCTTTAGGCGATAAGTAGTGTTGCCACACGTTCAATGTAGGAACTAAAGCAAATAATTTTTTATCAGAGGTAGAATAGTTCAATGCTGTCCCATTTAGTTTTTCACTAAAATACATTAAGGGCTTTTCATCTTGAATTAACACAGCAATTATGCCAAAACCACATGCATCACATTCAATTTCAAAAGTTTATCAAAGCTAGGCAAAACAAATAATGGTGCATTGCTTAATTTCTTACTAACCAAATTAAATGCATTCTCTTACATTTTTCCCATTTAAAAACAATATTATTTTTTACTAAGTCATTCAATGGTGCAGCTATGTTACTAAAATCTTTTATAAATCTCTTATAGAAGCTAGCTAACTCATAGAAACTCCGAACTTTACTTGCACTTTTTGGTGTTGGCAAATCCCTAATTACTTTAATTTTCTCTTCATCTACTTCTACTTCTACTTCTACTCCTACTCCTACTTCTACTCCTACTCCTACTCCTACTACTCCTGCTCCTATTCCTACTACTCCTGCTCCTACTCCTACTACTCCTGCTCCTACTCCTACTACTCCTGCTCCTACTCCTACTACTCCTGCTCCTACTCCTACTACTCCTGCTCCTACTCCTACTCCTACTCTATTTTTATCAACTATAAAGTCAAGAAAGTGAACTTTTTTCATGCAAAAACTACCCTTATTAAAATTAAATTTCTCTTTTCCATGTGTAATCACAACTAACTTAACATGCTCCACATGCTCGAGTAGAATCTTCAAATAAATAATAATATCATCAATATAAACAACAACATGTTTTCTCATATATTTTCTCAAAACATTATATATTAAGCGCATAAATGTACTAGGAGCATTAGTTAACCCAAAAGGCATAACAAGTCATTCATACAATCCAAACTTAATTTTGGAAGTTGTTTTCCATTCATCTCCTCCATGCATTCTAATTTGATGATATCCAACAAAATAATCTTTATAAATAGACATGAATCATGCAATAAATCAAGCATATCATCTAACCTAGGAATAGGATATCGATACTTTACATTGATTTTGTTGATGACTCTATTATCTATGCACATGCACCAAGTTTCATCTTTCTTTGGCACCAATAAGTCTCGTATAGAATATGGACTCAAACTTTCTCGTATATAGCCCTTCTCCATGAGCTCCTCCATTTGTATTTGAATTTCTTTAGTCTCAGTTGGATTGACTCTATAAGCTGGCTTATTAGGAATAAAAGCTCCCGGAATGAAGTCTATTTGATGTTCAATACTTCAATGGGAGGTAGTTCTTTAGGTACTTTATCTTGAAACACGTCTCCAAATTCCTGTAAAAGAGATTGAAACACACTAGGCAAAACCAAGTTTTTATAGTTAGAGACCAAACATCCTTCCTTGTACGTAAGTACAAAGATGGTATTTTGTGAAAACATTGCCCTTCTCACCTCTCCAACTCTAGCCAAACAACTCACTTTCTTTCCTTTTTTCAATTTCATCTCTTTTTTCATTCTTCTTTTCACTTTTTTTTTTCTCTTTGATTTTTCTCTATTTTTCACTCCACTCTTGTTTTTCTTTCCACTCTTTTTCCTCAAGTCTTTCTTTTTTTCCTCCCACCTTAATTGATCAGCAAATACATTTGCAGAACTCAAAGGTACAATGGTGGTTTTTCTACCATTTTTTTACAAAAGAATATCTATTCAAATAACCATCATACAGGACCGACCTGTCAAATTGTCATGACCAGCCAAGCAATATGTCTCTAGCATGCATTGGTAACACATCACAAATAACTTCATCTTTATATTTTTCCAAAGTAAAAGATATTAAACCTTGAGAAACTACCTTCATTGTTCCACTATCATTGAGCCATTGGAGCTTGTAAGGTTTAGGATGATCTTGGGTCGGATTTTACAATCTTTTGATCAACATGGTACTTACAAAATTGGTGCAACTTCCACTATCAATGACAAGACTACAAGCAGTCCCCTTGACTAAACACTGCGTGTGAAACAGGTTGTCTCTTTGATCATCAACATCATTCTCCGTAACTTGAGTTTTAAGAAGTCTTCTTGTAATAAGTGTCAAATGACTCACAGCTTTCAATTTCTCCTCTTTCTTCTCGACTTCTTCTACTAGCTCATTGATCTCCACCCCATTGCCCTCGTTTTTGTTCATGATTGTACAAAGAGTAGTTAAATATGTTTAGGACCTCACACACTCAACTCACTGATTTTGCACTCAGGAACACTCGTGTTTAACATATAAAGGTAGGCTATTTGGGAAAGTGACTAAATTACGATCAAGGTAGGCTAATATATGGATAAAACAATTCTTATAGTATCGAGTTATTCAAGGCAATCAAAAGAGGTTAATTATGAAATAACAATAAAATAAAACAAGAAAGGAACAAACAAATAAGGGACACAGGAATTTTTGGATAGAATTGTACACTGAAAAAAATGAATGTAAAAAAGAAAGGACGTGAAGATTTTTAGAACGATCTAACTTTCATTTTTTACAAAATTCGAGAAATTTTCAAGTGTAACTTATGAGAACAAAAATATCAAACACAACGGTTCCAAATTTAGATGGATTAAGAAAAATGTGAATCGAAGTTTATTTGATGCCAAATAAACAGGCAAATGATCTAAAATAAATGATAAGGATTTCTTAAGAACTTAAAATATGAAGAAAATGAAAACAAATATGATGAGGATTTCTTTTTTTGTTTTTTTTTTTTTTTTGTTAGGATCTAAATGTGATGTTTACGAAGAAAATGAAAACAAAGTGAAAAGATGATGAAGAAGGGTGGAAATGGCAGCAAGCAAATAAATGGACAGATTTAAAGAAAAGATAAACAATAGCAAAAATGAAAGATAAAATCAATTCTAGAGTAGGACACAAAGATGCAACCTAGCCTATGATACCAAATTGATAAGGCAACCTTAATCCTCAGCCCAATAATCCAAGATTTTATTGGAGCAAGAACCCTTGAATCAAAGTAATTAATACCTCCTTATACAAAATTCGGATCAAACAAGAGATAAGGCTAGAATTAGATTACCTCTTACAATCGAAGATCTAGAAGCAAGATTTGAAAACCTTGTTCTAAATTGAGTCACCCCACAATCGAACTTGATCAAGGCTTGATTGAATGACTTGGATGCAATTCTACCACAAGATTTGCTTGAAACTTAGAAATGGCAAAGATGCTCGGAGTTCTAAGGGAAACGTCCCAATTTGAGATCTCAATTTCATTTATCCACAAATCTGATTTTTACATAACAATTTGTGGGTATTTATAGTCTCCCCACAAAAGACGTTTGTGGTCATGATTTAATCCCGATCCCCTTAAATCTCCACAAAATACGAAGTAAATTTGACCATGTGACCATTACAAGCTTTATGAAATTAAAAATAATAAAGTTTTCGAAACGTTGATATGTTTGAGTGGCTAAGAGACAAACTTGAAATCTATTGGGCTTTGCCCGCGTAGGTTTGAACCTTATTGTTGACATTTTTGATCAATTGGAACACCGTGATTCTTATCAATCACCCACGCTGTGACACAAGTATGTGCCACAGGTAGCTCTTTTAGGCAACAAGGCCCAGGAGTGGTGGAGAGCCAACACTATACCTCCCCCTATAGTACATTTTGAGGCATTTTCAAATTGGCGGGTGTAGATATGATTTTGGTGAACAAACATACGGTGTCATGGAGTGTCCGTCTAATGTCTAATTGATACCAAATTTGGCGAGCTTTCATATTTCATATGAACGTCCTTAACTCATAAAACACATGCCCAAATTCCCTTCGGATCCTTGATTTTCAAGGTTAAGGCTGAAGACCCTACCCGATGCTTCAACAAGCCTATTTGTGACGCTCATGTCTACTCATTATCCCTATCTTGCTTATGTCTTATTTCCTCTTCAATACACATGTTATATGGTATGTTAGATGATGCACAATCGTCGTTGGTCGCATCATGAAATTCTTCTATATTGGCCCTCGCGTGGTCGAATGGGCATCTCTCGAGGGTCACCGCTTTGTTGGACGCAACGTGAGGGTCACAACCTACTCTGTTCATAGTATGATTGTGACAATGCGCGCGCACGTGCCTTATTGGCCCCACGTGTGTGCGCCCTACTTGACATTAAGTGCATGCTCGCCAAGCCTAAAGCAACACTAATGCCATTATCACCCTTGTGCGCACATCATGTCCATCAATACCCACCCAACGCAACACAACTACAAGTCCATGTACACACCCTTGCCTACATGACCACTCCAAGGTTTCCATGCTAGCCACAAAACCCTTGGAAGTTAACCTCTATGAAAAATCAAGACACCCAAAACCCATAAAAAGTGAACATATATGTATGAATATTTTTTTAATTCCTATATTTTTACGGGGTTTGCTGCAAGGTCATCTTGAGTGCATGGATGTGTTGGATTGGTGTGGGACTGGGTGTTAATAGAAGGATGCATTGGTTGGACCATGGGCGCCCAAGTGTGTAGAACCTCGTGCGGCAAGTGTCACGGTCATGTTCGTCCAGTGCGTGTTGTCCGTTGCCGCATGCCCATGTCACGCCAAATCCTTTATTTTATTTCATGTTGTATTTGTAGGAAATAAATTTGCTCTGATACGAATTTGTAGAAAATAAACGTCGATCCAATACCAACTTGTAGAAAAATAGACGATCGCTCTGAATCTAACTCGTTTAGATAACTCACACGAAAACTGTGAAGGAGGTGTCGAGAGGGGAGAGACAAGAAGACAAAGAATTCTCAAGTGCCTTTCTCAACACACCGTACAAAAAATGAATTTGCTCTCTGCTGCTCTTTCTTGCTCTCTCTATTTCAAAATGAAGCCCCTTTTATAAGTTTTGCTAAGGCCTAAATTGGCCTTAACTACCCATAATTTTCTCACTCATCACCTCTCATTTCCGAAAATAATTATGACGTTTTGACTAAATTAAAAAAACGAAATTAATAACTGCTTTCACTTTTTTTTTCTTCTCTCTCATTTAAGTTTATTTTCCAACAAAACTCTCCCATAAACTTAAATGCTCTATTCAATGATTCCACCTGCGCCGTTTTCATTTTCTCGATCTCAGTCGTGATTTCTTCAATTTTCTCTTCTTTTTTTCGAGAGGCAAAATATGATTGTCCTTTTTTTATGAGACTTCATTTGGATCTTCTCGAGAACAGCCCATCTGAAACACCACCTCTTCATTTTTCCAGTTCTCAGCCACGCTTGACTCAAACTTCATGGCTTCGTTCAGTTTATTCAATTTCTTTCGTAAGTTTACAGCGACATTTACAGCTAGCATTCTTGTTTCCTCCAGTTTGATTTTATCACGAGTGAGTATCTCAATCGTGTGTCGTAAATTCAAGTTCTCGTCGAGTGAGTCTCTCTGTTGAGTCATCATTTCTATATCTTTCTCCTCTCTCTCTAGCTCGTCCACTAGACCATCAATCTCCATGAACAAGTCTTTCTCTTTCTCCATACCTTCTTCAACTTTCTTCGTAAGATCGGAGATTATCTTCTCATTCTTTTCTTTATCTAGTTTTAGATAGAGGGAACTCTTACTCAACTCAGCCATTTCTTTCTCTAACCTTTCAACTTTTGTTTCCAACTCTTTCTTTTCTTCTTCAGTTTTCATCCTCTTTCTTCTTTCTTGCTCGAATTTCCTTTCCGGCCATTGAAGCTCTCTCTCTTCGAGTTCGAGCTCTCTGTTATTCGGTTGTTCATCTTTCTTTGATTTTCTCGTCTCTGATACCGCGATTTCACCAAATCCGCTGTGTAGCGCCTCATTTCTGATAGTTTTTACCACCTCCAGACTACCGCCATCACCTTTCGCACCGCCTTCTCCTTTTTTGTTTGGCTTTTCGTTTTGGGCCATCAAGAGGATGCCTCCACTTGTTGCGTTATCCAAGGCCAGGTTGATGGTTTCTTCCACCTTTTCTTCAGCTCGACAATCTCTCGCATAATGACCCATTCTGCCACAATTGTAACATTTTTCGGCGTTACAATCATTCGCATAATGACCATATTTCTGACATTTAAAGCACTGGATGTTGAAATTGTATCCTTGACCGCGCCCTTGATTGCATCCTCTTCCACGCCAATTTGCTTGGCTCGATTGTCTCTTCTCCTTATAATTTTCTTCATAACTGTTTCCTTGACCACCTCGACCATTCTAGCGGTTTCCACGTTCTCTACCTCAAAAGTTTTGAGAGTAGAGTGTCTTTTCATCCTTTATTGATGCCTTCGTCTAAAGCGCTTGATCGAGTGGCTCCTCCTTCTTTTTCTTATGTTGCTTGTGTGCCTCGAGAGAACCGGCAAGTTCATCGACTGTGAACTTCGTCAGGTCCTTTGACTCTTCTATGACACTTACGACATTCTCGAAGTTGTCTGTTAACGATCTCAAGATTTTTTCCACAACCCGCGTCTCGGGTAACATTTCTCCGTTTCGATTTAGCTTATTCGTCACGGTCTGTACACGTGTAATGTAATCAGATACATTTTCTGACTCCTTCATCTTCATTCTCTCCAACTCGCCACGCAGAGTCTGGAGATGCACCTGCTTGACTCGGTCGGTTCCTTTGAATAGCTTTTCTAGAGTGTCCCACGCTTCTTTTGAAGTAGTTGCCCTTGCAATCTTCTCAAAGCCCGACTCGTGAACAGCCCGAAACATCATGTATAATGCTGCCTTATCCTTTGATCGTGCTTCCTTTAGTGTCTTGTTTTGTGCTGCCATATAACCCATGGTATCATTCGGTTCTTCGAAACCTTCTTCGACCACCTCCCATGCGTCTTGTGAACCGAGAAGAGCTTTCATTTGGATGCTCCAATTCTCGTAGTTCGTCTTCGTCAATTGTGGTAGCGGCATTTGTCCCATCATGTTCGCCACTCTCATTCCAATTTGTAGGAAATAACTTTGCTCGGATACGAATTTGTAGAAAATAAACGCCGCTCCAATACCAACTTGTAGAAAAATAGACGCTCACTCTGAATCTAACTCGTTTAGATAACTCACATGAAAACTGTGAAGGGGTGTCGAGAGGGGAGAGACAAGAAGACAAAGAATTCTCAAGTGCCTTTCTCTATTACACACGGTACAAAAAATGAATTTGCTCTCTGCTCTCTCTATTTCCTCTACCGTTACATTGATGAGTGAAGCCCATTTTATAAGTTTTCCTAAGGCCAAAATTGGCCTTAACTACCCATTAGCTCTCCTTTACGGAAATAATTATGCCCTTTTTGACTGAATTAAAAAAACGAAATTAATAACTGCTCACACTTTTTTTTTTCTTCTCTCTCATTTAAGTTTATTTTCCAACAATATTGTCTTACTATTGTATTTTCTTTTTGTATGACCGTTCGACAAAATCATGTTTAGGCCTGTTAGATCTGAATCGCCCAAAAATGTACTAGGGGGTGTGACTAGTTGTCAAGTCCTCCCCTAATTTTGTATGACCGTTCGGCAAAATCACGTCTAGGCCTGCCAAACCTGAATCGTCTCAAAATATACTAGAGAAGGATGCGACTAGTTGTCAAATTCTGTAGCACCCAAGGAAAGAAAGAAAAGGATGCGACTAGTTGTCAAACTCTGCGCGTGGCACTCACATGTGACAGTCGCGAGTATGGCTTCCCTGGGCACGTGGGAGCACTTGTGGCACACATGTAAGTGTGTTTTTGGCCCATTCCACTTTTGTTTGCCTAATATTAATCCTGATTCATAGTCTAACCATATTATTATGTGAATTAGGACCAAATTGAGGAATCAGGCTATCACAAAACATATTTATGTGTTCTTGAGAAATACCCAAGTCATTAACCAAACAATGCATCCAAATACTTTTTAAAGGCTTCAGCGACTGCTATATACTCTGCCTCAGTAGTAAACAATAAAAGAGTAGTCTGTAATATTTTAAGCCAATAAACAGGTCCACCAGTCATAGTGAACGGACAACCAGTAGTGGATCGACGCTTATTATCTCCACTCGTCTCTTGGAAACAATTGACATGTCATCAATATAAAAGATCAAATTGATGAACAAGTCATTATCATGCATTGTTCACAATATCTTTCTTGCAATCCTCGAATCAAATAAAATTTAAAACATAAAAATGTAATACTTTAAATAAATATACTAGTTAACACAATTGTGAGAAAAAAACAAGAAACAAAAATTTAAATTTAAATCAACACATTACTTTTGAAAACATGGAAAACACAATTTAGAAGCTTCTAAGAAAAATGCCAATGGTGTACTTAAAAGCTTATTACCAAACAAATTTCAAACAATTCCGTTTATTATTTTTTTCTACCTTTAAAATTAAGGTTTATAGAAAACCCTACCTCAATTTTAATGGAGAAACAAATTCTAAAACAAAAAAAAGAAAGAAGAAAGAAAGAAGAAGTAGAAGAAAACAAAGTTGAGAGAACATATAGAAAAGATGATGTCAAATAAATCTAATGTGTTTTTGAGAGTCTATACTCTCATTTTCTTTGGATTGAACTTTATAGTTTACCAAACGAATGCTAAAAAAGTGGTTGAAGTCCGATGTAGACAACACCATTCGAGAAAAAGAATAGAGAGACCAAATTGTAATGCATCCAAAAGGAATATCCATTTCTTCATCTAGGTCAAGCCGAAGAAGATTATTTCACTTGATGCCTTCTCCACCCCTCGTCTTTGGAATGTTATCAAAATGCGTGTGCATTCCTTTGTCTGGAACAAGTAGAAGGCATAATGATTGCCCACCTCCCCCACCGCATCCTTCCTCTGTCATTTTAAAGAAATAATTTAAGATAAATTATTGAATGTTACCAAAAGGTGTTCCCATTCCTCCGTCAGGGCTGAGTTAAAGGACGTCAAACTATCCACCTCCTCCACTGCGTGCATCAACTGTCATTTTAAACAAAGAATCTAAGATCAATTTTAAAATGTTACCAAAAGGTGTACGTATTCCTCTGTCTGGGCTGAGTCAAAGGACATCAGACTATCCACCTCCTCCACCGCATGTTCTTTGGCCTAAAATCAACTTTGGAATGTTACCGAGAGTTGTACCCATTCCTCTATCTGGGTCGAGTCAAAGAACATCCGACTATCTACCTCCTGCACCACATACTCCTTCCGTTACATTAGGGATATAATCTAAGTATTATTTTGGGATGCATCCTAAAACACTTATAACACCATCTATGCTAGGTTGACTGACACCAATATGACTAACTCATACACCCAAATTTTCATCCCAATTTCTCTACTCTCGTTACTTCTTGTAATTGGAGTGTTGAGGTTATAAAAGTGGTCGTCATTAAATGTAACTATGCGTATAATACACATTCAATAAAAAAAAAAAAGGGAAAGGTTATAATTTGCAATGTTTCAACTTCCTATTTCATATATATACTTTCATTACCTTCTTGGCAAGAACCTAAAAAATAATTTAGTTAAATTTACAAGGTAAATAAATGAAAACATACCATACCACTTTATTAAAAAATGAAGAATATGATTTTTTTTTTTGTGTTTGTTTAGAAATCTCTGCTAAGCACGAAATCAAATCATTTGTACTAAATTTCATGAAATATCACTTAAAAGAGTATTGAAAATATACGAGAAACATATATCACCGGTCTTCAGATAAAAGCAACTAATCATTCGATCTACAAATCTTTACACTCATCCTTTCGGCATTACATAACTCAAGATTGAAAAGAAAGAATCACCGTCTGAATTGACTACCCCCATCTCAGTAAAAAAAAAGTTCAAATTCTCTATTCCTCACAATTCCATCAATTTAGTTCTCATTCTATCAATTTGGGTTAGAAAATTAAATATCAAAATTATCTATATGAATTTTTGCAACAGAGATTATGGTGAGAGAAGGCCTAGGATTGTCAAAGTTTGTCAAAACTTCCCTACTAAAAATAAGATAAGAAGAGAAATAAAAAAATCTTAGAAGAATCTGCTAGCAAGACTCTTTCATAAAATATTGGGTACTACAAATAAGATAAAAGAGAGAGAAATAAAAAAAAATCTTAGATGAATGTGCTAGCAAGACTCTTTCATAAAATATTGTACCTAGTGGAGTCATTTTTAATGTTTTCAAAGGTATTTGAGGTCAGTATATCTTATCAATTTAAATTATTTTTTAGTCAAAAATGAATTTAGTTAATACTGTTAGAAGAGTTGGATCTTATATTATGTATTAACTCAATGTTGAAAACTCGTTGAATTGAACTTAGAGAAGAAGATCTATGCTAGTTCCGAGGATAATTTGTAACTCGACATAGGACAACCAACTAAGTAGCTTCACTACTAGCTTGATTGAATAAATTGTTTGATGAACGAACGTGTGTGTTGTTGCCTGCACGTGTCGTGCCATGGGGAGACCTATCCTTTTAACATATCACAACATGGCCTTAGACAGTTTTTTTAAACCGGGCAAGATTAGATGTGTAGTACTTCTCTGCATATGGCCCATGCATGTGAGCATGTTCCCGCCAGGTGGGCTTGCACACCCTCTTGATCTGGATCGTCGGGTTAGCACTCGCTAACAAGCTCTTGTTGAACACCACAGAGAGAAAGGTTCTGCATAAGATCATGACGCACATAAATGTCAAAAATCATAAGTCGTATTGTAAGTATCTCGATGGGCATGACACACTAATATGCATGAGTTTCTCATAGCGTAATCTTTGATATGAGACAAACCTCCATTTATACATAATATAATAAATCTTTGAATTTTCTTTCATAATTTCTGTACATTAAATAATATGTAACATAGCTTTTATTGCATGGTCTACCGAGGTTTATGCATCATAGATTGTCGATTCCATATCAACTTTATACAGCATTACACGATCACAAAATAAATAAGCTTATCATAGCATAACGTCGCTCAACATGACATAGCTTATTAAAAGGCACACGTCATCATACATACTCCAATTCATCGAACCGAGCCAATAGTAGAACCAATTACTTAGTTGGTCGACGTTGGAGTTACTAATTATTCTTGGTCCTAACTTGAATCTGCTCCTCAACCATCAATCCAACTTTAGATCTATCATATTTGGTTATAAACATACGTCTTTTCGGTGCTACTTAAAATGAGGCATAACATGTCTGAGATTGAGATGCTGGAAGAGGATCTAAAGAAGTTCCAAGACTCTAGCATAAACCGTTTTCTGGATCCTTTAAAATGAATTACCTTAGCATTCAAGGCCATGCTATGGAATTGACCTGCACCCTCACGAGGTGTCCAATTGTACAAGGTGCACGGTATGAAAAGTACCTAAGCGCCATTAATTTCTTCTATGCAGTTTTATCTTTGCTAAATTTCCTTTTATCAAATGAACGATTTGAACTCACAACCCATGCAAGAGCAAATTGATCTTTAAGCATTGGTGATGTTTTCATAAATTTTAAATGAGATATCTTCAATAATTTTTGGAGGAAAGCCTTAGCCTTTAAAGTTCCATCTTGAATACCTCTCACATCCATAATCCCTTAATTGGTTGTGTTTGTTGTACACAAATTCCATAACCAAAATGCTATGATACCAATTTTTGTAGCAGAAACAGAAACTGAAACAAGGTCGATAACAATCACACACCTATGAACATAAATTGAACAAATAGACACAAAGATTTACGTTGGTCGTAAAGAAGAAAGTTTCATACATCCACGAGAGTTAGTCAATCACAATAACTAAGGTGTTTACAAGTGTATCTTTCACACTCTCAAACTACCAAATCTCTTTTACAAAGTTTCTTCCAATTGCCTAGGAAAATACAAAATTACAATGTCTCCACATCTCGTAACAATGCTAAACAAATCTTTATATAAACATAGCAATACTAATTCTCATATATGAATCAAAGCAACACTAATGCTCATACATGAATCAAGATGATTCATGTACCAATATGGAAGATGAACCAAATAAATCCAATTGATTCATGAAATGAAGTGAGGAATGTACCAAAAGTATTCATGAATCCTAGTATTCACAAATCAAGTTTTCATGACAATTCTCAACAATCTCCACCTTTAAAGAAGATCGCCGAGCAGTTAACCTGCTTTTGCCGCCACCAATCAAATCGACTATTTCTTCCGTCCAATGTTAATCAATTTGATAATCAACACAATTGTTATAAAAAAAACAATAAACAAAAATTAAAAATTGAATCAACACAGTACTTTTAAAAACATGGAAAACATAATTTAGAAGCTTCAAAGAAAAAAAAGCCAGTTGTAGACCTAACAACTTATTAGCAAACAAATTTCAAACAATTCTGTTTATTGTTTTTTTCTAACAATAAAATGTTAATTATAGGGTTTATAGAAACTCTACCTTAACTTTAATTGAGAAACAAATTCTCTATATTAAAAAAAAAAAGAAAAAAATAAATGGAAGTTAAGTTCAGAGAACATATGGAAAAGATGATGTCAAATAAATTTGATGTGTTTTAGAGAGTCTGTACTCTCATTTTCTTTGGATTACACTTTATAGTCTACAAAACGGAGGCTAGAAAAGTGGTTGAAGCCCATGTAGACAACACCATTCGAAAAAAGGAATTGAGAGACCAAATTGTAAGGCATCCAAAAGTTATTTCCATTTCTTCATCTAGAACAAGCCGAAGAACATTATTTCACTTGATGCCTTCACCACCCCTCGTCTTGGGAATGTTACCGAAAGGCGTGGCCATTTGTCCGTCTGGACCGAGTACAAGGCATAATGACTGCCCACCTCCTCCACCTCATGCTTCATCTGTCATTTTAAATAAACAATTTAAGATAAATTTTGGAATGTTACCAAGAGGTGTACCCATTCCTCCGTCTAGGACGAGTCAAAGAACGTCAGATTATCCACTTCCTCTACTGCGTGCATCATCTGTCATTTTAAACAAACAATCTAAGATCAACTTTGGAATGTTACCAAAAGGTGTACGTATGCCTCTGTCTGGGCTGAGTCAAAGGACATCAGACTATCCACCTCCTCCACCGCATGTTCTTTGGCCTAAAATCAACTTTGGAATGTTACCGAGAGGTGTACCCATTCCTCCATCTGGGCCAAGTCAAAGAACATCCGACTATCCACCTCTTGCACCACATACTCCTTCCGTTTAGTCACTTTATCCATATATTAGCCTACCTTGATCATAATTTAGTAACTTTCCCAAACAGCCTACCTTTGTGTGTTAAACACGAGTGTTCTTGAGTGTAAAATCAGTGAGTTGAGTGTGTGAGGTCCTAAGCATATATAACTACTGTTTGTACAATCATGAACCAAGACGAGGAAAATGGAGGGGAGATCAATGAGTTAGTTGAAGAAGTCCAAAAGAATGAGGAGGAACTCGAAGATGTGTGTCATTTGGCACTTATTACAAGAAGACTTCTTAAAACTCAAGTTACGGAGAATGATGTTGATGATCAAAGAGACAACATGTTTCACACGCGGTGTTTAGTCAAGGGGATTGCTTGTAGTCTTGTCATTGATAGTGGAAGTTGTACCAATGTAGTAAGTAGATCAAAAGGTTACAATGTAGTAAGTACTTGATGATGGTGAGAAAAGTCTAGAAATGTCAAGGTTGGACAAACTTCCCAACTAAAAAAAGATAAGAAGAGAGAGAAATAAAAAAAAATCTTAGAAGAATCTGCTCGGGAGACTCTTTCATAAAATATTGTTACCTAGACAAGCCATTTTTAATGTTTTCGAAGGTACTTGAGGTCAGTATGTCTGCTATTTTATCAATTCAAGTTATTTTTTGGCCAAAAATGGATTTAGTTAATACGGTTAGAAGAGTTGGATCATATATTATGTATTAACTCAATGTCGAAAACTCACTTAGGTTGAATTGAACTTAGAGAAGAAGATCTATGCTAGTTCCGAGGATAATTTATAATTCGACATAGGACTGAAGGGAATTAATTCTTCATCCACGTAGCGGAAGCATTGGGAATCGTTTTGAAATTTATGAAGAATTAATAGAAAAGCAATAAATTCGAGTATAAGAACTCTACCTTTATAGAAACCCTAGCTTGCAAGACTTCTTGAAGTAATCCAACATGTGTTCTTCCACATTCCACAAGATCTTCCTTACTATGACTCGAACCCAAGGCCAAGGCTTGTGGGAGCCTCTTGAAAGAAAATCCCAAAGGGATGGGGGAAGAAGAAACAGTTTCGAGAATTCTCTAGAGATGTAATTTCATTCTCCAGAGAAAGTGGGATGGATTGATGTGTCTTTGGCTCAACCCGAGGGTCCTATAATTTCATTCTCCAGAGAAAGTGGGAGAGATTGATGTGTCTTTGGCTCAACCCGAAGATCCTATTTATAGGGACGTGATATGAACCAAGAGACATCAATTATAACCATGAAACTTCTTCTTCAATGTGGCATGAATTGGAATATCTTTTTGATAATTTCAACAACATTTTCCTTGAGTTGAAACTTCTTTTTATGTTTCCTTGCGTTTATCTCTTTTGATTCTCATCTATATATATCTTTTTTTTCAGTTTGTGTAGCGTGTTCACATTCTGTCTAAAAAATTATATACCAAAAAAAAAAAAAAAAAAATAGTTTTGTGCTTTAATTCAGGTTGACATATATTATAAAGTGTTAGATCTGGATCTTATCAACACTTTGTTCTTCTTTAAGATCTTCTAAATCAATTTTCTTGTTGGTAAATTGATTAGATTTTGCCAATCAGTTACAGAAGAACAAAAAAAGAAAGCTTATTGATGTTAAATGTCTTTCTTTTTTCCTCTTGATTATTATATGTAACTCTCATATGTTACTACGTCTAAATTAGTCCTTAATCATTTTCTTTCTTTAATTTGTTTCTTTGTCGTTATTCGGATTGCTCCTTTAATACCGTTGTTTATGTGTTGAGTGTGCTGTCTATTCACTTTGAATTGCACTTAGCTCTATAACATAGCTTGTCTCACATCCCACATTTTTTTTGGAGTGTGATTTGTGTGTGCTCAATTGTGAGGGTGAGTTTGTGTAAGGGAGTGATACATTGATTCGAGTGTTGAGTGCTAATGTTAAGATTGAGAAATAGGAGTGGGATCGAAAGATGATCTTCATTAATGTTTACCACGTTTTAAATATGATACAAACTATCAACTAATACCTAAAAATAGAGAAAATATATGAATAACTAAATCTAGTAAATAATATAAAATATACTATTAATCAAATCTAAAATATTAATAGATTACGAATATCTAAGATAATAACTAATTATTATAATATATTTCCTAAATATCATATCTTCATACTCCCCTCAAGTTGGATAGTGTATGTCAATCACACCCAACTTGTCCTTCAAAAAAATAAACTGAGGTCTTCCCAAAGCTTTAGTGAAAATATCTGCCAATTTCATTTTAGTCGAAACATAACACGGTTCGATGATTCTAGCTTGTAACTTTTCTCGAACTATATGACAATCTATTTCAATGTGTTTCGTACGTTCGTGAAAAACTGGATTGGCTGCTATATGTAGTGCTGCTTGATTATCACAATATAATAATGCTGGTTCGGACAGTGGAACATTCAAGTCTTGAAGAATGTATCTTAACCAAGTTAACTCAAAACAAGTATTTGTCATAGCTCGATACTCGGCTTCTGCTGATGATCTGGACACATTAGTCTGCTTTTTAGACTTCCAAGAAATAATTGAATTTTCGAGGAAAATGCAGAACCCAGAAATAGACCGTCTGGAAGTTCGACAACCACCCCAGTCAGAATCGCAATATGCTTGTAATCTTAAGTTGTTTTTAGATGGTAGTAGGAGTCCTTGACCAGGAGTACCTTTGATGTATCTCAGAACTCGAAGAGCTGCCTCCCAATGTGGTTTTCTTGGTTCATGCATAAATTGACTAAGCATACGAACTGAATAAACTATGTCAGGCCTAGTAACGGTCAAATATATTAATCTGCCAATCAACCGTCTGTATTTACTCGGATCATTCAACTTCTCTCCTTCAGTTAAAGAAAGTTTCAAATTTTGCTCCATAGGAAATTTTTCTGGACGTGCTCCTGTAAGACCTGTGTCTTGAAGGATGTCTAGAGCATACTTCCTTTGAGACATAAAAATTCATTTTCTAGATCGAGAAAATTCAATGCCTAGAAAATATTTCAAATTCCCTAAATCTTTGATAAGGAATTTCTCGAGTAAACTAGTCTTGAGATGTTGAATTTATTTGAGATCATTGCCTGTCAACAGAATATCATCAACATAGATTAGAACGGCAGTGAAAGAAGTACCTTTACTCTTAGTAAATAAAGAGTAATCTGCTTTGGACTGAGTGTAGCCTGCATTTTGTATAGTGGTAGAGAATATGGAGAACCAATTGCGAGAAGCCTGTTTTAATCCATAAAGAGATTTATGGAGCCGACATACTGTATTCTCCCCCTGTCGGCGAAGACCTGGAGGTAAAGACATATAGACTTCCTCGTCTAGATTACCATGGAGAAAGGCATTTTGAACATCCAACTGATGGGTGAACCATTTTCGAGCAGCAGCAACAGTGAGTAAGCAACGAAGTGTAGTAAGTTTCGCTGTAGGAGAAAATGTCTCTTTGTAATCGATACCTTCAACCTGAGTGTATCCCTTTGCTACCAGTCGAGCTTTATAACGTTCAACAGAACGATCAGAATTGTATTTAATCTTGTACACCCAACGACAACCAATAGCTTTATGACCAGGTGGTAGAGGAACGAGAGACCAAGTATGATTACGTTCTAAAGCTGCAATTTCATCATTCATAGCCTGCTGCCATAACGGGTCGCCAACTGCCTCATCATAGGTTTTAGGTTCTGTTTGAGCTGTAATAAGAGCTAGAAAAGCACATTGAGTAGGAGAAAAACGAGAGAATGAAAGATAATGATGAAGGGGATACCTGGTGCCAGTGCTGGGACTTGAGCTAGAGGTTAAATGATTGGCTCCAGAAGACATCTCATAATCATTATGCCAAACTGGAGGCTTTTTAGTACGCGTAGAACGTCGGAGTGGAACTGATGTATCAGGTAGGATAGGATTAAAATTAGTGGGTGAATCTGGAGAAGGAACAGAAGGTGGAGGAGACGACGAAGTAGTAGGTGAAGGAATAGAAGGTGGAGGAGGAACAGGAGGTGAAGGAATAGAAGGAGGAGGACTATTAGAATAGATGTTTGAGTGGGGTGAATCATGAAGTGGTACAATAGGAGTCGAAGGAGCTAATGTCAAAGTTTGTGAAGCTGATGAAAAAGGAAAATCATCTTCACAAAACTTAACATCACGACTGATAAAGAATTTGTGAGTTTGCATGTCATACAACTTGTAACCTTTGTGACCACAAGGATATCCTACGAAAACACAAGGAATTGCCCGAGGTTCGAATATTTGCTTAGGATGTACTGTAGTTGCATAACATTTACAACCAAAAACTTTAAGATGATGAAATGTAGGTGGTCGTTTGTAGAGTGCTTCAAAGGGTGTCTTGTTCGATAACAATGGTGATGGTGTTCTATTTATAAGATAAACTGCAGTTAAAATGCACTCTCCCCAAAAATTAAGTGGAACTTGTGACTGAAAGAGAAGAGACCTAGCTACATTTAAGATATGACGATGCTTACGTTCTACGACTCCATTTTGTTGTGGAGTATAGACACAAGTGCGCTGAAATTCAATGCCACAAGAAGAAAAAAAAGGTTTCAAAGATAGGAACTCAGTCCCATTGTCTGATCGAACTATCTTGATAGTAGTATGAAATTGAGTTTGAACGAATTTAACAAAATTCATTAACAAATGATGTACTTTTGACTTATGTTGCATAAGAAAAACCCAAGTACATCGAGTAAAATCATCGACAATAGTGAGAAAGAAACGCAAACCAGAATGGGTAGGAATTTTATGTGGTCCCCAAACATCACAATGTATCAGGTCAAAGGCAGAATGAGTTGTTATTGAACTTCTTGGAAAAGACAACCTAGTTTGTTTTGCTAATGGGCAGATACTACAGTTATGAGAATAACTAGCATTATTAAGGTGCAATTGATCAGCTAGAAATTTAAAACGAGAAAAAGAAGGATGACCTAGGCGTAAATGCCACAAATCAGATGACTGAGATACTTGATGAGCTGAAGATTTGATTGGAGACGAAGAAATATGATAGAGACCTCCAAATCGTTTACCCGAACCAATCATCTTCCCCGTAGCCAAGTCCTGCATAACACAAGAATCAGGATAGAAGGTGACATAACATTTCAAGTCATTGGTGAGTTTGCTGATGGACATTAGATTTAAATTGAATGAAGGCACACATAATACATTGTTTAATTTAAGGTCAGGGCTAAAGGAAACATTGCCAGTATGTGACACATGTGCTGTCCCTCCATTAGGCAAATTTATTGTAGACATGGTGGTAGGCTTTGGTTCAGTCAGAACAGAAGATTTTGATACTATATGATCCGTAGCTCCACTATCGAGAATCCATGAATTAGAACTGGCAGAGTTGATAGATAATGTAGATACTGGAAACAAACCTGCAACATTGATGTGATTGTCAGAATTACCAGAAGGGTGATGATTGATTGCAGATAAGGCTTGTGCTATCTGTTGTAATTGCTCAAAAGAAAAATTTGGAATGGAATTAGGTGACTGTTCTTCTGTATTCAACTGAGAAACATCGGCCATATTTGCAGATGATCGATATCCATGATTGTTGCGTTGATTGACTTGTCCTGCCCTTCCAGAATTATTTTTCTGTCGACATCGATCTTCTGTATGTCCCCTTCTATCACAAAACTTGCAGTGAAACTTAAGAATTCGACACTCATTAATTGTATGACCACTTTTATTGCAGTGTTCACATGATTTTTCCTTGGCGAGTTTCGAATATGTTGTTTTCTTCTGCACTGCTGATACAATCGAGAAATTCTCGGTAGGTTCAGAAGTTACCTGACGCTGCATCTCTTCTTGTACAAGTAATGAATAGGCTTGCCTCACATTAGGTAATGGATTCATCATCAATATGTTAGATCTCACCGTTTTATAAGACTCATTGAGCCCCATGAGCAGTTGCATCAACTTGTCTTCTTCGCGTTGATCAACATGTATTTGACGTTGATTACAGGTAAATGGTGTGCGATACGCTTCCAATTCATCCCAGAGTGCTTTGAGCTTGGTGAAATATGCTGACAGTGCCATGGTTCCCTGTGACATCATTGCTATCGACTTTTGTATCTGAAAAATTGCTGGAGCATTCTTTTGTGAGAATTGATCGTGAAGATCAACCCACACTTGATGAGCTGTCTTGGCGTGAATAATGCCTTTAGCGATATCTGCTTCAACTGAATGAGTTAACCAAGATATTATCATACTGTTGCACTGATTCTAGAGTTCAAATTCGGTTGAATTTGCATCTTGAGACGGTTCTTCAATTGTGCCATCAATGAAGCCAATTTTCTTTTTGGCAATAAGAGCATGCATATTGGATTTACTCCAGGATTGGTAATTTGTTCCATTTAATTTGATTGGAACAAGTGAATATCCTGGCTGATCAGAGTGATGGATATAATAAGGATGTGTTAAATCAACATCCAAAATTTTGAAGCTGGATTTGGTTGATTCCGCCATAAAGGAAATTTTGATATTTAAGAACACCAAGATCGGTGCTCTGATACCATGTTAAGATTGAGAAATAGGAGTGGGATCGAAAGATGGATCTTCATTAATGTTTACCACGCTTTAAATATGATACAAACTATCAACTAATACCTAAAAATAGAGAAAATATATGAATAACTAAATCTAGTAAATAATATAAAATATACTATTAATCAAATCTAAAATATTAATAGATTACGAATATCTAAGATAATAACTAATTATTATAATATATTTCCTAAATATCATATCTTCATAGCTAAACACGAGTGAACTACGTTTATGAGTGAACACACGTGAGGGAGCGCTTGTGAGTTCCTTTTATTATTATTTTTTTTAACTTTCTTTTCTAGCATGGAACATCCAGACGACAATCCTAACATTACTGATGCACGATTGAGAGAAGCAAAACAACGAACCATGGAAAGACTAATCTGAGGAATAGAAGAGTTGACCGATCGAATTGGAAGAATGGAGATTCAAAATCAAGCTCGACAGAGGATTCCACTACCTGCACCCTCAACCGATCAATATGAGGGCGACAATTCTGATCACCACGAGGATAATCCACATGCGGTTGGTCGTGGCTTGATGCGAGGGAGAGACCATGGAAGAGGGTATCATAATTTACAACAACGAGTTCCTTATGATGATAGAATTGATCGTAACGTGGGGAGCATCAAATTCAAACTTCTCAAGTTTTATGGCAAAACCGATCTAGAGGAGTACCTTGAATGGGAGAAGACGGTGGAGTCGGTGTTCAACTGTCATAATTTTAGTGATGAAAAGAAGGTACTGTTATGCATTGCTCAATTCAAACAATATGCTCAAATTTGGTGGGATAAATTGATGTCAAGTAGGAGAAGAAATCTTGAAGCACCAATTGATTCATGGTACGAGCTCAAAGAGTCCAGCGGAAGCGTTTTGTTCCACAATATTTTCAACGAGACATGACACAAAAGCTTCAAGCATTGAAACAAGGACGCAAATATGTGGAGGATTATTACAAGGAGATGGATACATTGATGGATCGACTTGATCTCGATGAGGACATGGAGGCTCTCATGGCGCGGTTTCTTAATGGGTTAAACACAGAGATTGCATACAAGACTGATTTACAGCCTTATTCTGATATCGAGGAGTTGTTGCACATTGCAATTAAGATCAAGAGGCAAATCCAACGACGGTCTCCACGGTATTCTTCTAAAACTTTTTTCCAATTCTACTTCTACATGGAAAAAGGATAGTAAGAACATTGATTATAAGCATAGAAATCAAGAGGTTAATGAGAAGCCTCAAGCTAAATTAGAGAAAGGTGAGTATTCTAGAACAGGGAAAGAAAAAGTAGAAAAGTCTAATGTTCGAAATAGGGATTTAAAGTGTTGGAGATGTCAAGGGGTAGGACACTATAGTAGAGATTGCCCCAATGCAAGAATCATGACCAACAAGGAGGGAGAAATTGTTACAAATGACGAGGCACATGACGACATAAATGAGGAAAATGATGAGAGTGAGGAGTTTAGTGAAGAGGACCCTACACATATATCTTTGGTTATTCGACGAGCTCTAAACACCCACATTAAGGAGGACGGCCTAGACCAACGAGAGAACTTATTTCAAACTCGGTGTCTTGTTCAATCTGTCCCTTGTAGTGTTGTCATTGATAGCGGGAGTTGCACCAATGTTGTGAGTTCCATTTTGGTCAAAAGACTTAATTTAAAGACACAACCACATCCAAGACCCTACAAGCTTCAATAGTTGAATGATCGTGGGGAAGTACGGGTAACTCAACAAGCTCTTGTTTCTTTTACTATTGGAAAATATGTTGATGATGTTTTATGTGATGTTGTATCCATGCATGTTGGAGATTTACTACTGGGAAGGCCTTGGCAATTTGATCGTCGGGTAATGTATGATGGGTATGCAAATCAATACTCTTTTACTCACAATGGTAGAAAAACTACTCTTGTTCCATTGTCTCCAAAAGATGTATTTATTGATCATTGCAAACTTGAAAAGAAAAGGCAAGAGGCTGATGCAAAAGCAGAGATTGAAAAAGAAACCAGTGACAAAAAGAGCTTGAGTGAAAAGCAAGAGAGTAGCACTCAGCCTAGAGAAAAAAAAGAGAGAAAAGTCAAATTAGTAAGCTTGTATGTTAGATCAAGTGAGACTAGGAATGTTTTTCTCTCTAACCGGACTATTCTTGTACTTATGTGCAAGGGGTCTTGTTACTTTACTAACACGCTTAACCCTTCTTTGCCTAGTGAATTTGTTGTGCTTTTGCAAGAGTTTGAAAATTTATTTTCCGAGGAGATGCCTAATAGTTTGCCACCACTTAGAGGGATTGAACACAAGATTGACTTCATTCCTGGCGCGCCCATTCCAAACCGACCAGCATATATGACTAATCCAAAGGAGGCTGAAGAGATCCAAAGGCAAGTAAGTGAACTCTTTGCTAAAGGGTATGTACGTGAAAGTTTGAGTGCTTGTTCTGTTCCAGTTATTCTTGTACCTAAGAAAGATGGTTCTTGGCATATGTGTGTTGATTGTAGGGCTATAAACAAGATAACTATAAAGTATAGACATCCAATTCCTAGATTAGATGATATGCTTGATGAGTTGCATGGATGTAGTCTTTTTACTAAGATTGATTTAAAATCGGGTTATCATCAAATTCGCATGCATATTGGGTATGAGTGGAAAATAGCTTTTAAAACCAAGTATGGTCTTTATGAATGGTTGGTTATGCCTTTTGGATTAACTAATGCACCTAGTACATTCATGAGACTAATGAACCATGTCTTACGAGAATACTTAGGTAAGTTTGTGGTTGTTTATTTTGATGACATCCTTGTTTACTCTAAATCTTTAGATGATCATATTACCCATGTAGGCAACGTTTTGACTACTTTAAGAAACGAATGTTTGTATGTAAATTTAAAGAAATGCAGCTTTTGCATGGAAAAAGTTAACTTTCTTGGGTTTGTAGTTTCATCTAATGGTGTTGAGGTTGATGAGGAGAAAGTGAAGGCTATAAAAGATTGGCTACACCTAAAAGTGTAAGTGACGTAAGAAGTTTTCATGGTCTTGCAAGTTTCTACGGTAGGTTCATTTAGAATTTTAGTACAATTGCTTCACCCTTGAATGAACTTGTTAAGAAAAATGTATCCTTTATATGGGATAAAGATCAAGAACTTGCTTTTAACACTTTGAAAGAAAAATTGAGTTCTGTTTCCTTGCTTGCATTACCTAATTTTGAGTTAACTTTTGAAATTGAATGTGATGCTAGTGGAGTAGGAATATGTGCTGTATTAATGCAAAATCAAAGACCATTAATGTTCTTTAGTGAGAAGTTGGCTAGTGCATCTGTGAGGTATCCAACTTATGACAAAGAGTTTTATGCTTTGGTTCGTGCATTGTAAACCTTACAACATTATCTTTGGCCTAAGGAATTCGTTATTCATATGGATCATGAAAGTTTAAAGCATTTGAGAGCACAAAATAAACTCAACTAACGACATGCTAAGTGGTTAGAATTTATTGAAACATTCCCTTACGTCATAAAATATAAACAAGGTAAGGAGAACATTGTTGCAGATGCTTTAACACGAAGGTATGTCCTCCTAAATACTTTGAATGCTAAGTTGTGTTTTGAACACATAAAGGATTTGTATCAACATGACATGTTCTTTGCTCCTTTTGTTGAATCTTGTGAAAAAGGACTCATTGTGGATAATTACTTGTTGTTAGATGGATTTTTGTTCCGAAAAGGCAAACTTTGCATTCCATCTTGTTCCATATGTGAGCTACTTGTGAGGGAAACTCATGGAGGTGGTTTAATGACACACCGTGGAGTTTCTAAAACTTGTGATATGCTCTCTGAACATTTTTTTTTGCCTAAAATGAGACATGATATCCATAAAATTTGTGCTCGTTGCATAACATGTAAACAAGCTAAGTCTAGGCTTCAACCACATGGTTTATACTCCCCATTACCTGTTCCTAATGGTCATTGGATTGATATATAAATGGATTTTGTTTTAGGTTTACCTAGGAGTACGAAAGGTTATGTTAGCATCTTTGTTGTGGTTGATCGATTTAGTAAAATGGCTCATTTTATTCCTTGTCACAAAACTGATGATGCAAAACATATTGCTGACTTGTTCTTTAGGGAAGTTGTACGATTGCATGGCATTCCTAAAAGCATTGTTAGTGATCGTGATGTAAAATTTTTAAGCCACTTTTGGCGTGTTTTATGGGGTAAGTTAGGAACTAAGCTAGTATATTCAACTACTTGTCATCCTCAAATTGATGAACAAACCGAAGTTGTTAACAGAACCATGACTACTATGCTTAGGGCAATTATTGATAACAATCTTAAGACTTGGGAAATATATTAAAAGAATCATTTCTTTCTTTAGCCAATGGCTAAATTTTTTTGCAATTCTATGTAGTTTAGATTGCTTGTAGAATCATTCAAGCTCGACATGATCAATCTTACCTTGTGGAGTGATTCGAATCTCAAACAAGTGTTCTTGCGTTGAGATATTTGATCAACAAGAATCATTCAAGCTAGACATGATCGATCTTGCTTGTGGAGTGATTCGAATCTCAAACAATGTTCTTACCTTGAGATATTCGATCAACAAGATAATCTGAATCTTACTCCTCTTGTAGTGATTCCTTATCATATCATTTGTGTAGCGTGTTCACATTCTGTCTAAAATGTTATTTGGCAAAGATTCTCCAAGCGTCCTGATATGAACCAAGAGACATCAATCATACAATATACTTCTTCTTCAATGTGGCATGAATTGGAATATCTTTTTGATAATTTCAACAACATTTTCTTCACATCTTCATCGAAGTATATTGTATGATTGATGTCTCTTGGTACATATCAGGACGCTTGGAGAATCTTTACCAAATAATATATTTGTATATTTATTATATTAAGATATAATACCTCATATAAATCATATTTAGATATTATAAGATATTCTAATATATATTTAATTAATTTGAATCTCATTCAAATTTCAAATATATTTTTATTTACTGTATTACATTAATTGATTTAATATTTTATCAAATATAATAAATATATTTTTCCTTTTAAATATATATAATATATTAAATATTAATTTGAACTCTTCAAATTAAATATATTTTCTCTATTTATTTAATATATCTAATATGTTAAATATTAATTTGACCTTTCAAATTAAATTTAAATATATCTAATATATTAAATATCAATTTGAACACTTCAAATTTTCTTTCGTGAACCTTTTAGAGTTACTATGAACTAGCAAGGGGACCTTATAAACCTACCGATTATAAGCTCCAATGACATAAAATTAATTAATTAAACTCTTTAATTAATCAATTTTCATTTATTAACTATAGGTCACTCCAGTATAGACCTAGAGTTGCACTTGTTGGATCGGTATGGCAACCCTAGAGGGGTGAATAGGGTTTTAACGATAAAAATATTTAAGCGTGATTAATTTTTCTAAATATGAAACTTTTTAAAAATAAGTAGAAAATGATAAGATGTTCAAGTTAAAACCATAAACACTTACAACATGCAATAAATCACAATAATAATTTTAAATGAAATAGGGAAGAGTTAGAAAATATGACACAGTAGTTTTATAGTGGTTCGGTCAAACTCGACCTACTCCACTTCCCAAGCGCCTCTTGGGAATTTGAATAAACGAACTATCTCGACTCTTTTCACGGATCAGAGCCAAACCGCTACACCGCTCTTTTTACGAGTTCAAGAGCAAACTCAATCCCTTCCACGACGCAGGATCAAACCGATACAAGTATTTGAATTTTGGTAGTAACACACCACAACTCTCTCAAAGAGTAGATTTACCATTTGGAGCACTCAACTATTTTCTCACAATACAATAAAAATCTCTCTCAAGAATAAGATGAAGAGAAATAAACTTGAAAACTTGGAGAGAGTAATAAACAATGAGAGCTTTGAACAATTGAGGATGGAAGAATTATAGAAGTTGTGTATATTTAAAATGTGGGGAAGTTGATGAGTTTATATAGAGGAGAAAAAATGGCAAAAAGTATGAATTAATATTGACTATTGGATTTTGTTAGGAGTAATGGAAGGTGGAGATTAGAAGTAAATAAATAAGAAAATTTTCTAAATTCATTTTTATTGTATTTTTAATATAATAATAATATAATATAACAATAATAAAAAATTTGTGAGTAATGGTCAAATGGCAAATTCGAAATTTATTATAAATATAATAATATAATAATAATAAAAATGATGTGAGTAACCACCAAAATTTCAAAATGGATTCAAATTTATATTAGGTATAAATTAGTTTATTAGTTTATTTAGAAATATAGTAATAAGAAGAAAAAAAAAACTCCACCATTTCTTACCCTCCCAAAATTATAAAAGTCATACTTTGATATACTTTGATTTGTCCATCATTTTGATTTTGCTGGCACATCATCCGTCAGGTATATTGTCTCGACTGTAATTTCTTCGTTTTAACTCTGATTTGAGTAGTTGAAATCGTTATTCCCAACCTTATACTATAGACGGTTCAAAATACTGAAAATAGTTAATAATTAAAAGTAGGTTTGTTATCATCAAAACATCCGTCAATTAATTAATTAAAATTAATTAACATGAGATTAAGGGCCAAAAAGCAAACAACACTCTAATGCACTGTAGGACAAGTTATGTCCATTGATATAATCATTACATCTTTCACCTTAAGTACTACTGATTTCTTATGAACAATTTGTTTATGATCCAATCATAAACCAAGTCCCTCTCGGGCCAATGAGAGGGTGGGACCCCATTGTTCAAGTCCCAAAATCAGTACTTAAAAACAACTCATCTACTTTCCTTGTATGGAAAGGAGTGAATTCCATCTCATGATATTATGTTCCCAACTCCCTATTTGGTCAAGTCCCCAAAATGGTAGACATATTGAATCGGCTAACAGAGCCATACTCACCCATGTAAATTAAAGGACAAGCTCTCACAAGCAGGAGTTCATAACTCACTCAAGATTAAGATCGAGTCGCATATGATCATCATGTGAAATATTAATCTTCTCCATTAACGGATTTATAAAAAGAGATTAAATATTTCTTGGTCTAGTCTTATACAAACTCATTGTATAGGATACACCCACTTACATGTCTCCACATGAACGATTTGGATCAAATCATTTGTAACGATTACAAAGTGGGTCGTATCGATAGTGTTACCTGGATAAGGCACCCAACCTTATCCATATACTATAAAGTTATTACTTGAACACGATCCTCTTGTATGTCAACTGCATACTGTTCAAAATTATATTAATAACCTTGGATTTTCATACCATGGATAATAATTAAATTACAAATAAAATAATAAAAATTATTGTTAAAAACTAAATAATTAATTACGAGACTTGGCATAAATCCCAACAATCTCCGACTTGCACTAAAGCTGGTGAGACATGTGTCCTAGGGCATGCTCTATACCCAACATGTTCTCCCACTTGTCCTAGAGAAGATGAGACATTTCTCGTAATCCTAAACATTTTAGGTGACCCTCAAACACTTTAGCCTAGAGAGCCATTTTATAATCAAAATAATTATCATTAAAAGTCATCTTGGTCACTACCACGATACTTTCTCTCTCAATATCATTCTTTATAGATTGATCTTTTATAATTTCCTTAATATTAGTCTTTGTATCACTATCATCACATTGAAAAGTGACAAACTAAATCACATCTGAAACACCTTTCAAATGTTTAAGAAATTATTATGATTATACAATCATTTTGTTGCTTTAAAAGCAAAAAAATATTCCGCTTGTATACTATACTTAACAATCTAAGGTAAAATTGATTTTAACATAAAATTTATCTAAATTAATGTAATTAGTGTATTACTTAAAGATCAAATCTTTGCACAAAATAAAAAATTCTCTGAGAAAACTTTAATTTTTCATTTAATGGTAGAAAACTTTAACTTTTCATTTAATGATTACACCATTAGTTTAACTAATATAATCTAATTAACTGTATATTCAAGTTAATTCTCATATACGCATTAATTGTCTCCCACCCACGAAAGATAATTAATCATACTTTCAACATTTGAGATTACTTAGGATTTAATCCTATGACTTCATATTTCAATGATCATTATCATTTTTTGAAGTCTTGTAGCAAATATTTGACAACAATTTTGTCAATATAATTATACATGAGACAATATTAATGTTTATCCTTAATTCTCTATTTTTAGGAGATACAAAATTATTCCAAATCATTTATTTGGAATTAATTAGATAGTCATCTATTTATTAGATTGAAATATTATATCATCATAATGAGTAATATGTCATCAACATAAAACTTGAGAAAATTCGCTAATCAATCATTTTCTTGTTTTCACAAGTTCATTACAATTTATTTAAAGTTAGAGGTTATCAAACCTTCCATTAAAAAATCTATAGGTTAAATTCATTTCAAAAATGAATTTTACTCCTTAGCAAATCTTTTACTTTTATCTTTAATAATAAATCCATATAATAATATGTGTAGATGTATTCTCTTAAATTTCTTTTCACAAAAGAATTCTAAATATTCATTTAACCTATCTTATATTTGTAAAAATGAATTAGAGAACAATAATAGACTCTAACATGACAACATGAGAGAACAATAATAGACTCTAGAATGACAACATGAGAGAAAATCTACTTCTAGCTACTAGCTACTTTCTCCCATTAAGTTAACTCTTTGTCATGAGTCCTATTTAGAAGATCTGTATCTTCTTATCTATACATAATTTTTTTTTTTTTTGTAGATCAATTCCTATCCTATGAGTTTAACCTCATCAAGAACATCTACAAATCCCTGGATTTTATGACTTTAATTTATTTATCCTTCGTCATCATCCCTCGTAACTATTTTGAGGGTAATAAGCTTTCCACTCGGTCATCTAACATGAAAATTTGGATATCAATAAGATTGAGTCATCTCATAACTCTCCCACTACAATGAAGCTTATCCAATGAATGACTAGGATCCACTTTACTCTCAAGTGAAATTAAATTGTTAACAACTTTTGTTAATTATTAGCGGCTTCATTTGGAACTATTTAATTAACACTATCTCACCTTATGAGAGGTGTATGTCCTCATTGAACTTCTTTAGAAAATTACATTTGTCATACAAATATGTTTTTCTGTTTAGAATTAAATAAAGGACTATTTTGTTTCTCATTAGGAGTAGCCCACACTTAGGCATAATGATATGAACCAAGAGACATCAATCATACAATATACTTCAATGAAGATGTGAAGAAAATGTTGTTGAAATTATCAAAAAGATATTCCAATTCATGCCACATTGAAGAAGAAGTTTCATTGTTATAAATTTTGGGTAGGTTACAATTTAGAGTATCTTAGAGTTATTGTATTTCATTAATATATTTTAAGACTTTTTATTTACTTTAGGTTACAATTGCATCATTGCTAATTATGGCCATAAAGTATGAATGTTACAACTCTTGGAATGCCTTTAATAGTTTCATTTTGAGACTATATAAAGCCATGTATGTTGTATTTATAAGGAGACTTGGGAAATATATTAAAAGAAGCATTTGTGCTTTCTTTAGCCAATGACTAAATTTCATTGCAATTCTGTGTAGTTTAAGTTGCATGTAGAATCATTCAAGCTCGACATGATCAATCTTGTTTGTGGAGTGATTCGAATCTCAAACAAGTGTTCTTGCGTTGAGATATTTGATCAACAAGAATCATTCAAGCTAGACATGATCGATCTTGCTTGTGGAGTGATTCGAATCTCAAACAATGTTCTTGCCTTGAGATATTCGATCAACAAGGTAATCCGAATCTTACTCCCCTTGTAGTGATTCCTTATCATATCACATAATTTTGAACATATTTGTCTCAGCATATATGCTTGATTATAATTATGAAAGTGTTAAACTAAGTTTACTACATTTCCATAATCCCAAAAATAGTTTCATAGACAATTTTGAAGGCAATCATGTTCACTATGCCATCTTTATTGCATATCCTAAGATCCTAAGAAGAGTTTAGTAATGGGTATACCTTTTTATTTTTTTTATAAATACGTGACTATATCTAATATAGTCTTGTTTTCTCTTCTTACATCACAATTTTACAAAATTGTATTAGGCTTAGAGTTGGAAATCAATTCCACTTTCTATCAACTAATTTTAGTACACAATGTTTTCGTACTATTTATTATGATCGGATCATAATGTCTTGATAGATTTACCAAAATGGCTGATTTCAACTTAAGTCTCATTTTTCTTGAACTTTTGAAAAAAATAGAGTAAGTTACATTTGGTAAGGATACTTATATATTGAATAATTATCGATAAGATTTTAAAAATATTAACAATATTCTTTGACTTTTGCATTCTTCCGACCACTTGGGTCAGAATGCATAAGCCCAAAAAGCTATTTGGTCTGGCAGCCTTATTCAATAAATGCCCAATGATTATCTTGCATGAAAAGTGAGATCTATAGACATGTAAAGTCATTAACTCCAACGTTTAGAGAATTACCTTTTATTAGTCTTTTCATTGTATTCAATTTGACATTAATCAAATGAACTACCAAAGACAAGTATCATCTAAAGAGAAAACAATTAGTCTTTTTATTCTTGATTCTCTAATCATGAATATCTCAATATTTCATAGTAGGGTAAGTATTAACATTTTAACCCATACTAATTGTACTTAATTTGAGCCGAACATATTTTCAAACAATTTTGAAAATATAAACTTTAATAGTTCAAAGTAATTCATACGATATGAACTACTTAGTAATAAAGTTTGAGAAATTGAAT